>JTEE01000305.1:0-31113 GCA_002896455.3 Chlorella sp. ArM0029B | reverse complement strand
GGCGGCGGCAGGGGTGGACGCCGTCATTGTGCAGGTGCAGAGGGGGAGGCAGGGGTGGGTGGCGTACGCTGGAAGACATGGTCGCACGGCAGCGGTCCGGGCGCGGCAGGCGGGGTTAGGGACCTCACTGAGTGCTGGCTGCAAGCTGCCTGCCATGCTTGCCATACATGTGTGCCCCCTTCTGGCCCGTCTCCCAGCCAACCTCCCTCTCGCGGGTGCCCACGCTGCCTTCCGCCTCGTGTTCCGCCAGCCTTTGCCACGTTCCTATACCCACCTCGCCACCCCTGCTTTGCCGCCCTGCCCTGCCGCCCGCCCCAGGACTTGGGCGTGGTGGAGCTGATACGCGCGGTGGCCCCCGGGCTGCACATCCACGGGTCAACCCAAATGTCCATTGTGTCGCCAGAGGGAGCCGAGTTTGCACGCCAGGTGGGCGGGGCGGGAGGCTCCGGCCGCCTGGCTGGCTGTGGCTGCCTAACGCCATGTCCGCTGATGGGCTTCTGCATTGGACAAGGGAGAGGCAGCGTAGGGCAGCACCAGGGGGTGCCTCCTGTTCTTCCTCCTGGACCCTCCCTCCCCTGCCCCTTCCCCTCTCCAAGGCAAGGCAGGTGCAGCACAATGCAGCACAAGGGGTGCCCCCTGGTCTTCCTCCTATTGAACCACCCTCCCCTGCCCCTCACCCTGCCCGGCACCCCACCCCTGTGTTGGTTGCAGCGCGGCGTCTCCCGCGTGGTGGTGGGGCGGGAGCTGTCTGTGCGAGACATCAGCAAGGTGTCTGCCGGCAGCGGCGCCGAGGTGGAGGCGTTTGTGCACGGAGCGCTGTGCGTGTCCTACAGCGGCCAGTGCTACAGCAGCGAGGCGTGGGGCGGGCGGTCCGCCAACCGCGGGCAGTGCGCGCAGGTGGGCGGGGCGGGGAGCAGGGGAGCAGGGGAGGGTGTGGGGAAAGGGATGCCTGAAGGAGCGTGGATCTGGCCAAGGCCAGGCCGCATTGCCCAGCCGAATTGCCCCCCTCAACCATAAGGCGAATGTGATGTGTCGTTGGTTCCCCGCTGTCCCTCAACGCTGGCCACCTGCCGTCCCACCACAACGAGCTCTTCCCCCACCTGCGCATGCCCACCCTGCCTGACCTCTCCCTTTCCCTGCCCTTTCCCTGCCCTGCTCCCTCAGGCCTGCCGCCTGCCCTATGGCCTCATCGTGGACGGCATCATTCGGGAGCTGGGGGATGTGCAGTACCTGCTGAGCCCGCAGGTGGGACCGGGGGGTGGCAGCTGGCCTCCCAAGCGGGGAGGTGGCCTGGCTGGGACTAGAGGAGCGGGTCGAGGGTCTGGGCTGGGGGGGGCCAAGGCATGTAGTGCTTTTCGATCCCGCAATGCGGGTGGGTATGTGGGTGGGGGCTGATTGGTGGACGAGTGGGGTGGGGTGGCGGCTGGCGGAAGGGAGGAGGGGAACACCCCCCCCCTTGCCCCTCCTTTCCTGGACTCGGAATCTTCTTCCTCGCCCCCACGCACTCCTCTTCCACCCCGCTTTGCCTGTGCAGGATTTGGCTGCCATTGAGCTGGTGCCTGATCTCATCCTGGCGGGGGTGGGCTGCCTCAAAATCGAGGGTGGGTGGGCAGGGGTGGCAGGGTGGGCAACTGGCCCTGGCTAGCGCTGAGGCGGGGCGCTGAAGCGGAGCAAAGCATGCTCAGTAGCAGCGCACCCCAAAGAGGGTGACGGACAGGGGCAGGCGAGCTGCTGCTCCTGTGGACGGGGGGATGCAAGCTGCTGCTTAAAAAGTAAAAAGCCGTGAGATCCACTGCAGCCCCGCCCCCCTTCTGGCCCTGCCTGAAGTGTTCTGTGCTGCCACCCCCATGCCGCATTCCCCAAAATCAACCGGTGTCCCTCGACACCACCTCACTCAGGGAATCTCGCGGATAACTTCACTCCCGGGGGCCCTCCTTTCTGTGCCGCATCCCTGCGCACGCAGGTCGGCTCAAGGGCCCTGAATACGTGGCGTCCACCACCCAGCTCTACCGGCGGGCGGTGGATGCGGCCTGGGAGTCGCTCACCGCTGACAGCACAGCAGCACAGCCGGGGGCGGACCCCGCCAGTGTGGCGCAGGCGGCGGACGCGGGGCGCCTGCGGCTGGCGGACTCTGAGTGGCGGGAGCTGCAGCAGGTTGGTGGGAGGGAGGGTGGGGGCGATGTGGGAGAGGACAGCGTGCAGAGGGTGTGGGGTTGGCTTGCGTGGGTGTGGGAGGGGAGAGTGCGCAGGAGGGTGTGGGGCAGGCAGGAGCCTGGTTTGGTTTGGAGCCCTTCTGGGAGCCGACTTGTACTGCAAGCGGGGCTGCATCGAGACCGACTGGGGAATGGGATCGGCGCAGGACTGGCTGCCTCCCACCCTGCTGCCCTGCACGCGTGCCCGCCTCCCTCCCTAAATTGCCCCGCAGGTGTTTGCGCGCGGCCAGGACGGCGCCCACGGCGGGCTGTCCCCCGGCTTTCTGGAGGGCTCCTTCCACCAGCGCCTGGTGCGGGGGCGCAATCCACGCCATCGGGGCAACTTCCTGGGCAGGGTGCAGCAGGTGAGCTTGCAATCAAAGGGTATAGGCAACAGTGTCGGCAGGGTGCAGCGGGTGAGCTTGTGGTTGCAGGGATGATGAGGCAGGGTGCAGCGGGTGGGTGAGCTTGTGGTTTTGTTCACAGGGAACGGGGAGGAGTGCCCACTTTTTGGCTGGCGCTGCTTACGGCAGGTCAGCCTGCTGGCACACCCTGCACTTACGAAAAGAAGTTTGAACAACATGCATGATTCAATGGTAGAACAGCACCTACAACATATGCGGCTTGCCAGGGTGCGGCACAGACGGACGGGCGCAACGCACCGCTGACAGCACCGCCGCGTGGCCCTCCCCCTGCGTGCCTACAGGTCACACGCGGCTCTGTAGTGCTGGAGCTGCATCAGCCGGTGCAACGCGGAGACGGGTGCGTCGACCCCCTCGCCTGTGCTGCCCGCCCTGCTTTTCCTGCTGCCGCCAAGTGCTGATTCTGCAGTGCCACGCGCTGGGCGGGGCCGGCAGCACAGCTCGTAGCCAGCAGAGGCACAGTGCCCATCCCTTCCCCCCCTTCCCCCCCCACCACCCACTGTTTCCTCGCCCCCAATCCCGCCCCGCTGGCAGGCTGGTGTTTGACCGAGGCGACCCGCAGAACCGCGAGGAGGGCGGCAGCGTGTACGACATATACGATGCCGGCAGCGGGGCCAGCCTGGAGCGTGGTAGCCCGGGTGGGTGGGGGTGGCGGGGCCAGGGGTGGGGCGGCAGGGGTGGCACGCATGCGACGCACACCGTCAATCCGGGCGTGGCGGGCGATGCTGTGTTTCCTGTCAGTGGAACGGCAGACCTGCTTACCCTGAGGACCGCCTGCTCCCGAGCCAAGTCTGTGAAGCTCTTTGCACCTCCCCTCGCCTCACCGCTGCCTGCCCCCCTGCCCCGCCGTCCGCTTGCAGGCGCCACGGTGCAGCTGGGGTTTGGGCGGGGCCAAGTGGACCTGGGCGCCCTGCGGCCGGGGGACTATGTGTGGAAGAACCAGGACCCGGCGCTGATGGGGCGCCTGCGCTCCAGCTATGACAGCCTGGCGGTGGGGGCGCAGCGCAGGCTGCCAGTCACGGTGGCGGTGCAAGCGGCGCTGGGCGCCCCGCTGCGGGTGACGCTGACAGACGAGCAGGTGGGGAGGTCAGGCTGGGCGAGGCTGGGCATCTTGTTCAGCTGCTGTGTGTTTGCCGATGTGCTTGCTTGGCGTCCTGGCTGGCTGGGCTATTGATGTGCGCTTCATGCTTGCGGTCATGTGGTCATGCGGTCATGTGATCATGTGGTCATGGGCTTGGTGCTGCTCTGTGTTGCCCGCCTGTCTGGTCTCAGCCACCACCTGCCGTAACAACGCTGCCTGCTCACCCTCCTGCAACTGCCTCCGCCGCCCACCCTGCAGGGGAACAGCGGCAGCTGGGAAACAGACGTGGCTGTGGCGCCTGCTTCTGCCCGGCCCATGGGGCCAGGAGACGTGCAGAAGGCGGTGGGGCAGCATCTGGGCGGTGACGCCCCCCTTGTTGCAGCATGCTGGGACCTGGCACGCTGCGACTTTGCTGCCGGCCTGTTTGTGCCGGCCTCTGCCATAAAGAACGCCCGCAGGCAGGCCGTTTTGGCCCTGCTGGCGGCACGGCAGGCAACAGCAGAGTCTGCGGCAGAGGGCCTGCGGCAGGAGGATGTGGTGGGCGGCATGCTGGCACAGATCAGGGTGGCGGGCTACAGCTGGGGGCAGGAGGCGGCAGCGGCAGAGGGCCGGGGGGCAGCGTCCGAGGGAGGTGAGGAGGCACCCGAGGCGCCCTCCACCTCTGGCCGCTCCGATGGCACGGCAGCAGCGGTCACACAGCCCGTGCTGCGCGTGCTGTGTCGAAGCAAGGCTCAGGTGGATGCTGCCCTGCAGCTGCCCTGGCTGCAGGAGCTGGTGCTGGACTTTTTGGAGGTGAGGGGCGGGAGGGGTGGGGGGATGAGGGTGGGGTGGAAAGGGATGTGCACCCGCCTCTGCTTTCACGCTTGGTTACAAAATCATGGGTCAGAGAAAAGGGACAGCATGCTAAGTGCGAGTAGAAGAAGTGCAGGAGAGACGTTGTGTGGACGGGGTGTGTTCAGGTCTGGCTTGGTGCCTGTCGTTCCTGGCCAGTGACGCTGGGTTGGCACCAGCACAGGGGGGCAAGGAGCGTGCACGTCACTGCGCATGCTCCTTACTGTCTAGCTCTCGAATGCGCCTGCCTGCCCCTGCTCCCCGCCCCCGCCCCCGCTTCATCCACAGGTGCACGGCCTGAAGGAGGCGTGCGCGGCGGTGCGGGCAGCGGGCCGCCGTGTGGTGGTGGCCACGCCGCGCGTGCTGAAGCCGGATGAGCAGCGCCTCTGGCTGTTTTACCTGCGCCTGGGGGCAGACGCGCTGCTGCTGCGCAGGTGGGAGAGGGGGTGAGAAGGGAGGGCGTGAGTGCGTGGCAGGCGCAAGCTGACCAGGGGACACACAGCTGTCTTCCTCTTCTGCCTACCTTTGCTCCGCTGCCTCGCCCCTTCACCGGCACACGCCTTGCCACCTGTGCCGACTGCCTGCCACGCCCTGCCTGCCACCCTCCCACCGCAGTGCGGGCCTGTTGCACCATTTGATGGAGCTTGGTGGCCCAGGTGGGCCGGGGGTGCACTTCCTGTACAAGCCCTTCGCTCACACTGTGGGAGGTTGCTGCTGGGAACTTCATGAGCACACGTTCTACGGCTGGTGGGGCGGGAATGCAACTTCTGCGGCTACAATGGCAGCCTCTGCCGCCATCACAAGCCAGCCGGCCTGCGTGGCCAGTCCTTGCCCCACACCTGCACCCGGGTTGGGCCCCGTTGTGACGTTCAAACAGTGCCCCCCCTGCAGGCGCCACAGTCGAGGGCTGCGAGTTTTCGGTGCCCGCCCTGGAGGGCGACTTTTCGCTGAATGCCGCCAACGTGCTGACCACAGAGCTGCTGCTGCGCAGCGGGCTGAGGTGGGCAGGATGGCTGGTGGCAGTGGGTTGGGCTGGGCTAGGCTGGGCTGGGCTGGGTTGGGTTGGGTTGGGTTGGTTGCTCAGGCACAGCCTGGGTGCCGCGCTGGCTTGCCTCTGCTCTCACCCCACCCCACCCAACTTTTACCAGCATTGGTGTTTCTTCTCTTTCTTCTCTCTGTGCAGCCGGCTGGCGCCCACCCACGACTGCAATGCGCAGCAGCTGCAGGGCATGGCGGCAACTCTGGGGGAGCGTGGGGCGGCACTGGAGCTCATCCTGCACCAGCACCTGCCCATCTTCCACACGGGTGGGTGGGTGGGTGCGGGTGTTGGTGCTGGTGCTGGTGACGTGGCTTGGTTGACAGCCGAGACCCCTTTCTTCCCCCTACCCATCTTGTCTGGTGCTGTTCCCACCAAGTGACGCTGCCCTCTGGCTGCAATGTCTACAACGTGCACTGCTGTCAGTGTTCGGGGAAAGCACGTCCTGTGTCCCCAAGCCTGCGTGTTGTGGGGCGCTTTCCCAGCTGCCCATTCTCTGCCTGCAATGTCCTCAAAGTGTACTTTTTCCCGCTCAATGGCTGGCCATTATCCCCTTGGTGCCCACCCCTGCCGCCCTCCCCCTGCAGAGCACTGCGTCTTCTGCCGCTTCCTCTCCGATGGCTCCGACTACCGGGACTGCGGGCACCCATGCGAGGACCACTCGGTGCACCTGCGGGACGACACGGGTGAGTCAGGGGGCAGGCAGGGCAGGGCAGGGTTGGGGTGTGGAGGGTGGCAGCCGGTGGTTGTTGAGGGGGCAACCGGTGCTAGGGTGCTCAAGCATGGTGTCGTCCTCCCCAGCCAGTGTGCAATGCACTGCTGCTGCCCATCGTATGTAGACATGCCTTTCATCCCTTTCCCACCTGCATGCCCCGTCCGTTGCCCTGCTACCAGCCTCATCTATCTCCCTGCTGAGCACCCAAGAGTTTGTAACTCCGACCTGCTCTGTGTCCCAACCACCACCACCACGCCATGTCGCCCTGCAGGCAAGGACCACCTGGTTCTGGCCGACCAGGGGTGCCGCAACACCGTGTTCAATGCCTCGGCACAGAGCGGCCTGCCCTACCTGCCGCAGTTTGTGGCCGCAGGCTTTGGCTGCTTCAGGTGGGCCGGGCATGAGGCGGCTCGGCAAGCGGGGTATGGGGAAGCCTGTGAGGGGGACACATGCCCTGCGCCCTCTGCGCTCCCCCCGACTCCTTCCATCTTCAGGCGCCCTTGAAACCATATGCTCCTCTAAACCCCGCTGTACTGTACTGCAACTGTACTGCAGGGTGGAGCTGGTGGATGAGCCGGCGCAGTACGTGGCCCCCCTGCTGGAGGGGTACCGCCAGGCACTGGCAGCCGCCACGGCCGCCGACGGCAACAGCAGCAGCAGCTGGGATGCGGCGGGCGCCCCGGGCGGCGGCGGCGGTGGTGCTGGGGCGGGGCGGCAGCAGGCGCATGAGATGTGGCGCTGGATGCAGGGGCTGCCTGATGCCAATGGGAGGGCGCATGGCGTGGGGCTGGGCTCGTTGGAGGTGACGGCAGAGCGCAGCGCAGCAAAGATGAAGCCGACTGCTGCCTCGCTGCGATGACGTGGCGCCCGACTGCTGTGAGAGCACACTCGCCCTGCCTGCCCCTCTCCCTTGAATTTCCCTGCTTCTTCCCTCTCGTTGACGTTTCAGAGCACTTGCTGTCAGACATACGCATCTTTTAATGTCGAATGAAAATGAACCACCATGCGCACATAGCATGAGAATTCCAACAACCAGGATGAGGAAGGCTGCTGAGTCAGCGCTGGTTGGTGTGTGACTGCAACCCCGCTCTCCCCATGCTCTCCTTTCTCTACGTGCGAGACATTCCCGTGTCAAACATTTGTTCAATTAAATTAAGGTCAGTGCTAACCCAGCAATGAGCAGCCTCTCGGCTCCCGTGGGTGCCCCGCGGCCCTTGGAGGGCGCGCAGCGAGCTGCTGCCATCAACCCAGCCTCGAGTGAGTGGGCAGCTGGGCTCGCAGGCCATAGGGAGGGCACCACGAGACTGCTCGTGTGTCGGGGGAGAAACGGTAGTCACCCCCTGGCTGCCTCTTTTTGCGGCCCTGCAGCCGAGGCTCAGGAGCTGCGTGAGACGGGGATGCAGGAGCTGCCGCCGCGCAGCCAGCCCTTCGACGGCGCACTGGCAGCAGCCGGCGTCAACCCGGCCACGAGTGGGTGTGCCTTGCCATGCCCACTTGCAGGCTGTGGTTGCCCTGATTGCACAGCAGCATCCACAGCATGCCTCTTCTCTAAAACCTGTGCATTTTTGTGTGCCCTGCGGCTGCAGCCGAGGCGCAGGAGCTTCGGGAGACGGGGATGCACACGCTTCCTCAGCCGGACAGGCATCAGGCCCAGGGCAGCGGTGCTGGCGGCGCCAGCATCAGCCAGAGGCACACTGCTGCCATGGTGTCGGGCGGCAGCAGCAGCAGCAGCAGCAGCAGCAGCAGCAGCAGCGGGGAAGAAGAGGCGGAGGAAGGCGCCGGGGAGCAGGGCAGCGGCACTGGTGTGGTGCGCTCTGCTGCAGATCGTGTGATGGGGGCTGAGCAGGTGCAGCAGGCGGGTGAGGCAGCTCAGGAGGCAGCCGAGGCAAGCAAGGCAGCTGCCTCCAAGGCTGCTGCTGCGGCCCAAGAACAGGGCAGCCGGGTGATGGTGGCGGCGCGTGAGCAGGGAAGCACGGCAGCCGCTGCTGCCAAACAGTATGGGCAGGCTGCAGCTGACGAGGCAAGCGCTGCTGCTCAGGTATGTGTCAAGCTGGCACCAGTGCGGGCGTGCAGCCCCAAGCATTACATGGCAGTCTGGGACAAACTGGCCTGCTTGCCGTGGCGCCCGCGCATTCAAACCTTGCTCCCCTACCATCCATTTCCCACACCCCTGCAGGCAGCCAAGGAGACCGCCCAGCAGGCTGCGTCCAAGGTGCAGGGCAGCACCGCGGGTGAGCAGCCGGCTTGAGATGAGCTCCCAGCCGAGCTGCCTTCTCCCTTGGTGCCAACTGCTGCTGCTTGCTGCTCGCTGTTTTGGCACACTGCTTGTTTCATTCACAGTGTCGCTGTATGCATTGGTTTGTATTGCTGTGCAGGCCAGGCTGCCTCAGAAAAGGCGGGAGAGTACGCTCAGGCAGCCAAGGAGGCGGCGCTGACGGTGAGTGGGCAGGGCTGGGTTGTGTTACAGCGGTGGCAGGTACGTGGGTGGGGCAGGGCTCAGTGGGACTGGCCAGGCCCACAGGCAGACCAGTTTAGCCCCTTTGGGGTGCCAAGCTACTTCACAGCCAGACAGCTGGAGAGCCCGCCCACTCGTGTGCTTGCCTTTCTGCCCCGACTGTCGACCCGCTGCGCGTCTGCACAACCTCACTGTGCTGCAGGTCGGCGCCGCCGCTGTCGAGGCGCTGTCGGCCGGCAAGGAGAAGGCGGCGCAGCTGGCCGCAGTGGCTGCTGAGAAAACCAAGCAGGTATGTGCAGGCACCCTACAGGGCTCAGCCAGGCTCAGTCGACTTATTTAAGACCTGTCGTGAGGTGCTGGGACTGGAACACACACTTGGGGAGAGTGAGGGGGCAATGGGTTTGAAGCGTGCAGCACCCGCCTAGCACCTGCCTTACACGCACAACCCTCTGACCTTGCCGTCTTCCACAAACACCCCTCGGTTGCCCCTGTGTGAGTGCAGGCCGCCCGGCAGGCTGCCATTGTTGCGGGCGATGTGATGCGCGCCTCTGGAGAGGGGCTCAAGGCGGCGGGGGAGCGCATGGAAGTAGCGGGGCCGACAGAGGGCGGGGAGGGCAGGGAGGGCGACAGCAAGGCAGGGCCTGACCAGGCAGGGGCCAGCGGCAAGGGCAAGAGCGGCGACGGCAATGGGGAGGCAGACGGCAAGGCGGGGACTCAGCAGGCAGGGACCAGCGGCGAGGGGAAGAGCGGCGACGGCAGTGGGGAGGCAGACAGCAAGGCGGGGACTCAGCAGGGAGGGACCAGCGGTGCGGGCAAGAGCGGCGGCGGCGGCAACAAGGGCAGCAGCAAGGCAGGCCCCCAGGAGGGTGGCCCCAACGGTGCGGGCAAGAGCGGCGGCGGCAAGAACGAAGACGTGGAAGGGGACAGCAAGGCAGGGCCCAAGGAGGGCACGGACGGCGGCGGCGAGAGCAACGAAGGTGCTGGCGGCAGCGGCATGGGGGAGGCGGCGTCCAAGAAGGCTGCACCAAACAGCAGCGGCCGTGCTGGCGATGGGGATGTTGAGATGGCAGAGCTGGCACTGGACAGCACACCCCTGCAAAGCAAGCTGTAGATCATGTAAAGCGGTTTCTACAAGTGCATGACTTACAACCTTTTTCGCAAACAATGAGGGGCCATGGGAGGAAGGTGTGTATGATGAAGTACACAACAACAAGTGTACAATGATGCCAGGAACTGTGAACACACGGTAATCAGGAATTCGGGGCACCTTTCACACTCAGTGTGTTGTCACAGTTCAGCGGGGGCTGCACCAGGACCAGCCGCCGCCGGTGTCACAGCCCGTCTGCTGCAGCTGCCAGCGTGGCGCTTGATGGCGTCCGCACCATGACCCGCAGCACGGGAGCATCCGCCTCCTCCGGCTCCCCCAGCGGCTTGTCTGCAATGTGCACAAAGCCGTGGCGTGCATAGAGCGCCTGGGAGCGTGCTGTGGAGGCCTCCAGGTACAGGTGGCGCTGCGCTGAGTCAGCCAGCTGGCACAGGTGGCGCAGCATGGTGCCGCCCAGCCCAAGACCCTGGCAGTCGGGGCGTGCGCCGAGAAAGTGCACGCACAGCGCGGCGCCATGCTCCTGCTCAGAAAATGAAGGGAGGGGCAAGTGCGGCAGGTCAGAGCAGAGGGAGGGACGCGTGTGCCTGCCACAGGCTGCAGGGGTCCCAAAGGCAAACCGGCTGCCCACAGCTCCAGGGTGCTAGCTACTAGCCAGATGCAAAAGGCATCCAGGCACGCTACAGAGTCGTATTTATTCCCGTCCCGGTTGTGTGCCGCACCGGGAACCGTCGCCTCTGCTGAGACGCACACGGTGTAACAGGAAGGAATAAGAGTCCAATGGGCCAACGCAACCCTCGCGTGCCACCGCCACTTGTTCGGTTCTTACCTCTACGAGCCTTGCTAGCAGCGGCTGCGCCCCCAGGCGAGCCAACGCCTCCGCACGCCCGCTCTTTGCGTGCGCCAGAATGGAGTCATCTGCGGCCTCTTCGCTCTGCTGCTGCTGTGGCTGCTGTGGCTGCTGCGGCTGCTCCTGTGCCTGCTCCTGCTGGCTGCTGTCGTCCCTCTTGATCTCCCCCACCAAAGCGCAGCAGCTGCAGGCAGAGCGTGGGAAAGGCGTTCAGGGCTGGCTGGCAGGGTTGCCCTCCATCAGGGCATTTACGTGGGTGCTGTGGGACGGCAGCCAGCCAGCCAGCCGCCCCTGCATCCAAGCAGCAGCCCCTTTACGTGCCCGCCCGCCTACCCGCCAGCTGGCCAGCTGCTGCATACTGCTACCCCTCGCCAACACCCTCACTCAAACCCTTCCTCCTTCCCTTTTGTTTGGAAAGGCCTGCCATCTATGTTCTGCCTCCTCCCCTCCCCGGGCGCTGTTTGCAATCTGATTGCCTGCCCACCTCCACTCTTTCTCCAAACAATCACCCAGGCCTCAACTATACACAGAGTTGGATGCCCTCCCCCCTCCCCTCCCTCCCCACCCGAAATCTGCCGCCTGAAAGAGCATCTGGGGCGCGTAATCCAGGTACGAGCGCATGACAGCGTGGAGGAAGCGGTCGGCTCGGTCGCAGGTGCTCATGTAGAGGGAGACGGCATCGGTCGTCAACGCCTGCCACGGCCAGGAGCAAGGCAGGGTTGCATCAGTGCATGCATATGACTGGAATGGTGACGGTTGGCTTCCACAGATACGCTAGCATCACTTGCAGGCTGCCACCGTCCGCTCGCCGGCGTCGGTAGCTGCCGCCGCCCGCCGCCGCTGCCGCCCGCGTCGTTGCCACCACACCCAAAGGCGCGCCGCACCTGTGAAATGGTCGACAGTGCTCGCTTCAGCGCAACCTCGTGATCGGCGTCCACCTGCTCCACCACTGGCTCCCGCGGCTTAGCCATGGCGCAATATTGGGGTGGTGCAGAAGGAGCGCTCGTGGCGGGGGAGGGGGAGTCAAACGGACCGTAATGTTCTCTGGGTTGCGCAGCCTTGCTGCGGTCGGACGTAGTGCTAGCAGCAGTGTGCTGGGGTGACGCCCCGCCACCGTAGCGTGCTCAGCAGCCAACGGCACTTGCTCCCCCGCCCTCCCATCTTGAACAGCCGCATTGCACTTGTTTTGCATGCTTGTATACACTCGGAGCCTCTTGTAAGGTGTGCAGATGAGCAAGGGCAGGGAGCATGGCTGAGCAGGTGGAGCAGCGGCACAGCACCAAGCCATGCAGCCGCCAGTAAAAAATGAGAAGGCTATTTGGTAAACGGAGTGCTTTCAGCATTGGGCAAGCAACGAAGGCTCAAAAGCTAATTGCCATCAACTGGAGCACGAGAAAATGCAAGTGGCATGCACCCGCTCCCCCCGCTACTGTAGTTAGTCATGTCAGCCGCATGCCTACTCAGCAGCCGCTCGGCAGCAGCCGCCTGCTGCCGGCTGCCAGCAGGACGCCGCCAGTCCTGTGCCGTCCTCACGCGGGGCGGTAGATGAGCTCAAAGGTGCGCACCTCCATGGGCTGCAGCGTCACCAGCAGCTCGCCGTTGCGGCAGCCGCCTGCGCGACACGAGGGCAGGAGGGTGACACAGCCCCCCGGTGGGTTCACAGGCAGGGCTGCAGGCAGGGGAAGCAGCTCCAAGAACTAGTCCCGGCCTCGTATAACGCATTCATGAGCAGGCTGGGCCCACCCTGCCGGGCCCACCCCTACCAGGCGCACTCACTGCTGCAGTCGATGATCTGGGCGCCCGCCCGCAGCCTCGCCTCCTCCTCCTCCTCCTCCGCTGCCCCTGCGCTTGCAGCCTGCCGCAGCGCCCCAGCAGCGCTGCCGCCCTGCCCAGGCCCCTGGCTCATCCAGACAGTGGCATTGCCCAGGCTGTCCCCCGCCTCAAAGCGCAGGCGGCGGCCCTGCATTTCGCAGCGCAGCTGGTTGCCTGACAAAGACAGCTCGCGGATCTGCATGCAAGCAGGGTGGGTAGGCATAAGGAGAGAGAAGGGACGTAGTGAGAAGCCAGAGCAGCGGTGGACATGAGACGCCTGATGGGTAGAACGTTTTCAAACAAAGGGGCCCAACGGAGCAGATGACCCTTTGTTGAGATGCCGGTAGATGCCGGTACGGCCGTCAGCTGGTGGCACCCCACACCCATCCGTCCCCTCACCTCCTGGTAGTGCAGCATCTGCAGCACAGCGTTCAAGTTCTCCGTGGTGGGCAGGGACAGGCCCGGGTCCTCCCCCACCTGCAGGCAGGCAGGTGTGCGGGCAAGGGTGTGCGGTGAGGGGTGGGTTGGGTGGCCAGGCGGGCACGCAAGTAGGCAGGATGTGAGCAGAAGGCAAGTGGGGGGTGGGAAGCAGCCAGGTGATGATTGGGTGGGGCAGTGCAGCAGCTGCCTCAAGGTGAGGCCCAGGCGCCGGCCACGGGCGCCGAGCTCTTGTACCGCACCCGCATGCTTGCCAGCAGAACCCCCGCCCGGGCCCGCTCCCACGCCCGATCACCTGGTAAAGATGCGCCAGCCGCACCAGGTATCTGCTGCCTGTGTCCTTCAGGGTCAACAAGTGCACGTTGCTGCAGTGGCACAACATTAAGAATGCGCGGAGGAGGGTCGATGGGGTGAGTGGGCCACCGCCGCCAAGATGGCAGGCGCCGCCACGTAGGACGCTGCTGCTGCGCCCATACCCAGCCTCGTTTGGGTGGGCGCCACTCCCGGCGGGGTTTCGCATTTGCAGAGAGGCCACCGAGTGAGGAAGGGCTGCTCCCAGTCTGCCCAGGTGCTTTTGGGCAAGTTCCCCGGTCCACGCCCCTTATTTGCAGGCGAACTTGACAGCAGAGAGCTAGGCACCCTGCCTTAAAAAAACCGAGAAGCCTCCTCAACACCAGCGTACAGTCGCCGCACCCTGCTGACGGCGGCCACTGCCGGCCGTCGCCGGCCACCTTCCCCGACCTTTCGCCTACTGCCCGCTTTAAAGCTCATCACCCCACTCACCTCACCCCACCTCCCCCTCGGTTGCAGGCATCCCGAAGCCCTACTCAATTAGAGGATAGTGAGGAACGATGATTGATGAGGCGGGCGCCACCCCAGTGCCAGCACCTTGGCTGCTGCACCTGGGCACCCCCCAGGCGCTGGACCTGGCTTTCGCCATGATCAGCTTCACTCTGTTTGTCTGCTACCACATCTGGTACTATAGCTGGCACCTGTGGCCGATGGACGGCGGCGTCTACCACCGCGTGGACATGACGGGCCAGATGGCACGCACGCTGTTCACACAGGTGAGCGGCCCTGGTTGCAGCAGGCGTCAACACAGGCATGCTACCCAGTTGATAGTCTTCGGCTTGGCAACAGCAAGACACGTCTGGCAGACTCAGCGGTCAGCCACACCGCTTGGGCTCTCCCTCTGCAGGCCGTGTTGTCTTCTGGGACTGATGCCGACTACAACCTGGCTGTGCAAGCCATGAGGTGGGCCTGCCTGCCTGCTGCCTGCTTGCCTGCTGCCTGCCTGCCTGCCTGCCTTTGCCTGCTTACCTGCCTGCCAGCAGCAGTAGCAGTGGCATGCAGAAGCAGCAGTTCAGGGCTGTGCCTAGCATAACCGGCATGCTCAGGAGCTGCTTTAACGATGTCGTGGTCTCTGTGCCGCCCGATGGCTCACAGGAACCCCATCACGGCGGCAAGCATTCTGGGCACCGGCGCCTCTGTGGGGTGAGCTGGAGCCGGGCAGGGGCTGGCCCGGGCTTGCTATCTCGCCAGCTGGCCTGCTTTGACGGCACCCCAACGAGTCCTTCCCTTTCACCCTGCTTCCCTCCCCTGGATCCCCCAATTTCGGTGTCCCCCAAGGGTCACCACGCTGGCCAACACGCTGCTGGACACAACCAAGATGGAAGTGGTGCGCCGGATGAGGTGCGGGCGGTGGGACAGGGGTTGGGGCGGGAAGGAAGGGCACGTGATAGATACTTGGGCTCTGAACGTGGGGCAACGGCAAGCACCACGGCACTGGCCTCTGGCTGACAGCCTCCCCCCCAAGCTGCGCCCTGCCCTGCAGCCGGAACGACCCGCTGACCGGCGGCAGCAGCGTGATTGCACCCGAGACCAAGCTGGGGGTGGCATGTGGCGCCCTGCTGCTCTCCTTCTTCTCCCTGGCTCAGGTATGTGTTCATGTGTGGTAGTGCTGGGGCCGAGGAGGTGCCCAGCAGCCCGTGAGAACTGCAACAGCAGCCGCAGGGTTAGCAGCGCTGACTCGCACACCCACAACTCGGCAGCGCACGGTCCCTGCCACCCCTGCTGGCCCTGCCCCACCCTGTGACACCTCCCCCTCTGGACCCCCTGCCCCATCGCAGGCCCTCCGCCTGTTTGTGCACTTCCCCTTCCTCGTGCGCGCCTCCTTCTACTGCCGCTCCCTGTACCCGGCAGAGGCAGACAGCGTTGGAGGCCCACCGGGCGACCCGCAAGGGGACCGCCTGGCCAGCGAGGCGCTGAAGACGTGCCTGCGGGGCCAGACATTCTTCAGCCTGGGCCTGCGCTTCCTCTACCTCTTCATTCCGCTGGTGCGTGTGTGCTCGCACGGCGTTTGTGACGGATACAGGGGCCCGGCACGGTGGCAGCATGCACGGAACCCCAATCAGGACAGGAACTGGCGCTGCCCTCACAAGCAGCACCCCGAGAGCCCAGCATCACCTCCTGCCCAAACGAGCAGCGTTGGCACCTCGACCTTCCCTCGGACCCACGGATGCGGACATGCCTCACACACATGCACCACGCATGTGGCGGTGCTGCTGCTGTGCAGGTGATGTGGACCATGGGCGGCACCTGGCTGCTGCTGGGCACAATTGTGGAGGTCACCTTTCTGTTCATACTGGACCAGGTGTGAGGCAGGCGCACCCCCCTGAGGCAGGCACCCCTTTGGGGGGTGCCTGCCAGGTGTGAGGCAACCCCCGGGGGGACGGCTACAGCCGCGAGCGGTGCAGCCCTCTGAGCACGACTGCCACTTGCCGGCTTACCAGGTCGCTGGGCCGTTAGGCAGCCAGCTGGCTACCAGAAACGGCCCCTTGTAGTTAGCTGCACGTGCAGCATGATGTGAGCCAGCACCTGCTCTGCTGCCACCCTTTGTAAAGCCCTCAATCTACGCACTCACGCTGCTGCCACCCAGGGCCAGCAGCAGTGGCAGCAACAGCAGCGGCAACAGGCCCGGCTCACCTGTGCAGGATGTGTCCCTCGCTCAGGCTGAACTCGCGCCGCAGGCCGATCCTGCCGTCCTCGAGGCTGCAGGGCAGGGCCTGGGCAGGCAGAGCAGGGCAGGGGTGGGTCCGGTTCCAGGCTGTGGGCTGTGGTCAGGGCACCAGGGCAAGAGAGGCGCGGCTGCCTGAGAGTTGAAAAGAAACGCGCCTAATCATGCCTTGCAGAGCAAGGCAAGGCCCTTCCCGCCAGCCCAGCCCTGCCACTTGCCACCCCACCCACCTGCCAATCTGGTGGGGGATGGGCGCAAAGGCCAGCAGGGGAGGGTCGTTCAGCTCCTGCTGCAGCGTGCGCCTCGGCTTTGCTGCCTGCTCGCGTGGCGACAGCACCAGCCAGTGGCGACCGCGCACCACCAGACCTGCGGGTGGAGGGGGAGGGTGCCGCAGGAGGCCGAGGGAGGTCTTATATCGACAAAGGTATAGGCTGTTGCAGAATCTGATGCGGCCACACACCTCTGATGCTGCCACAGGCTGGGCCCATTAGCGACAGCAAAGCAAGGGGTCCCCTGGTTTCACGGTCGAGCAGGTGCTTGCCTGGACAGTTGCACTTGGTGCAGCCACAAGCAGTCTCATTCAGCGGCTCGTCCACGCCACGCACGTCGTCTGCAGGTGGGCAAAGAGGGCAGGTGGGCGGGCAGGCAGTTGTTCTAAAAAGCAGTGCAGGCGGTCCAGCAGGAAGCCCAATCATTGTTATTTTGCCTGGTGCCTGATGCTGCATTCACAGCCCAAGAGGCCTTGCCCATTGCAGGGCAGAGCACCGGGCACCGCACCGCACCGCGCCAAGACGCACCACACCCACCAGCGCACCACATCACACCCACCAGCGCCCCCCTACCTGCCAAGATGCGACGGTGCACCATGACCTCCATGTGGCCGCTGCGAAGGGAGGCGCCGCCTGCAGTCAACCAATCAATTGATGACATCTCAAGTCCGTAGGCAGCCAGCAGCGGTCTCATGAAACAGGATACAGCCCACACAACAGCACCCGGCAACATGCGGGAGGCTTGGGCTCACGTCACAGCTCGGGAAGCATGGTCCAACCCAGGCCAGCTGCCATTGGCCACCTGTCCCCTTTGCAGCATAGCTAGCCCACCGCGGCGCACTGTGCTTCTCCCAAGTGCCACGCACACGACACCAAAGCCCGGGTCCGCCGGCCCCACCCACCCTGCGCCCGACCGGTGAGCACCGCCAGCTGGCGCTGCTGGTCCTGGATGTACATGGCTGCGGTGAGGGGGTAGTAGTTGCCTGCCACCGCCTCCGTCTGGTTCAGCTCCCAGGTGGGGCGGAAGTCACTGCAGGAGCAGGTGCGGGGCCAGAGAGTGAGGGACCTTGAGGGTACCATCCTCCGGCAGCAAGCATGTCCCAGATGGAGGGCGCAGCACTAAGCTGGCAGTCCACTGGCCTCCAATCAGCGCGCTCACTCACCGGACGCGCTTGATCATCTCCCGCCCGTTGGAGTCGGTCCAGAACTCGTCGTCGCTGTCGACGTCGCTCGAGTACTGCCCAGAGGGGGATGGGGCGGGGCGGGGAGGAGGGCAGGCATGCAGGTTAGCTGCACAGGTGGGGGGGCGCAGAAGCAGCGAAAAGGAGGGGAAGTGGCAAGAATCACAGGACGGAGGTACTGCACCCGCAGCAGTCTTGACAAACGACAATGTGGCAAGCACCTGAGCTGCAAGCAATGTGGGCGCCACGACTGGGGCACCCGGCTTCTGCTGTTGTCGCCTTGCAAGAATTCCTGCCGCCAGTACCCTCGCTGTCGCACATCCAAGGCCTCCCCCGGCTGGCCCCATCACTACCACCTTCGCCTCCTCTTCCCGACCGCTACCCTTCCACCCACCCACTCACCGTCAGCACCACTTCCTTGCCCAGGCCATCCTCAAAGGGGATGGGTCCCACCGTCCACTCCACCTCTGCGTGGGCCTGGCCCCGGTACAGCCTGCCATGCAGCGGTGGGCAGCACAGCAATTCAGCGGCAGCAGTGGAAGGTCAGGCAGCAGCAGTGGCGACCCAGGCAACAGCAGCGACAGCAGTGGCAGTGAGCAGCCGCAGTCACCAGAGGCAAAGGCAAGCACAAGGCAAGCCTCCTGGTCTCGCTCCTGCCATATGCTCCTGCCACAGCAGCAGCCCTTGCCCAGATATTCACACTGCCGCACCCACCTGGTGACCAGGGTGGCCCAGTCGCCAAACACCTGACGCGCCTCCCACACCGTCTCGCCCTGCACAGCAATGTCCAGCTTCACCGCAGGCTGAGCACTGCTGCCGCCCAGGGCCAGGCGCTGCCAGAGGGCGCGCCACCAGCTGTCGCCGCCTGCAGCTCCACCGCTGACGTTGTACAGCCCGTTGGGCCTGCAGGGGCGGTGGCAGTGGCAGCGGAAGTAGCCATGGGATGTGAGACGGCGGCTAAGGACGTGTCCGGTACGCAAATGTGCGTTGAGCACCCTGATTGTGCAATGATTGAAAAAGACACAGCGCTTTTCTGTTGTCACACTGCATCTCTTGTTGACTCCCCTTGCCTCGGCTCAGCACCCAGCCCCTCGGCTTTCGCATCCTCACATTCACCCACTCCCCCATCCGCCTCCCATGCCTCTCCCACTTGTCAGTCCCCTTCCCACCCACCTTCCCACCGCTCCTGACCCTCCCACCTGAAGATGTATGCGCCGCTGCCCTGCCCCCGGTTCTCCTCCGAGTCCAGCCCATCGCTGGCGTTGTACCAGGCAAAGTGGGTGGACAGCTGAGCAGATACACCCCCCGCCGACATGCTGCTCAGCAGGCCTGCAAGAACGAGAGGGAGGAGCCGAATGGGAGCAGTGCGTACTGTGATTGTTGCCGTGCTCCCCTGACAGTCGCAACGACACAGCGGGCAGGCAGGCAGAACGGCAGGCAGGCCGGCAGCCCACACTCGACTGCGGCCCTTCCCTTCCACCTACCTGTGTGTGCATCAAACTCCAGGCGCACAAGACCGTTGTCAAGCACCGCCTCTTGACCCATGTGGCCCTCAGCCCCAGCCTTGCTGCCCTCCTGCTCAAAGCTGGCGGCTGCTTCTGCTGCCGCCTGTCCAGCCCTGGCATGCGCGCTGGTGCAACCGCCGCCGCTGGCCTCGTGAGAGGGCTGCAACAGGAAGGTGCTGTAGCCCAGGGGAGGCAGGCGCGCCACAAACGACACCTCTGCAGCGCCACGGCAGGGGGAGGGGTGGGGTGGCATGAGTGGGGTCGAGCCAAGGAGCGAGGGTAGGGCCGCAACAACAAGCTGCTGCATGCTGCAGGGTGGTCCCAAGCACTCCCATGCAGCACAGCACACTGCTGCCACCTGCTTGCTGGCCATCCCCCCAGTCCACCACCCACCGGCATCGGCAAAGGTCATGGGGCAGGTGGCGTTGACGCTGGCCATGAGCTGCTGCAGGGCCAGGGTGCTGGGGGGCACGGGCAGCAGCTGCGCCGCCACCTGCTCGCCCTCGGGGCCTGCATAGCGGGGGGGCATAGCAGGCTCAGCGGCGCACAGCAGAGCATTGCTGAATAATCATAATAAAAATCAACAGCGCAGCGGGCAGACGTCTGAGGCGTGTCCCTGTGGTCATGCCGTGGTGGCAGCTGGCACTCACCCGTCACGGCCCAGCCGCACGTGGTGGCGGTGCTGACGGGGACGCGCACCGCAGACTCCCGGCTCCACCCAAGCGGGTTGTAGACAGCCACCAGGATGCCCTTGCCCGCAGACGACAGGTGCACTGCAGGGAGGCAAGCGGAGCGGCAGGGGGGAAGGCGAAGAGGTACAAGGTGGCCAGATGCACAGCTAGAGTGCGCCGGGTGTGCTGAGCAAAACAGGGAGAGGAGGGTCCAAGCAGGAGGGGAGATCAAGATGCAGGCAGGCACTGAGTGGAGCAATAAAAAGGCACGAGCACAAAGGGAACACTAGCGCATCCTCTGGCCATCCAGGCGCTGTCGCCACCGTGCAGCCAGCCAGCTGCGACACGCCAAGCCTGCAGTCCCAGACCAGCAGCAGGCAGCACATGCACACGCACCTGTGGCATTGCACGCCGTGATGTTGAGCCAGTCGCAGACCTCCAGGTGGAGCGGGGCATCCACCGGGTTGGGACCCTGCCACCCCCCCTCATCCTGCTGCAAACCCAGCTGTGCCTCGCCCTTGGCATGCTCCTGCAAGCGCCGCTGGCTGGCGGCGGCGGCAACGGCACTCAGCCCACCGCTGCCACCACCCTCGCTAGCCAGCACGTTGCTGCTGCTGCTGCTGCTGCTGCTGCTAGAGCTGGGGTGGTACTCCCCCCGGATCAGCCTCTCCAGAGCGGACGTCACCACCGCCTGCGCCTCCTTCAAACCTGCAGGTGCACGGCAGGCAGGTGAGGAATTGTAGGGTGAGCCAGGGCAGGCAGAGCACGACACAGCCTGCGCCAACTGACAGCGCGGCCGCACGCTAGCTGCCAGCCCCACTCACTATCTGGCACCCTGCCCCGCCCTAGTGCCCCCAAACCACCCACCCTTGTGCAGGCGCCGGTGGTAGTCGTTGGCCACATGCTGCTTTTCGGTTCCTGTGATTCCGTCGTGGTGCTGCATGGTGGGAGGCCGTGTGCGCACATCTGATCAAGCAGAAGGACACGTGGGGAGGTGCGGCGATTTTTAAGTAGCAGAAAGAGCAAAACAACGAGTCACTCAACAACCAACAATGACACAGGCACTCGGCAACCGCCACAAGCGCACCACCTCACTCATGACACACCTGCAGCAGCGCCACCACCTCCTCCAGTGCCTCGGTGCTGGGGCCTGCAGGCGTGGTGGGATGCCAGGGGTGGGTGGGCGGGTGAATGGTGGTGCCGGAGCTGGGTTGCAGGCGGGCCCAGCCCTGGTGCGGGCAAGCCCCATGCATGCCGGCACGCAAGGGCTTCGGCCAGTGGGCTGACACGCGGCTCCCTGCACCCCTGCACCCCCCTGCAGCTGTGATGGCGGGAGCACGCACCGCCCTGCTTGGGGTCGGGGCGGCCCACGGCAGCCTCCAGCTGGCGAGCAGCCTGGAGGTAGGAGGTGGCCCCGCGGATGTATGCCTTGCTGGCGGGGCGGCTGGTGAAATAGCCTGAGGGGCAGGGGGTGGAGAGGGGTGGCAGGAGGGGCAGGAGTGAGTGGGGTGCACGGACCGACCCTTCCACCAGAGACCTTTTCAGTCCCTGCCCCTCTCTCTGCCCTTAATTGCCGCTCTGCACCCCACTAGGTATGCCTTGCCTATTTACCCCGCTGCAACAACCATGCAACAGCCGTCCCATCCTGCCACCCACCTTACTCCGCACCACCTCCTTGCCCCGGTGCGTCAACCACTCAACCTGCCGTCCACCCTGCTCAGCCCCACATCCCTACCCCTTCTCATATCCCATGCCGTCACACCCTCACCCACTGACCCACCCACCTGTCCAAAAGGCGTGCGGGAAGTCGGCATAGGGGAAGAAGTCGTCCTGCTTCAGGGGCCAGCGCTCTCCGTAGGAGTGCTTGGCGGCCGCATACCTGCCCAGGAGAAGGGAAGTGCGATCAGGGGTGGAGACATGGAGGGGCAGGGGCAGGAGCAGGTGAGGCGGCCACCAGGCAGTGAGGGAGGACAGTGCGCTACGCGATGCTGGAGCAGGCAAGGCAAGTCGCGACCCAAGCAAGCAAGTGCACACATAAGCATACAAGCTCCAGGCATGCGGGAAGGCAGGCGGGAAGGTGGGACCAGGCTCACTGTGCGGGTGTGGAGTAGAAGGCATTGATGCGCCCGTCGGCATTCACGTGGTGGATCAACTTGTCCAAGTTCTTGAACCTGAAAATAAGTGTGACAAGGGGTAGGGTTGACACATGTGAGATAGAACATTGGTGGATGGCTCAACTCTTCCAGGTTTTCAAACCCTGGGGAAGTGAGGCGGCAGGGGTGAGCAGCTGGAGGTAGGCGGGGTTGGGGCAGGCAGTGGCTGGCAGGTAGGCAGCAATGCACGTGGCGTGTTGGCCAGCCAGGGCACATCCAGAGAGCAGCAGGTGGCAATGCGCGGCAGGCATGCGCGCCCCACCACGCCTGCATCTCCCCCCGCCACATGCCCCAGCCACATCCTCATCACCCTTGCGTCCCTTCCGGCCCCCATGTCTTCACTTCCCACCACACCCCCTCACTGCATGTGGGCGTTGGCAAACTGGAAGTCTGAGCCAATGGTGAGCATGATGTCATTGCCACGCGTCACCGCTGCCTGCTCACGGCACCGCTCCACAAATGCGTCCACGCTGCAGGGGAGGGAGGGAGGGGTGGTGTGGACCAGTGGGGCAGGCAATCATCAGAACGGGAGGAGGGCACGGTGAACCCCGGGGTAGCCGACTGGGCAAGGCGGGGCAAAAGCATGGGGCGGTTCCCTCCCCTTCCCTCCTCGCTGCTCCGTACAGTGTTCGGCTGCTGCCGCCCTGCCCTGCCACATTGACCAATGTACCCAAGCTGCCGCCCGCACGCCTCCTTCCCGACCACGCATGCAATCCTGCCTCCTTGCCCTCACCCAGCGCTCCCTAGAGTCTTGCCACCATCCTACCACTCCCTTCCCTCCCCACCCACCGCTCCTGCACGTTGTACTCTGCCAGGCGGGGGTCGTCCATGAGCGGGGGGTCGCCCCACTCGTAGGCAAAACCCGTGGGGGGCCCGTAGTTGCCTGCACGGTAGAGGGGTAGAGGGCAGAGGGCAGGGGCAACCACGCAGGTGGGCGCGGCGGCAGGGGTATGGGGCAGGGGGCAAGCCGGGGTGGTGCTGGACAGCAGCGGTGCAGTGAGAGGAGCGGTGCACCGACATCGGCCCACTGGGTCGGGCTGGGCAGGGCTGCCCCAGCTGCGGCACCAGAACTCGTCACAGGCCGCACCACATCTGCATGAGACTGACTGACTGAGAGAGCGTTACGCATCATCTGCATGAGGGCCGCACCACGTACCGCTGGGGAAGTTGCCGGTGAAGATGGTTGCGTCAGCCAGCGACCCCGACCCCTGCCACACCACCTCCATGGCTGTCAGGTTGAGCCGGTGCTCCATGTCCTGAGAGGGTGGCAGGCAGACAGGCGGGCAGGCAGGCGGGCAGGCAGGCAGGAGTTGGGTGGGCGGGCGACGAGGGCAGCACGGGCAAGTGAGGGTACAGGAATCGAGGCAGTGCGAGCTCTGGTGGGGTGCTGCAGGGATGAGCCGGCAGGGCAGCACAGCCGAGCCAGCCAGCCAGCGCAATTCCAGGGCCCCAACGTGGCAGCTGACGGCAGCCTGCAACTGAGGCAGCGCACACCAGGCAGCAACGCCTCTGCAGCTGTGCAGCAGCAGGCGGCGTATGAGGGCACAGCGGCGCCGGCACAGCCTTAGCTGCTGCCCGCCTGACCTGGTAGTCTGCACGGCCGAAGAACAGGGCGTCAAAGCCGACGTGGGCGGAAAGCAGGCCCGCCTGCGCCAGGACAGAGGAGAAGGCAGCGTGCCGAGCAGAATGAGAGGCCGGAGGCAGACAGCAGCACGACTTTTTCTACCTATGCGTGCCAGTTGCGGCCAGGTAGAGCAGGCCAGTGCAGACGGAAGGCGGGTCGGGAGGAAGTGCACCTCCTCCGCACCCGGGCCGCCAGCTCCTGCTTGCCTGCGTGGCTGAGTGGCCAAATGGGTCAATCTGCCAGCCCACTCGTGGCACCGCGCCAAACGTCTTGAGCAGGAAGCTGCAGGCGGGAAGTGGGGTGAGTTAGGGTGGGACACAGCGGTGGGAGATGTCACGCTGGAACAGCAGCAGGACGGGCATGCAGAGATGGGAGCAGGGCAGGGCAACCGCACAAAGGCGGGCGCCTGGCAGCGCAGGGGCAGGCGGCGCTTTCGGCTGCTGCCTTCCCCTCCAGCACAGGGCAGCGCAGCCCAGCGTCAGGCAGCGCACGTGTGCCCCAGCGTCGTCTGGTCCACCATAGCCACGTAGTGAGTCGTCGCCTCATCGTGCTGCACATACCCGCCGTTGACAAACTCCAGCTGCAGAGCGCGAAAAGGGAGGCGATGCAGGCAGGCAGGGCGCGAGGGCTGGTTTGGTGCCTGGCGGCTGGGCAGGCATGGGTGCGTGCGCAAGCATGACAAGGAGGCGGGACGAGCAGGTCAGGCTGTGAGAAAGCCGCAGCCCTGGGCAGGCGGCCCGGGTGTCCAGGCGGGCCCCAGCTTGTAGGCCCCCTCTGCCCCCTGCCCTCCACCAGCACTGGCCGCCGTACCTGGCCATCGCTCACGAGCTTGCTGACCAGGGCGCGGGTGTCGTCGTCCTGCTGGTCCCACCAACGCATAAAGAAGCTCTGCAGAGGTGGAGACTTGGGGGGGAAGCTCATCCCTCACTGTCAGCCATCACCACGGACAAAGCCGAGCCACTCACCCTGCCCAGCCAACCCTCATCGCTTGCAGCCTTAAAGTGCGCAGTCGACGTCCCGCTCGCTGCTAACACCTGTCACAGCAAATCCGTCAAACAAACCGCAGCCCTGCCCACTCTCATCCCACCCACCATCTCCGAGTAGACAAACTTGCGGTGCGGGTTGGCCGCCAGCGCCTGCACCACCGTGTCCAGGATGTACTGCACACCCGCCACCTGCAAGCAAGATGTACATCATGGCGGTTGGTGGCGTGTGCGTGGGGGCATGTCAACGGGGCGGGCCCTGCAGTCCTGGTGCCGCGGAGCGGCGAGCTGCGTGACGTCCGCGCTGCCCCGCCAGCGTTCTGTCCCCACTGCCCTCGCAGAAGTCAGAGCCATGGCGCATACTCCACCCACCTGAATGGTGTTGTTGGCGCCGTAGTAGTATTGGTCCACAGTTTTCAGCCATCTGCAGGGGGCCGGGCAGTGCAGGGAGAGCCGGGGTGCGCTAAGAGGGCGGTGCCCGCCGCACTGCCAACCGTGACGCCGCCAAGCTCCATTACAGAGCTGCCCTTGAAGCATGTGCACCCCAACCAACAATCTCTCTTACCCAGAGTCATCGTGACTGTGGCACACAACATGTACGTTCAGCGGCGCGTCGGCGGAGCGCGATGCATCGGTGGCATAGCGTCGTGGCCGGCGGGAGTCGCCGGCTGCCAGCCCTGCTGTTGCCACAATGAGCAGCGCCGCCAGCAGCGGCGGCGCCCTGGTCATGGCCGCGGCTGCACAGGCGGGTTCTGGGATCAGTAGAGGGAGCAGAAGAGCAGAGCAAAAACCCTCGATCGTTTGAGGTGTCGGGGGCCTTGCAAAGGCGAGCAACACGGCCGATGGCACCACGGATTGGCGATCGGAAATGGTCTGGCGGGCCTGAGAAGAGAAACAGCGGCAGGGCGAAAGTGCCACGGTGGCAGGCCCCCCGCATTTCGCCCTGCCCTCCCGGCGGGCATTTGGCATTACAGTAGTACCTCGACAGCAGGCAACGAGCACTGAGAGCGCTGCAATGAGCGAACGGCAACACAAAACCAAGAAGCCAAAGCTGGGGGAGGAGCATGCGGAGCGGGTGAGTGCGGCGCCGCGCGCTCCCGAAATTCTGATAGCTCGACGGTGCTTGCCGCCTCGCCTGTCAGCGGCCATGCAACAGTGCAGAGTCCTTTGCGCGCCTCCCTCAGCAACTTGCAGCTCCACACCTCTCCTGTCCACAGGAGGCCGCCCTAGAGGCGGAGCTGTTTGGCCGGGATGAGGAGGCGCTCGAGCAGCTGGGGCGCGAGGTGGGCGGCAGCGGCAGCGGCGGCGGCAGCTCGCTTGCCGACTTCCTGCGCTCCTATGCTGCTGGCGCGGCAGGGTCGGCAGCGCAGGGCGACGAGGACGATGATGAGCAGGAGGCAGATTTGCGGCAGCGGGAAGCCGGCGGCGAACTGCTGCTGATGGAGGACCGGCAGGGCGGGGAGCAGCAGCAGCAGCGGCGGCGGCAGCAGCGGCGCCCGGTGTGGGACGACCCGCAGGATGCGGCACTGCATGTCAATGTGGCGGCACGCAGCCAGCTGCGCAAGCTGCGGCAGGCGGAGGATGAGGCAGAGCTGACAGGTGGGCGGCGCAGAGGGAAGGGGGGCAGCATGCTGGGTGGGGGTCGGGCACGGGCTGCCCCTGGCTTGTGGTGGCAGGTCAGTGCCAGCGTTGCTGCCCTGTGCATGCTGGGAGCCACATGCAGGCCTGCAGCAGCCGGGGATCTGTGTTTGGTCCCTGTGCCAACCGTGCACACCTGCCTATCTGTCAGGTGTTTCCAGTTGCCCAGCCGCCGCCTCCCACAGGCGTAGCCCCGGCACCTTCTCACACTACCCAAGCTGCCCTGCCCATCCCTCTGCAGGCCCGCAGTACGAGCATCGCCTGCGGCAGCAGCACAACAAGCTGAATCCGCGCACCGCGTGGGCCAGCTTGAAAAAGCCGCCTCAGAAGAAGGCCGCCGACGGCGGCGCCAGCAGCGATGAGGAGGAGGAGGAGGAGGGCACGGGAACGGCAGCTGAGCGCCTGCTGCAGCGCGCTGGCGGCCTGCTGGCACGAGGCGCAGCGCTTCCTCCGGCCATGCTGGAGACAACGCGGCTCAAGGATGGCAACCAGCACGACCCCTGCAAAGGCGCGGTCAAGTGAGCCCCGGGAGCTGGGAGGCTGGCAGCGCAACAGTGGCTGCACCTGGGCTTGCTGCTAGGGCTGGGCTTGGCTGGACGGCAGGGTGACCTGCAAATGCTGCTGGCTGCGCACTTGGGAGCACACTTGTTGATTGTATTATTTCCTTCAAATGGCTGCTGCCGGCTGCTGGCTGCTACTGCAAGGAGTGTGTGTAGTTATGGTAGCTGTGGTAGCCTTACAGAGATCGCCAGCGCTCGCCTGCCTTCCAGGCAGCTCCCCGAGCGGCGGGCCGACCCATCACCGTGACGGACTCCTCTTGCCTGCTGTGTGCCGCCGACACCGCGCATGCCTGCCACTTGCTGCCCCATCCCGCCCTGCCGCTGGCTCCCAGGAGTGTGGAATTCCACCAGGGCGGCGAGCTGCTGCTCAGCGCAGGGCTGGACCGGCGCGTGCGGCTGTTCGCGATAGATGGCGTGAAGTGAGTGGGCGCCGAAGAGTTGGGTCTCCACATGTCAGCGTCGGGGAGAGGTGTGTGGGTGAGCAGGCAGGCAGGCGGACTTGCTGGAGGATGTCATGCATGCCTTGTATTGTTAGGCCACACAAACTGGATTCTTAGATGAGGCTGGCCATCCTGGCAGCAAACGGAGGGGGGGAGGGGAGAATTTCGTTCGTTGATCCCCATACGTTGCTGCTTCCGAACACACCTCTGCGCCTGCTTCTGTCTGTGTGGCACGGGTAACCACTCGTGGCCATAGTGAGCTCCGCACACAAAGACAGCGACGTAGAGGGCATTAAACAAAAAGCCAAGAGGCAGGTGGAAGTTGGCCGGCACGCCGTGCACGTGGCGATTGCGCGCCCCTTGCTCTCCCGCGCTCAGCGGCCTCTGCCTGAGCTGGGCCTTTCTCCTCCTCTGCTTCCTCCTTCTCCTGCCGCTGGGTGCCTTCTCCTTCCCCTGCCGCTGGGTGCCTCCTCCTTCTCGGCCTGCTCCTCGCTGTTGTTGGACCGCCGGCACTGGCATGCACCACCCTGCCCCCTGGTTGCTGCCGCCTGCCACTTGCCCGCGTGTGCAACTCAAATTGCTCACCGGTACCCTCATTTTCCTTCTCCCTCCCTCCTTCTCCTCCTTCACTCCCTTCTTTCCTCCTTGCCCCTTCCTTCCTTCTCTGTTCCATTCTCCTCTCCTCCTGTTCCCTTCTTTCTCTGTTCCTTCTCCTTTCCTCCTCTCCTCTTTTCCTCCTCTCCTCTTTTCGTTCTTGGTCCCCATTTTTCTCCCAACTATCTCTTCCCTCCTCCCTTTCCTTCTTTTCCTCCTCTTCTCTCTCCTTTTTCTCCTTCTTTCCCTACCAACGAACGAACCCGGGGGGGAGCAAATTTTGGAGGGGGAGGGGGGGGGCAGCCTCATCTAAGAATCTAGTTTGTGTGGCCTTACAAGCCGGACTGGTCAAATTTGCTGTGCTACTGTTGTGGTACCGCAGCACATGTGTTGCCACCCGGCACCCCCATGGTGCATAACCTCCAATGCCTGTCTGCATTCATGCAGTTTGGCATAACACTCTGGCACCCCCTGCTCACCCGCTGTCCCTCGCAGGAACCCACGCGTGGCCAGCTGGTTCATTGAGGATATGCCGGTGCACAAGGCGGCCTTCACAGCCGGTGGCAGCAAGGTAGGCACGTAGGCGCCTGGTGCTGGCGCTGGGTGGGATTCAGGGCCCGGCCAGCATGGCTGCCTGTTGCGCATTACAAGGCATGCAGCATTGTCTTGACTGGCAAGCTGCATTGCGGAGTGCTCATCTCCATGCTCCTGCACAAGGCCACTATGCCCCCTGCCCAACCTGCCCTGCACGCAGGTGGTGCTGACGGGACGGCGCCGCTTCTTTTACTTGCTGGATGTCGAGTCGCGCGCCGTGGACCGCCTGGCCTCGCTGCGGCTGTGGCGCGAGGAGAAGAGCTTTGAGAGCTTTGTCACCAGCCAGCACAGCCCGCAGCCCAGTGAGCACCAGAGCGAGGCGGGCAGTGGGTGGTCACCAGCATATGTGTGCACACTGAAGAGTGCCGTTCAACGCTTGCACCACACCCTTCTCCCCGTCACCGCCCTGCTCCTGCTTCGCATGGTTCCCCTGCTGTCTGCAGTGGCGGCATTCTTTGGCAATGAGGGCCATGTCCCCCTGGTCAGCTTGCACTCCAAGCAGGTGCGCCCTACATGTACCTCCTTTCACTAGCGCTTGGCTACCTGGTGAATTTTGCTGTTTCCCTGTATGTTATAAATGCTCAAAGGTGTGACAACGGCACTCTGCTGCCAATGCTCAAAGGTGTGGCGACGTCACTCTGCTGCATGCCCCTGCTGTGCCGGCTGTTTGCAGATGGTGGGCACGCTGAAGATGAATGGCACCGCCCGTACCGGTGCCTTTTCAGCTGATGGCACGCAACTGCTGACCAGTGGAGGGGATGGCACAGGTATGTAGTATGCAACAGTGGTGGAGATTCATTTGGATAAGGGGTGTTTCTTAAGAATTGCTCAAGCACTTGCAGACTGTTATGCCCACAATTGTTGTCCTGTTTGCAATCATTTTCTGTCACTGTTCACGCTGCTGTCGCTGTTTAATTCTTCCCCTTGCCCCCCGCTCGCCTCCGGTTTTAGTGTATGTTTGGGACCTCCGCACGCAACGCTGCCTGGAGCGGTACCAAGATGAGGGCTGCTTGCAGGGCGCCAGCATGGCTTGCTCCCCTGATGGCTCCTACTTTGCTTCCGGTAAGCGCACTTGGCATGGACAGCTGCCCTACCCGTGTGTTTATTCCCATGCATTCATTCATTTTACAGAGTTGCAGCAACACAAAAGTGTGCCGCAGATGCGATGTCCTAGCGTTTCAGGAAACGCTTGGTTTGGTGCTTTGTATTCCAGAGAGAGAGTGGCACAAGGGGAAGAAGAACGGCAAAGCATGCGCACCGCGATGCGTGCGTGGGCGCTGACGACGGGGGGTGATGTTTTCATGTTCTGTTTATGTCCACAAGAGTGGAACAATTGGTGCTGCCGGCCATATTGACTTCTTCACTTCCTCGTTGGTCACAAACGACTTTCGCAGGCTCCAACAGCGGCGTAGTTAACATTTACTCACGCACGCAACAACAGCATCGCACTGTGTTTGGCGGCGGAGACGATGAATGGGTGCTGCCACAGGCGCCGATCACAGGTGAGGCCAGAGCTAAGCAAACAAAGCGTTGATGCTGTGTGCTGTGTGTGTTATAAACAATGCTTACAACATGACGGTTTAGTATACCTGCTAACTGTTGACTGCAACTTCTCTCGCGATCCCCAAGCTTGGGCCTGGTGAGTAAACTAATGGCCACTCTAACCTCCGCTGGCCACTCTAACCTACGTTGGCCACACTGTAATCTGCATTTTGTCATGCAGGCAAGCCCGTGAAGACGGTGCTTAACCTGGCCACGACTATCGACACTCTGCACTTCAATCACGACGGCCAGATGATGGTGTTGGCCTCGCGCCTCAAGCGTGACTCGCTCAGGTGAGATAGGGTTAGTGGCTCGTCGATACTGTGTGGTGGGGCTGGTGCAGCCGGTAGTGCAGAAGTTGGGGAGGGACCAGCTGCCTGATGAACTTCAAGAGGGGTGTGCGCAACGGGTTTGAGGATGGCTGTGGGTGTGCCGCACCATTGCCACCATGGAGGGTGTGCTGCAGCAGCAGCCTGCCCTGATGACCGACTCCCGCCGGGTGGACATTTGTGCGGTGCTACGTCGGAATTTCACATATGTGCATGCCAAGTTATCAATGACGTCTGGGCATTCTTTCTTGCTCGGCGGTTTGATTATGAACACTCGTTTTTGTGAGTCAAGATGGCGACTTTATCTATTCCTTGTCCGCTCCCCCGTTGCAGGGTGCTGCATGTGCCAAGCATGACTGTGTTCAGCAACTGGCCCACATCCAAGTCACCGTTGCACTACGTGCACAGCACAACCTTCAGCCCAAACAGCGGGTATCTTGCCATCGGCAATGCCCGTGGGCGCGTGCTCTTGTACCGCCTGCACCACTACAGCAAGGCATGAGCTTATTTTCATTGGGGCTGTGCTTGCTTGCGTTCAGTAGTGTAAAGAATGAAGACTTGCCCCGAATCTGCAAAGCGTGCCAATAACACCAAGGTGGCAGACAACCCGCACTTCGTGGCTACTTCAGGGTGTGTGCGTCAAGGAGAGGGTGCAATCGCGTGCAAAGGCGTGGGAGGTGCGCTCACCACCCGTCCGCGCCACCCTCCAGCAGTGGCAGCTGCCGGTGCCACCGTAAAGAGTGTGGGCATGCCTGTAGGCTGTAGGGCCGGTGGTAAGGCGTGCAATGTGAATGTGTTGGCCAATAGAATCCGTAGTGTTGTGTGGGTCCCGAACTCCGTTTATGACGAATCAAGGAACCCATTTTTTCCGCCCGAGACGATGCCAATAGGCTGTATGAAATTGCGGAGGTGCATGTGGGGTAGTTTGGAAGGACCCAGACCGCCCGTGATGCCCCATCACAAAGAGGGGGAGGTAGATGTTGTGATGCCCCATCACGGTAAGCGTGATGTCCCATCACACCGGCCGTTATGCCCCATCACAAAGAGGGGGAGGGAGGGGTTGTGATGCCCCATCACGGC
>JTEE01000304.1:1005794-1031195 GCA_002896455.3 Chlorella sp. ArM0029B | reverse complement strand
TCCTTTCAACTGTTTCCCCATTCACCCGCCCACCTGGATGATCTCTCGGATGAAGAAGATGCCACATATCCCAACACATTCCTTCCCATGCCAGGCTCCTTCCCTCCCTCCCTCCCTCCTTCCGCTATTCCTCCTCATTCCCCCACCCACCTGGATGATCTCCCGGATGAAGAAGATGACGTCCAGGGCGGAGGCGGTGTTGGAGTCAGAGAGGAAGTCGCACAGCAGGTGCAGCACGGAGCCGGCCACGTCAGGGAAGCGCACCGCGCACGTGTGGATCGCCTGCACGCAGCGGGCACAGGCACACACACACAGGCATGATCAGCAGGGATGGAGGGACCGCAAAGAGCGTGGGGTGGGCGCATGTACGGTGCAGTAGTGGTGCAAAGATGCATGACAGGCGCAGCGCTGCATCGCGGGTCAGCATGCCAAGCTGTGCACGAGCGCCTGTGGAGCCACCCGGAGCCCTAATAGCAGCCCGCTATCCCCCCACCCCACACAATACCCCTGCTCTGCCTGCCTGCCCCTTGCCTTTTCCCACCCCGTCGTGCTGCCATCCCATTTACTCAGCATCACGCAAGAAGAACCTGCGCGCCTGCATCCTGCGCGCCTGCAGCTCATCCACGTAACATCCCGCCCTCAACAGCCTGCACAAACAGCAGCCCAGCGCACCTGCACCAGCAGCTGCCGGTACTCTGCCCCCTTCTCCAGCTCCCTGTTCTGCGTCTTCATCGCCTCCTTCTTCAGCACCCCCACAACCTCGTCGATGTTGCGGGCGTCGATCAGGTCCAAGGCGATGTCCAAGGTCTTCTTGCGGATGTCCAGGTTGGGCGCGGACAGCGCGCGCAGCACATCCATCAGCAGCTCACGCATCACGTCGGCGTGCTTGTCCTTGAGCTCCTGTGGGAGCACAGGAAGAAAGGCAAGGGGAGAAGATGAGGAGAAGGCGTGAGGGGTGGTGAGGGTTGGGCATCAAAGGAGCACCTCAGCGTGCTTGTCCTTGAGCTCCTGTGAACGTAAGTAACAGAGGCATGGAGGGGAGAAGATGAGAGGCGGTGAGGTGGTGACGGGTGAGCCTCAAAGCAGCATGCCGGCGTGCTTGTCCTTGTGCTCCTGTGGGTTCACGAGAAGAAGAAAGGCAAGAGGAGAGGGTGAGGTGAGGGCGTGAGGGGTGGGCCCACAACGGCACATCATGGTACTTGGCTGGCAAGCGCGGCCGTGTTTGGAGAGAGTAGGGCAGGCGCAGGGAGGGGTGCGCGTGGTGATGAGAAACGGTGGGGAACGGACGCAAAGCGTGATATCTGGGGAGGTGTGGTGAAGTGCAGAGGCCAACGACAGAGTGGCTCCTCCCATTCCCGCTACATACAATGTACATGTCATGCTGTGCACCCCTCCTCCCTGCCCCACCACCTCTTCCCAGCCCAGCCCCAGCCCCTGCACCCAGCCCATGTGCACCTCTCCTTCCCGCCCCTCCCCGCCCTGGGTAAGCTCAAGCTGTAGCTCTAGCAACACACACTCAGCTTTAGCTCTACACCCATACAGGCTTCCGAGCTCAAACACACAGATCGTCGAACCCCAGTTCTCGTTCTAGCTTTAGCAGCACAGCGCAGCACAGCACAGCGCACCCACCTGCAGCCTGTCCAGCACGATGAGCTTGACGTTGTTGTCGCTGTGGCTGACCAGCAGCTGGCAGAAGCAGTTGGCGGCTGCGCGCACGGCGGTGGGTGCCGAGGACAGGCCCACCAGGGTGACGGCGCACTCGTACATGACCGCAGTGGAGCGGCTCTGCAGCAGCGCCAAAATGATCTTGATGTACTTGCCCTTCTGCTCGGGCTGGGTGCGGCACACCTGCGGGAAGGTGGGAGGGGAGGGTGGGGCAGAGGGGGAGGAGGGAAGGCAGAGCAGGGGGAGCGTAGGTGCGATGGGGGTTGTGGGGGCGGGCAGGGTTGCGAGAGGTATGGTGGGACAACGGGAAGGGGGGCAGCATGGATGATAAAGTGGCACTGGAACTGGCAGCATGTGGCAAGTGGAGCCTGACCTGCTCCGTCTGTTACCTGACCCAAATGAAGCGCCCCCCCTGATGCCAGCCCAACTCGCCTGCTCCCATACCACGACTGCCTGGCTGCCATTGTCATCTGTGCCTTTGAAGCCAACCCACCCTTCCCCACCAATGGTGCCGCCCCGCCTTTCCGACCACAATACACACACCTGACGCAACTACACACCCACATCACAGCTCCGCCCGCCACGCCTTGCGAATCAGGCCCAGCACGGCAATCTGCGGGATGGCGTCCCGCCTTTCCAGCCGCAGTACATACACCCACCTTTGTGCTCAACCCGTACACCCACATCCCATCACATCACAGCACCGCCCTGCCCACCCACCTTGCGGATCAGGTCCAGCACAGCGATCTGCAGGATGTCGCCCCAGTCTGCCACGCGATCAATCTGCTGAAACAGGTAGGACACCGCCTTGTCCTGCGCGTGCTCTGCCAGCATGTGGAACGCGTTGCGCCGCGTGCTCAGGTCCTGCAGGTGGCCAGCCAGGGGGGGATGGGAGGCAGGAAGGGTGGGGACGGAGTGTGTGGGAGAGCTGCGCGCAAAAGAGGGCGCAGACGCAATGTGCCATGCCGTGCCTGCTGGCCGGGTGAGAAACGGCTAGCTGCAGGCACCCAGCAGGCGCACACGGCGACCCTCGGCACCCTGCCAAATCCTTCATCAGGCCTCAGAACATCCCTATCGTCCTCAGTATTGTCCCGTCCTCCCGGGACCCAGCACCCACACCCGCCCAATCGCTGTGCAACACCTTCGCAACTGTCTGCCACCAGCAGCCCCCACAACTACTTTTTTTCCCCAGCCCCTCAGAAGCCTCCCTCCCTCACTCCCCTGCCCAGCAGCGCCTGTAAACTTCATCTCGCCAAACCCACCTGCTCGTCCTGCAGCATCTTCTCCACCAGTTCCGGCGCATCCGGCACCAGCAGCTCGCCCTTGGGCAGGCGGAAGATGGCCGCCAGCGCCAGCACAGCGTTCTTGCGCACATACGAGTGCCGGTGCGCCAGGTTCTGGATCACTGCAGGGCGGACGGTTTGTTGGGGGGCATGCAGGCGGGCTGTTGGAGGGCAGCACCATGCAGCTGGGTTGACTGCACATGTGCAAGCGGCCGTGCTTCACGTTTGAGATGACTGGACAAAAGGCCACGCAGGCTTTGCTGCAGCAGCACGTTACCACACGCTGGCGGCAGCACGGGTGCCTGGCGCAGCCGGCGCAAGCTGTGCTGCGCCTGCTACATTTGCGCTTGTTTTCGTGATGTGCTGAGCGAGATTCACCCCCTGTGCTTTTGTAGGATATGTCCCCTGTGCCGCGCATGCTGTGCCTGCTGCGCCCCGCTGTGCCGCACGCACCCGACGGAACCAGCGGCTCCAGCAGCTCGTCCTCGTGTATACGGCACAGGAAGCGCAGCGTGACGCCCCGAATGTACTCGTTGGGGTGCTGCAGGTTGTTGCGCAGGTTCTGGCAAATCAGGATCTGCAGGGAGGGCGGGCAGGGCGAGGCATGAATGAGACAACGTGTTGCAGATCGTACCGCTGGTCAGATCAGGAGACGCGTTGAGGAGCAGCGGAGCAAGCAGCACAACCAACTGAAGACACACCACTGCGCCTGCGCCTGCGCATGACAGCGCCGTGCAGCTCTGCCAATCTGCCTAGATAGCAGCTGCAAGTGCCTGAAGGCTGGCCAAGCTGCAATTAACTCGCTACATCCCTTAATGCCTTCCAGCCTCTCTGTGACTTTGGTTCTTGCTGCCTGCCGGCCTGCCGCGCAAGCTCACCATCTCCGGCAGCAGCTTGCCCTGTGCATCCGTCTTCTCAATCGTCTCCTGCACAGCACGCCCAGCACAGCAGGTTGAAGCACCGGGTAAAGCCACCACCCCGCGCGGTGCAACGAGCACAGCTGCAGCCGCTTGCATGCGCCCCACACACGACGAGTCACATGCGGATGCACGCACGCCCAGGCAGCACCCACAATGTCAGCCTGGCTCCACCGCCGCCAGCGCAGCAACGCCATCATGCCCAGCTGCACCGGCGCTTTCCAGCCTGCCAGGTCAAGCAACTTACCAGGTACAGCAGCAGCAGCTTCTGCACGATGTGGTTCTCTGAGGGCAGTACATAGCGCACGATGGTGATGAAGAGGGCGGGGAACTGCTCTCCCGCAAGGATGGCGGTGATCGCCTTCTGCATCGCATCCACCTTGGCGCTCTCATCGCTGGACTCTAGCGCCTGACGGATCTCATTTTGAGAGGCCTGCAGCAAGCAAAGAGGTCCGGGTGCGGGGGCAGGTGGGTGCTGGGCCCATGCGGGCCAGCAAGGCGCGCGACAGCAGGCAGTCCCCATCCTGAATGGCGGGGCGCCAGGCCTAGTGGGTGCTGCAACTGCTGCAGAAGACAGCGGCCAACGATACAACCTGCATGGCCAGTGCTCCCTGTCGGTATCTACTGCGGTTTGGCGGGGTCGACGGACGCCGGCGGCAGCCCTCCCGCCCCCCTGCGCGCCATCCTGCCTGACCCGACCGCCCGCCCGACGGCCCGCGGACTGCGCTTCCCCTCGGCCCAGGCTGCGCCAACAGCGGCCGTATGCAGCTGGGGCCCCCCACCCCGCTGCTGATCCTACCTGCGCCTTGTCCGTGGCCACCAGGAAGCTGCTGCTCTTCTCGTGCTTAGAGGAGACCATCCTGACTGCTCCCTGGCCCCGCCCGGGCGGCCAGCCCAAACAACAACCGTGTGTCTGTAGACGGGTACTGCGCGGATGTCCCACCCGCCAAGGCCAACTCAAGACGGTTCGATGGGCACCGTGGTGCGGCCGATCACGCTCTGCTGCAGTGCAGTGCAGCATGCTGGGCCCATGCTGGGCCTAAACTCTTGTGTTGGTTCTCGTCTAGCCCCTCTGCCACATTTACGACCGATCTCCGATCACACGGGCCGCCCCGTTGCGGGAGGGGCCGCGCACTGCACCGCCCGCCGCCCGACGCCCCGCCGCCCCGCCCCGCCCGTCCCTGCTCGACCTGTGCAAGGGCTCGGCGCACACCAGTGCAATGTCTTGATCACAAGCCTCTCCAGCCTCCACTCTTACATATGCGCACAGCTGTGGTTAGCACCCGGTCTCTCTCTGCTCTTTCCCCACCGCTGCTGCTGCGGGGGCAATATGAGAGCGGCGCCGCTCTTGGTTGCGTGCGAGTCAGGATTGGCGAGCATCGGGTCACAGGCCTCACCCCCTGTGTCCCACCCTCAACCAGGTGCATGCCTCGCCAGGTCCACTGGCCACTGACCTTGTGTCACCGCTTGATGGCCCCACAAGCAGCCCATGTGACTTCATGTGTAGGGCGGCTGCTGCTGTCGCCGGGCCGACGGACGGGCTGCTGCGGGAGGGCGTGTGCTCCCTGGGTGGCTGGCGCTCCAGGTCCCGGTAACTGTGTGCGCGGCCGGTCGCCACCGGGCCGCTTGTCGCTGCTGGGCTGGCCTTGCTGCTTCCTGCATCTGTCTCTTCCTTCCCTTGCGTCTACGGAGCTGCAACAGCCAGGCAGGGGGCTGTGCTGTTGACATCACTCCACTGGCACTCTGCTGAACATACGGAAGCTGCCCTTCAGACACATCACGTGTGTTGGCAGCACATTGGATGGTGACAGTTACATTTCATACTGTCATGCATTGCTGGAAGGGGCGGCCGTTGGAGGATGATCCGGGATGGATTGTTCGGGGTGAGCGGAGCAAAACCCACTGGCAGGGGGGTCAAGGAGTCGGGTCAGAGGGGCGGGGCAGGGGCCAGGAAGAGACAAGGGAGTCGGTTTGTGGGTGTTTATGGCAGGGCTGATGCGCAGCAGGAAGGGGGTCAGGAGGCAGCGCATGAATCAATATTGCACGGTTGGTGGGCATGAGCACCGGATGCGGGATGGAAGGGGGGTGGCACACGCGCCCAGCAGGGGGCACGCAGCGTCAAATCAGAGGGTGGTGTGGTGCCGGCAGCATGGGCTGCGGCGGATCGAAGCGCCGCCAGAGCCAGCGCACGCAGGCAGGAGCATGCGCGGGCAGGGGCGACGCCGGGGTGGGAGGTACTAGGCAGTGGTGGTTGGCGGTGTGGAAAGAGGGACTTGAAATGGGTGGAAACCAAGGCGAGGGCATAAAAGGTGAGCGATGGGGGGTGGGGGGAAGCAGCACAAGAAGGAGAGGGAGTGCGGTGAACTGGGGATCCGGGTAGACGGTGGAGAGGCATTGGGCATTGGGCATTGGGCAGGAGGCCCCCCGATGAAAGACCTTGTCAGTGAAAGAAGTCAAGCAGGCACGGGGGCAGCGCCCTGCTTGCAGCTATGCGGCCGGCAGCAGCAACCCGGGCAGGACCAAAGCTGCACCGGGCTACTTGCTAACCGGCGGGCTGAATGCAAGCAGGTGCACCGCTGCTCGGCTGCGTGAGGGCAGGGCAGCTGTGTTCAGCTGTCCCCAAGATTTGGTCAGCGGCGCTTTTCAGCACCACTCGATGTCGAGCCACATGTGGCCGTCACGGTGGCCAGCCTTGTTGCTGTCAATTGCATTGAATCCACGAGGGTCGATGTCCACGCCTCCTTGGCCGCACATGTCCACAACACGCAGCTTCACAGATTGGCCGGTGGCGGGGTTGGTGGCCTGCAGGGTACCGGGGGCGACAAGAGGAGGGAGAGCACGCGTCAGTTCACACATTCAGAGGCAATCAGTGATTTGAAAGACAGGGTGGAACCCTGGCAGGTTGGCCAACAGTGTGCAGCAGGCGGTTCAAGCGGGAGCAGGGAGTGTAGGTGCGAAAAGGATCCCGCCAAGGCAAGGCAATCCAAGCCAAAAACTGTGGACTGCCCTGCCCTGGCGCCCCTCATTTTTCTGCCCAAGGGGGGTCCCCGCTCTCACCTTGAGGCAGCGGCCGCAGTACTCTGGCTTCATAGGACCCAGGCCGCCGATGTTGCAGTAGGCAGTCTGCAGGGGGAGGGGCGGGGTGAGGGGAGCACGTGAGCGAGGAGTGGGAGCACGTTTGCATCGCACACGTCACCCCCATGGAAAGCATGCTGTTCTTGTTCCTAGCGTCTTTGGGCTGCTACCAAGCGCGCTGCTGGTCAGCCTTGGAGCACTCTTCCAGGGCAGGCCCACGTGCAACGAAAAACAGGAAGCTGGGGAGGCACACGGCACTCACCCAGGGGTACTGAAGCAGCCAGTGGTTGGGGCCCACGGGCAGGAATTCGTTGAACTTGTCGGCGCAGTACAGAGAAGAGGTTTCGTAGTGCGGCCCGTAGTAGTGGTAGGTGGCATAGACACTGCGGAGAGGCAAGGGAAGGCAGGGAGGGGGTGGGTTGTGGGGTCAGGTGGGGGAGGTTGGGGAAGCGAAGCGATGATGAAACGAACTTGCGCTCAGCCTGTTATGTCGGCATGCACACCCTGCAGGTTCAGCAAGCACGCCCTGCCCCCTGCCCTCTTTTGCCCTCCCCTGCTCTCCCGTCTCTGTCTCACCTGCCAGCCTGGCCCCTCCTGCCACCGCCAGTTGCCCCGCCCATGCCCCAGATGGCGTCGCCGCCGTCGTCGCCGCCGCCGCCGCCGCCGCTGCTGGCGGTTTGCTGGGCTTCATTGCTGCCGTCGTTTGCCTCACGAGCGCGGGAGGCGTCACCATCATCACGGGCTGACCTGCTGGCCTTGCCCTCCTCTGCATCCTCCTCCTCCTTTCCGGCCCTCCGGGACTTGCGCTCAGCCCTCCTTGCCGCCCTGCGCTCCTTCCGGGCGGCACGCTCAGCATCCTCCTCAGCGTCGTCCGCCGCCTTCTCTGCCTCTGCCTGCTCTGCCTCTTCCGCCGCCTTCTCAGCCTTGCGTGCCAGCTGGCGCTGCTCCGTCTCGGCGGCATTCTCCCGCCGGGCCTTGGAAGCTGACTCTTCAAGCATGTCTGCCTCCTGCTGCTGCTCACGCACGTGGTGCTCCTCAGCCATCTCTTCGAGCTTGGCGGCCTCAGCCTGTGGGGGAGGGGGGAGCGGAGAAGAGGGGAAAGAGGTGTGTGTGTTCAGGTCTAGGTGTGGGGCGGTGGGGGTGAGCGGGTGGCCGCCCTGGCTGCCCTCAGCCTCAACCTGCGGGCGGGGAGGCGGGAAAAGGATGATGAATGGAGGTTGGATAGGGCGGGGCGGGGCGGGGGTGCACGGCGGTGAATGCAAGCGGGGCAGGCGGGTGATAAAGGAGCACTGAGCGGCGATGCAGGCGTGCACAGCGAGTGTTCGACAGTGTGCCGGTGCTGCTAGTTGGCTGGCTCACCCGCTGCTGTGCCATGAGCTTGGACATCTGCTTGGCCTCCCAGGATTGCTGCTCAGCCTGCACGAGATCAACAAGGGCGGGAGGCGGGGGAGCGTTGGGTGCGGGCGTGCGTGATGATGCGTAAAGCTGAGGAGTAAAGGCGCAAGGGCATCAGCCATGTGACAGTGCCGGGAGCGCAGGCGCATGGCTGCGCACATGCGGTGTAGGCTGCAGTCAGCTGGCACGACGAAGGCTGACAAGGGCGCAACACAAGTGATGCACGGGTCTTGCATCATGCCCCTCGACCCCAGCCAGCTCATGCTCCCCGCCGGCTCACCTGCTGGTCGGCGCGCTGCCCGCGCTCTCGGTCGCGCTGCTCTGCCTGGTCTTGCGGTAGCAGCAGCTTGCGCCGTGCTCCTAGGGCGGGCTGTGCGATCTGGCTCAGTGCGAGCAGGCACAGTAGGAGGAGGGGTTGACACCTAAAAGACCGCATGGTTGACGGTCAGCGACTGCAGCAGCGTCGCGGGGCAATCGGCCGGCCGTTTCAGGAGTGAGTTTCATATCGCATACAGATGCCCAGTTTTCAATCCCTGCCAGTCCGCTCAAGCCCTCAGCCCGCAGCACAAGCCAGGAGGCACCGGTCACCCTCGCCCCTCTCATCGGCAGCAGGCCACCCCATCTATGTCAGGGCTAAAGTGGGTTGTTGCAGAGCAACCCAGAGACTGCATCGCTTCGCGCACCTGGGTGCTGGAGCTTGGCGCCTGGGTTTGGGTGATGGCAGCTGTTCGTGCCCGCTGCTCTGCAAAGCGACACGACCCAACTGCGGTGACTAAAAATGCAAAGATCAGGTGAAACGCTGCGATGGCGGAGCGAGCATTGCCCATGCGGCGTCACCTTGACAGACCGGGGTTTGACAGACCCGCCGTCCGACCGCCTGCATGCGCTGCGAGACCGACTGACGCCGAGGATGCCGAAAAACGGTCTGCCAGGGCCTAGGGGCGACGCACAGGTTCGACAGGCGTGCCGAGTGTCGAAGAAGTGGCGAGGCTGGGTAGGCCAGCCAACTGGGGGGCTCCAGGGCATGCACAGGCCCTGAATTGACCGAATGCAGCAGTCAGGTGGCCCAGATTACCGAACCAGGCGCGAGCTGGGCGAGGAGCGGCATCGCTGCATCGCGCGGTCACGAAAAATGGCTGCCGGCTCGGAGGCTCGGACGCCCGCCGCTGGCTGAAAAGCCTCTGCCCATGGGCCTAGGGCTGTGGGGCACGGTACCTGCCAGAGATCACGGCCCTGGGCAGAGATGGCCGCCATGGTCAGCGACCTGCGTCAGAGGTCAAACACCCACGCTGTAGAAGCTCAATTTCAAGCCGTTGGCCTTGGCCACATGCCCAGGGTGCCTCGCGGGGGCTGTGCAGGGGCGCACAGGGCCGGCAGCATGCCGTCCTGAGGTTGGTGTATTTGCTTGGCAGGGCGGGGGCAAGTGGCCACCGACGCCTCGCCCGGCGCTCACTCAGCGAGGGCCTAGCAGCAGCATCCCAATTGGGAACCAATGTAATTTGCCAGCCAGCCCCCCAACATAGCCTGAATCCTGCTGGTTGCGGCTGGCAGCAGCCACTGCATACACGTTTGAGTGCCTTGCTGAGACGCTGCCGCCGGTGCCAGGCGGCGCTCTAATGCGCAAGGCCTTTGTCCAACGGTTCTGCCCCATGGGGAGGTCAAGAATGTGCTATGCGCAGTTGAAGTGTCGACTTACAGAGGCACAGGGCGGCAGTGTAGCAAATTAAAGGCGCAGTGCACCTTGAGAGAAGTGCAGCAGCTTGCTGCAAGCCTGAGGTTAATTGCAGCAATGTAGCCTGGCCCTGTTCTGGCCCAATGCCTCCTGTGCTGCCTCACACTGGCCTCACATGCGCTGCGCCCCGTGCTCGCTGAGTTGGCGCTGTGCTGGCGCTGTGCTGGCACGCCGCTGCTCAGTCCCAAAGGGGCTGCCTTTAGCCGCCTAGCCCTCCACAGAAAAGCCGCCACAACACATGGCAGCTGAGCCGCGCTTAGCTGGCGCCGGGTGGCCAGCCAGCTGGCGTCCATGAGCGCCGCCTCCACCCGACGTGCTGAGCTGGCGGTGAGCCCAGGCGTCCAGCTGGCGCCCAGCTGGCGCCCAGCCAGCCATGTGGGTGCTCAGCCCTAGTCCCACTTGAACTCCTTGTAGTCCGTGTCTCCCATGAGTACCGCCTCCACAATGCGCCCCCCAAACTTCCGGCCGTGCATCGCATTGCGCGCGCCCATGGCGGCCGCGGTGTCTGCACGCGTGGGGACCAAGCGGGGAGGTGAGAAGAGGTGAGAAGAGACGAGGGGGAAGGGGGAGGTGGGGCGGGAAGGAAGTGCCAGTGGGGACCAATCGGGGAAGAGAGGGGAGGTGAGGGGGAAGGGGGAGGTGGGGCAGGGAGGAGGTGCTGTTGAGGATGGGGGCCGCGAGCAGGGCGTGGGTATGCACAGTAGGGTCGTCGGAGCGGTGCGCCCCGGGGCTTGAAGCGGCACGTAGGGGAGGCTTCCTCACCTATCGCCATGTCGCATCATGCCGCATGGTGAGAGGTGAGCAGGCTGCCCCTCAGTGCCGCTCCCATTCCCGCGGCGCACCGCTCCCACCCTAGCCTAGGTTCCATCCGGATTCCGCATAGCATGACAAAACATACCATCCCCGCCCCCAAGAGCCCATTTTAAACCCACCAGGAAAGGCACGTATCACAAGCCCCTCCCTCAATACCCACTCTCAACACACGTGTTGCAGCATCACACCAAGGCAGCAGCTTGTTGGTACATCACGACTCACCCACAAACTCCCTAAGAGACCCACAAAGTAAACAAGAGCCAGCAGCTTTGTGGCATGTCATGTCACGGCTCACCCACAAACTCGATGAGGACTTTGCCCAGTCCTGGGGGAGGTGGGGCGCCGGGGGGCGCGGGCCGCGGGATGTGAACCTGTGTGGGNGGGGAGGAGGTTGAGATATAAGGGTGGGTGGATGTGCGGGGTGGGGGTGGTGAGAACTGAGGGCGGTGAACAGCCGGGGGTAAAGAAGCTGTGGGCGGGGTAAGATCACAATGAGGAGGGCTGGATTGTTGGTGGGCGTGCTTGTGGGCCAGAAAGCAGGCAGGCTGCTCAGCGCACCCTTTGAAGGTGCTGACCAACAGGGAGAACAGTGCAGTACAGAAGAAGAGAAGAAAAACAGGCCAGCAGCGCTCTATTGGATGACGGTGCTGTACTTGCTCCACTCCCCCAAACGTCTGCACCCTGAACACGTGTGCTTCTCACAAAAGAACAGGCAGGTGCTCACCTGTATGACTGTGCCATACTTGCCGCACTCCTCCTTCATGTCATCCATGATGTCCCCATACTCCTCATCATTGATCAGCTCCTCCATAGTCACTGCAGGCAAAGAGGTATAGAATGTGGGGGCGGGGGTGAGATGTGCAGGCACAGATATCGCCCCCACATGGCACCTGTCTGTACGCTGCTTGAGCTTGCTGTGTGGATACAACGCCGCAGACACATGATACAGTTGCACATGGCACGTTGGCACAGTTGCACATGGCACGTATAGAATGTGGGGGTGGGGGTGAGGTGTGCAGCCAAAGAGATAGAATATGGGGATGGGGGTGAGGGATGTGCAGGCAAAGAGGTATAGAATGTGGGGGTGGGGTGAGCGGAGGTGAGGGAGGGCGGGGGGAAGGGGGAAGGAAGGGCATAGGGCAGTGGGGAGGGTGGACTCCTGGATCGTCACTGCAGGCAAAGAGATAGAATATGGGGGTGGGGGTGAGATGTGCAGGTGCCGGGAAGTGGAAAGTAGAAGGCTCGGCTCCTCATCGTCACTGCAAAAGGGAGGGTCAATTGGACACAAAGTTGGGGGCGGAGGTGAGGGGAGGCGGATTTGCAGGGAGGGAGACGGAGGGGCACAGTGCAGCCCAGCGGGCGCCCAGCGCAGCCGTGCTCCAAATCGCCTTCCTCCCTTGTCCCTTATCACAGCCAGTGGCATCACCAGCAGCACCGGTAGCAGCAGACAGGCGCCCGGCGGAGCACGCGTGGGGCCAACACAAGCATGCACATGCTGCCTTTTCAATCGGTGTCCTGTTGACACCACCCCACTCAAGGCGAACTCGTGTCTGATTTGCTTCGCGGGCCCTCCATTTTAACCGGACACCCCCACACACCTGCGTGCGCCAGCTTGACGACGCGCGCCGAGTTGCCGACGTAGACCGCCGGCATCTGCGGCGCCTGCAGCTGCTGCTGCGCCTGTGCCGCCTTCTGCTCCGCCGCCTGCCGCTGGCCCTCCTGGGCGCGACGCACCGTCAGTGTGCGGTCTCCCATCTACGGACACATGGAAGGGAGGGAAGACAGGCAGGGGAGGTGGGGCAGCAGGCAGTGTGCGGTCTACCATCTGGTTTGTGGGAAAGGAGGGCAAGACGGGCAGGGGAGGGGGGCAGGCTGTTGGTAGCGGGGTGTGGGAAGAGGCAGGTGGACTGACAGGGCGGGGTCCGCAAGTGCCAGGACGCGCCGAGGCGGAAAGCGGGAAGGTATGCGGGGCAGCAGGTGCTTGGGGGGCGGCCCACAGCAGGCAGCGCAGGGGGGCAGCAAGCGGCAGGCAGAGCAGGCGAGAGGCAGGCAGAGCGGCAGGCAGGCAGGAGGCACCGCACCTGCATGCCGTTGAGGCCGGCGCAGGCCACGTCGGTGACGCTGGGGTTCTCATAAACTGCAAACCCGTAGCTGCAGGCAGGGGGGCCGAGGGAGGGGGGAGGAAAGGGGAAGGGGGCGGTGAGAAGAGGCGGGGCAGGCAGGAGAACACGGTGACACACACGCAGGAAGCGGTACAGCTGGAAGGCAGGAGGAGAACACGGTGACACACACACAAGAAGCGGTACAGCTGGAAAGGACGTGAGAGGCGAGGGAGGGAGGGCAGGCAGGTTGATCGTGCCAAACCCCGTCTTTACTGGCTTCCAATCGTCAACACTGCGCAAGCCAGCCAAACAAATGGATGGACGAACACCGACTCTCAAGTTGAGCTCATAATGACCCCTTGGGCTGCGGCGTCTCCCGATCCTTGACCAGGTCAAACTACTTCCTTTCCACACTCGCCCCGCTGGCCCGCCCCACACGCCTCGCAAGCAAGGCCAACAAACAATCCTGCACAACAGTGAGTCTTGACCACAAATTGTGCCTCTATACCTCCCCCTCTCAAACAAAGCTCACCCCTTGGACTGCGGCGTCTCCCAATCCTTGACCAGGTCAAACTACTTTCTTTCTACACTCGCCCCGCCTGCCCGCCCGACATGCCTCGCAAGCAAGGCCAACAAACAAACCAGCACAAAAGCGAGTCTCAACCACAATTGTGCCTCTTAACCCGTCCCAAACAGCGCTCACCCCTTGGACTGCTGCGTCTCCCGGTCCTTGACAAGGTCAAACGACTTGATGGCACCGAAGGAGCCCAGCAGCTCCCGGCACTGCTCCTCCGTCAGGTAGTAGGGCAGCCCGCCCACAAAGATGCGCTCGGCAGCGTCCTGGGCGCTCATGTTGTGCTGCGAAAGAGGGTGGGTGGGGACGGGTTGGAGTCGGAGACGGGGTGAGGGTGTGAGAGAGCGGGGCAGTCGGGGAGTGGGGCGGGCAGCCGGAAAAGGTGCGCTTGGCGGCGTCCTGGGAATTCATGCTCTGTTTGAATTATATGACGATGAGCAGGTGCGGGAGCAGGGGTGGGTATGGGTGCAGGTTGGCAGTGCGTGTTTAGGTGCTCTATCATCCACCAACAGGCAGCCAATCAGCCGCCCAGTTGACAGCACCCTTTCCAACAAAGCACCTACGCAACACCCTCCCCATGCCCCAAATCCCCCGCCCACCCGCGCCCCCACCTGCTGCTGCGGCATGCCGCCGCTCATGCCAGCGGGCGCCATCATCTGCTGCAGCAGGTTTGCTGTGGGTGCCGCCACCGGCACCGGCTGCTTGTCCAGTCCAATGGCTGCCAGGTTGAGGTTGGGGTTGGGCATGGAGGGGCCCAGGGCGGCGGCTGCGGCGGCGTTGTAATCGGCTGGGCGCCGGATGCGCACGGTCACGCCCTCAAACATGATGCCATCCAGAGCCATCGCGTTACTGGCCTCCTCAACTGCAACACGATGACAGGAGGAGAGGGGGAGAACGTAGGAAGGTAAGCACAAGTTGAGGAGAGCAGGGCAGGCACGGCCCTCAAAACAGTTGCCACCCAGGGCCATACCGCGTTGTCCACTTCCACTGACTGCAGCTGGATGAAGGAAGAAGGACACAGAGGAAGTCGAAAAATGATGTGCATCAGAGTAGCATGTATTTTACGCCTGTACGCAGTGCATCACCCAGCGGTGTGCTGGCAGGTGGGGGTGCTCGCAAATGAACAGTGCCACCCCTGCCCGGTCCCGCTCACCCGTGCGCATCTCCAAACACGTGCTCTCCACCCTGTTGCCGCCAAATCAACTCATCACTCACACCCCACAGTGCCGCCCCTGCCCTCCCCCGCACGCTCACCCGTGCGCATCTCCAAAACGCGCTCTCCGCCCTGTTGTTACCACTCCGCCCTGTTGTTACCAAATCAACTAATCCATCACACCCCACAGTGCCCACCCCTGCCGTCCACCCACCCCTGCGCGCTCCCACATGCTCGCAAGCTAACAGTGAGACACTCGCACCCCACAGTGCCACCCCCGCCCGCCCCCGCCCCGCTCACCCGTGCGCATCTCCACAAAAGCGAACTTCTTCTCATAGTTGATGTACACATTGACCACACACATGCCGGGGCCCGCCGTAGTGCCTCCCACCGCTGCCAGCGCGTTTGAGAAGAAGGTCTGGATGTTGTTCTCGTTCAGGCCCGCGGGGGGCAGGCCGCCGACGTAGATGCGGCGCGCGTGGCGGGTTGCCTGCTGACTCATCGCTGAGCTGGCGGCGGGGGCGACAGACATGCCGCCCATGCCGGCGCCGCCGTGGGGAACATTGAACACCTGCACACACACGCAGGGAGGGTGGGCGATGGCGGCAGGCAGCGGCGGCGGCGTTGGCGGCAGAGTGGGCGGCAGGGCAGGCTGAACACCTGCTTGTTGCATATAACACAGGGAGGGTGGGCAACGGCGGCAGGCGGCGACGGCGTTGGCGGCAGCGAGGGCGGCAGGGCAGGCTGAACACCTGCATGTTAAATATCACACAGGGAGGGTGGGCAACGGCGGCAGCAGGGGCGGCAGCATGGACGGCAGGGCAGAGGCGGCGGGGCAGGCAGCAGAGCAGGCGGCAGCAGCGGCGGCGGCGGCGGCGGCGGCGGCGCAAGCGCTGGCAACCGTGCATTCAGCGTGGCAAGACCACCCCTGATCTGGGCAATACATTGTTTCCGGCATGACTACACGGTCTGTAGTAAGAAGGGGAAGCAAGTTGAGCTCACCTGGACAGCGCCGGGGAGCTGTGTGAGCGGGGGCGGTGCGCCGCCAATGGGGGGGATGTCGAACCAGGTGGGGCGGCGGCGAGACGCCTCGGGGTCATACTCGGGAGACCGGCGGCGGTCGCGCGACCTGGACCGATCACGGGACCTGCATGCACATGCACATGTGGGCGGGCGGGCGGGCGGGCAGGCGCAGCGGGGGAGGTAAGGGAAAAGTGGGGTCAACGGGCAGGGGAGTGGCAGGGTACTGCATGGCAGGTGTTGCAGGTGACATGCAGCGGGGCATGTGCAGTAAACGGGGAGGCAAAGGGAGGGGGAAGGCGTGGCTGCTGCTGTTGCTGCTGCTGGGGTGCGCTGCCGCCGTTGGTGAAGCCGAGAGCAGCAGCGGCGGCGCCGTGTCGGGAAACGCAGCTATGCTGCATGTCAGCTGTGCAGCCACATCATGCCCAGCAGCAACAAAAACCATCCTGCACCGGGTTCAGGGCAGCAGCAGCGACACAGCAGCAGCAAGACGCACCTGGAGCGCCGCCGCCTGTCACGGTCGCGGCTGCGGGAGCGGCTGCGCCGCCGTGGCTCGCTGCGCCGGCGGTCATCCCGGTCGCGGTCACGCTCCCTACGGTCCTGCAAAAGGAACGTCCCCACAGGCGCACAGAGGTGAACAGGACAGCATCCCGAGTGATGGGCTGATGGCGAGGCGGCACCGCGGCACGCGTGTCCCCTTGCGGCAAACAAGCACATGCCAGTGCAGGGCAAGCCGTGCCATGCTTACCACCTCCATTCTGCGTGGCGATGTGGGGGGCGAGGGCTACTGCTAGCCTGCTAGTCTGCTAGTGTGCTAGCCTGCTAGTCTGGATCTGCGAGCCGAGCGTCAGCCTTGGCCCAGCCAGCCAGCCTGTCCCTGCTGGGCTCCTGCTGAGCTGCTTGAGTGCCGAAAATTCAGCGGGGAAGGGACCTGGACAAACCAATTTGCAATCACTGGTCCAAGCACGATAGCATATTATATATCGTTCTCACGCCAGGTGCAGCGCCCGCGCCGCCATGTTGCGACAATGCACCTCCCAATTCATTTCCTTGCGCTCTTTCCGGCCGCTGCTAGGGGCTTGGGGCATCCCGCTCGCAGCGGGGTTGCACACCCAACCGGAAGATGGCGAAGTGTCTCTGATGGCCTCCTTTCTGCGGCAATTGCGGGCGGAGGCGGAGGTGGCCGACAGCAGCAGCGGCGGCAGCGGCAGCGGCAGCGGCAGCAGCGGCAGCGGCAGCAGCAGCAGCAGTGAAATAGACATAGATGCACTCCTAGGAGCTAGCGATGCAGAGGAAGGAGCAGAGTGGGGCGGGGCAGCAGCAGGGCTGGCAGCAGCAGCGGCGGCACGCGCGGCAGCGGAGCAAGTGCCAGCCGAGCAGCAGCGCCTGCTGCAGGCGGGGGTGGTGGGCGTGCCTAATGCGGGCAAGTCAACTCTGGTCAACGCGCTAGTAGGCACCAAGGTGAGCCAATCATCCTATCAGCCTAGCCTGGCAGCAGCAGCAGCAGCAGCAATGGTTGACACAGCAAGGGCCCGGCTGCAGGGTTTTGATGATGCGGCGTCAGCATGGTGTGCTTGATTCCTGCATGCAATCCTGCAGCTGATGTGCACCCCAAATCCAGAGGACAGCTTGTGTCAAGACTCCGGCAGACTAGGAGCAGGATGTCCCTGTTGTGCGCTCTATGCACGCCGCCCTGTTGCTTCTGTGCACCTGCCGCCGTGCCTTCACAATCCTGCACCCGCCTGCTGCTTGCACATGGCCAGCTTGTCTCCGTGCCGGCCTTTCAGCCCTGCCCTGCCCCCGCCTCACACCGCTCACACAGGTGTCGGCTGTCTCCGCCAAAACCAACACCACGGAGCAGGCACGTCTGGGCGCCTTCACAGCCGGCACGTCCCAAGTGGTCCTCTTTGACACACCCGGCGTCGTGGGCAAGGAGTGAGTGCGCTGCGGGGCTGCTTTTGCATAGTGGAAGTAGCTTCTCACATCGTAAAGATGGGGTTTTTACAGGGTGAAGACTAGGCTGGATGCCATTGCACGGGGTGGGGTGCTACCAATAGAGGGAAGCCATCAGAAAGGCTCGACTTGAATGGAAGTGGGCTGCGCTGTGCCCCTCCAGTGTGGGTTGGTGGCCGCGCCTGCTTGCTGCCGCCTTCCCCTGGCCACTGCCCGCTCCCCTTCTTCGTCCTCGCCTCTCACTTTTTCGGGCACTGTTCGGCCCGCCACTGCACCCCTGCCTGCCAACCCCCTTCTTCTCCCCTCCTTAACTGCCTGGCCCCTTCCTTGCACCCCTTCCCTGCACCTCTGGCCTGCCCCTCGGTCTCCTGAGTCTCAACAGCACCGCTGCCTGCCAACCGCCCTCCTCTGTACCCCTCCTCTGCCTGGCCCCCTGCCTTGTCTCCTCCGGGCACCTTTCACCAGCCCTTGGGTCTGAACACACCGCTGCCTGCTCACCTCCCTCTCCTCCCTTTTCCCCTCCCTCCGACCCACCTCCCCTCCCTCCCTCTTGCCCCGCCCCGCCCCGCCCCAGGCACTTTAAGAACCCCGCCCACCGCCAGCGCGTGCGTGGCGCCTGGACCATCGCCGGCGACTGCGACGTCCTCCTCTTCCTAGTCGACGCAGCCCGGGAGCTGCAGCGTTCCGACCCACGCATCGCCCGCCTCATAGGCAACAGCGACTCGCAGCAACGCCTGGGCATGCCCGAGGGCTGGCAGCCGCCGCCGGCAGTGCTGATTTTGAACAAGGTGGATGCGGTGCCGATGACAGACAGGAGGGCGCTGCTGCCGCTGGCAGATCGGCTGCAGGCGCTCCGGCCCTTTGAGGAGGTGTTCTTTGTCAGCGCAAAGCGAGGTGAGCGGGGCTGGGGTTTGGTGAGGTGGGGAGGCAGGGTGGGTCCTGTGGTTTTGGTGTAAAAGGGAAGGGTGTGTGGGTGGGAGGCCAGGCATATCACAGTGCTGTGGACCCTTTGAGGAGGTGTTCTTTGTCAGCGCCAAGCGAGGTGGGCGGGGGTCTGGTGGTGGGGAGGCATCCTGGGTTGGCAGGCCTAGGGGTGGCGGGGTGTGGCTTGTAGAGTATTGTCACCATCACTTGACTGGTGCAGGGCCCGCACAGGTAGTAAGCAGGCACACAACGGAGGCGGTCGTGCTGCGCTTGTTGCTGCTCCCAGTGGACGGTCCAGCATTTCGTTATATGTTTTTTCTATTATGGCAGCCACCAGAGGTCTGCCCCTTGCCTGCTGCCGGCTTGCCCAGCTGCCGCCCACCTGCCCGCTGCTTGGTACTGCCACCTGCACGCTCCCTTGTGCTGCCACCTGCACGCTGCTTGGTACTGCCGCCTGCCCGGCTTCCTGCTGTCCCACGTGCCCGCCCCGCGGTACTACCTCCTCTGCTGCAGGCCAGGGCCTGCCTGAGCTGCGGCAGTTCCTGCTGGATCGTGCCAGCCCAGGGGAGTGGACTTTGGATGCGGGCCAATCCACCGACCGCAGCGAGGAGGAGCAGGTGCGTGGGGGCTGTGGGCAGCACAGCATAACCACAGCATGGCATTGCACAACCACAGCATGACACAGCACGGCACGTTCGGCACCGTCAGCACAGCATGGTACAGCTAACCACAGCATGGCACCTTCAGCACAGTTTGGCACAGCACAGTGCAGCCTTTCTGTACTTGCGGGCTGCCTGCTGCAAGGAGAGCAACAGGCATCACTCGCTCTGCCAGCACTGGCACGCAGCATGTGCCCTGCACTCGTCACTTGCACTTACTCACCACTCATCCCTGCTCCTGGTCACTGCATCAGTGCACCACACCGTTCACACGCATGCCCCTGCGCCTCCCACCCCCTCCTTCCCACCTGTACCTTACACCTGCTCCCGGTGCCACAACCCGCAGGCACTGCTCCCTCTCATGCTCCTGTTGCTCTTTCCTCCCCGCCGCTCCCCGACTTTTAACCTGCCCCTCTGCCTCGCAACTACTATCCCTGACAAACACCCCCTCCACGCCATGCCACGTAGGCAATGGAGGTGGTACGGGAGAAGCTGTTCAGGCGGTACTACAAAGAGCTGCCCTACTCCTGCCAGCTGCGCCTCACCAGCTGCCTGCCGCAGCCGGATGGATCAGGTGAGGCCAGGGCTGGAGAGGGTGGGCTGCAGCTGGGTCTGAGTGACACGTCACCTCAGCACAAACCTGGTGTGGTGTGGGGCGGGCGGGCGAGCAGGCAGGGCAGGGCAGGTGGTGGAGACCAGAAGGCATTGAGGCAGCAGCACGCCCAAACGCCAACCCATCGTTCTGCTAAAATTGTGGGGCGGCCCTCGACCTGCCACTTTTGCTGCCCAGCTGTCTTCGTGCCCGTGGCACTGCGTGCTTTGCGTGCCAAGCAGAGTGCAGGCCCGTCACAACTAGGGGCGTAAACGAGTCGCGCTGCACTCATGCCACTTGCTTTATCTGTCTCCTCAGCTGTCGCGCCGTTGCCCTGTTCTGCGTCCCCCATGCAGTGGCGATCGCGATTGATGTGGTGGTGCCACACGAGGGCGTGAAGAAGATTGTAGTGGGCGCCGCCGGCGCGGGAATCGGCGCTGTGCGTGACCTGGCGCACCAAGATTTGGAGCGCATGTGGGGCGTGCCGGTAGTGTTGACGCTGCGTGTGGTGGTGGGCAAGAAGTGAGGCCACAAGTGAAGGAGAGAGAGAGAGGGAGCGCGCGGGAGAGGGAGGCAGTGATGGGTCCCATTTGAAGCGTGACAGGCGGCCGCCTGCGTTGACCGTCCAGTCCGGTTCTGCAAGCCGCAGCGCTACAGGCACTTCTGATAGCATGCATTTGAATGAACCCAACATGATTGAACCGTTGTAAGAGCAGTTATGTTTGTCGATGAGGACCTCTAGGAAGTGCTTGTGGGGGCCAGAGAGCCCTAGGGCGGCGATCGCAGTACCGCCACCAATTGCAGGGGGGGGCAGCAGCCACAGCAGGCCACTTCGCCCTCACTCTCCCACTCGGTCCCGTCGCCCTCCGCGGATTGCTTGCTGCTTCCACGCGACCAGAGGTGAGCAGGCGGTACTGCGAGGTTGAACAGCAGCGTGAGGCGCGAGAACCACAGGCGCCCTTGGTGCGGGGCGCTAGCCGCGAGTCGCGCCACGCAGCCCCGCTGCTGCAATCTCTGGGAAGAAGGCACACAATTGGTTCCGCGTGGGGAGCGCTGTACTTGATGCAAGGTTGCCGCCAGTGTCCCGCCGCTGCTGCCCAGTGTCCCGCTGCCCAGTGTCCCCAGATGCAAGTTGCCAGTACACCCTGCCGCTGGATCCATGCTGTTTGTGCAGGCCAGGCACAAGGCTATAGCAGCCATGGTGAACGACCAAGAGCACATGGTGTACGGGACGCCGCTGGAGCAGGCAACCACAGAGTTTGCCAAGCGTAACCCGCTGCTGGTGCGTGGGCTTATCGGCCGTGGCCTGGGCCGCCGCTGCCCGGCGCCAAGTGGGAAACATGCATGCATGCATGCATGTGTGCCTTCGATTTATGTGTCGTGCCATCCACGCATATACTCACCGTATCCCCTAACAACGGACGACCCTTGAAGTGCACCGTGCACCATGCACCCCTGCCATCCTGCCTCGCCCACCAGCACTTCCGCCGTGCATCCTCCCTGCATCTCCTCAGGCCTCACGTCCCTCTTGCCCTTCGCCGCTCATTTACCCTTTGCACCACGCCCATAACCTCCATCCAGTCTCTTTTGGGGAGCGCACTGGATGCTCTGTTGCCCACTCAACTCATCCTGCACACATGCGCGCACAAACACATGCCTGTCCCAGTGCAACAGGGCCCACACTGCGGGCTGACTGTAACACACTCACTTGCACACCCTGCAGGCCGCTTTCATCCCTGATTGCCTGGAGAATGCCGTGGATGCCATGCTGCCTGACTCGTTTGAGGCACGGCTGGAGCGGGGCGCCCAGAAGACGGCACGTGAGTGGGTGGGTTGAGCTGAGGTGGGTGGGAGCGGGGCGGGCACAAGGTGGGTGGGCAAGGGCAGGAGCTGCACAAGGTGGAACACGAGTGCGTCGGGTGAGGAGGGCAAGAGCAGAGCGTGCGGATGGCTGAACGTGAGTGGGTGGGGTGATTTGAGGAAGGAACGGGGCGCGCGGAAGACGTTCCTCGAGAGTGGGTGGGGTGAGGTTGCGTGGAGCAGAGCACACAGAAGGCGGCGCTCAAGCGTGCGGCCGTGCGGCGGACAGCTGGCATCAAGCACCGGGGCAGCATGCTGTATTGCGCCTTTCCGAAGCCCGGCCCCTGCCTACCTTCTCGTTGCGCCCATTCGCACACGTCCACTGCCTCCCATCAGCCTCAGGCTGGTCTTGCTGTGCTTTCCTGCAGGCCGGCACAGCCAGTTCAGCCGCCACGGCCAATCATCTCACTGCCAGTAACCTTATGAATCAAGACTTGCCTTCATGTTCGCTTTAAAAACCTGCAGGACGGCCACTCAAATCGCTGCCAGGACTTGCCTGCTGGTTTACAGTTGTTCACAAATAACACCCTGCAGGGCGGTACAGCCAGTTCAGCCACGACTTCAACCAGGGATTTGGCGAGGTGGCAGCCAACCTGCTGAGGGTGAGGAGACCACAGCACGCCCTGCCCAGTGCCCGCTCAGCTCCTCCCTGCCATGCCATGCCTGCTGCCCAGCCAAACAATGCCATGCCATGCCTGCATGCTTTCGCACTACGGTTTAGCACTGTGGTTTAGCACTAGGGTTTAGCACTAGGGTTTAGCACTAGCATGCTTCCCCTTTCTCCCCTGGCTCTCCCTCGTTCTCTCACTCTCCTGGCAACACCACCCACCCGTGCCTGTCCCCACCCGCCCCACCTGCCTCCTGCTTGCGTCTTACCAGGTCTGCAAGTACGCCTTCAAGCGCTTTGGCATCGGCGACGTCGTGTTTGGAGTGTATCACCTGGCCAAGCACCACGTCAGCACCAAGGCGGAAGATGCAATCGAGGGGGTGCCCGTTACCAACGCCACACTCCTGCAGTGGCTGCTCTACTGCACAACGCTGTCAATGGCGGCATACTGCCCCACGGTGCTCGAGTTTGCGGCCGCTGCAAAGTGCAAGGTGAGACGGTGTTTAGTCTCTTGCATCATGCCGTATGGCATGGCATGGCATGGCAAGGCATGGCATGGCAGCATGTGCTGCATGCGCGTTAAGAGTTTGACTGAGGGACTGGGGTGAGGAGGCTGCCTGGCAGGGATGGCTTTGTGCATCGACATGCCTCGCAGGCTGGCTGGCTTGACTGGCTGGCTGGCAATCAAACTACACAGGCACACACACTCTGCAAAGGCCGCAACATTGCCGCTGCCAGCGCTGCCGGCGGCTCTTGATGCGTGGCATTGCTACCATCCACTCACCACCCGGCTCCTGCCTGCAACCCCGCCTGCCCCCTCACCCCCTCCTCCTCTTTTAGTCTAGCCTAGTGTTTACAGCTACTTTCTTCTGCCCCCTGCAGCCCGAGGACATTCTGGAGCTGCAGCCCAAGACGCAGAGCGCTCGGCCCGCCTATGCAATGGGAGTGGACCACAAGGCCCGCCAGGTGGTGCTGGCATTCCGTGGTGAGCTGTCAACTCTTCTACACTTGTACCTGTTGTGTAGCAGTCAAATTACTTTGCCATGGGAGCTCAAATAAAGTGTGTCATGGGTCTTTGATCATTGCGGCCGCGTGCACAAAGGTAGCGGGTGGGCATCGGCTGGAAAATCTGGCAGAATGGTGTTGCTCGCCGGCCTTGCATACCCCCTTACTTCCGCATAGATTGGTTGGTCGATTGTTTCTAACCACCACTACCCCCACCACCTGCAGGCACCACTGACCTGAACGACATGCTCACCGACGCATGCGCCTCCTGCGTCCCCTACTGCGGCGGCTTTGCACACTGGGGCATGCTCAAGGCGGTGGGTGACCGCCCGCCTCCCTCCTGCTTCCCCACCCCCTCTTGCCTGCCTTGCATTGCTGCTTCACTGAGGGCGTGCCCACTGGGGCACGCTCAAGGCGGTGGGTGCCCACCCACCACCCGCTCGTGTCCCAAATTTATGTCGCCTGCCTTGCATTGCTGCGTCTCTGAGGGCGCGCCCACTGGGTCACGCTCAAGGCGGGTGGCGCCCGCCTGCCTCCCAGTTGTACCCTTGCCTGCCGATGCCTTGCTTCCCTCCTGCCTGCCTGCCCGCCTGCCTGCCTGCCTGCCTGCCTGCCTGCCTGCCTGCCCGCCTGCCTGCCTGCCCGCCTGCCCGCCTGTCTGGCGTTGCTGGTTTACCGACCCTGTGGATTTGTGTCCGCCTGCCCGCCCGCCTGCCTGCCTGCCTGCCTGCCTGCCTGCCTGCCCGCCTGCCTGGCGTTGCTGGTTCTAGGACCCTGTGGATGTGTGCCCGTCTTCCAACTACTTCAGCTCAACCCCAGGGCTGTCCCCTGTTGTTTTGTTTGGTGCAGGCCCGCTGGTTTGTGAAGAACAAGCTGCCTGAGCTGCGCAAGCTGTGCGACGCCAACCCCGGATACGGGCTGCTGCTGGTGGGTGTTGGGAGCGGCACCTCATTCTTCAAGCTTGCAAGGGTTGGGCTGCAAGAATGGGGGGGCTGCTGCGGTGGGGCATGGGCTGCTACTGGTGGGCCCTTGAGTGCCACATGACATGCCCAGCCCCACAGGACCGCTGCTGTACTTGAAAGCGCTGAATGCAGTCTCGCAGTCTTGCGGCACAGTGTGTGGAGCTGCTTCGGTAGCAGTGCCCCAACGTTGCTGTTTTCCCTGCGTACAGAACAACGCAGGCTGCAAGTAGTGACGCTATGCAGCCGGTCGCGCTGCCCTGCAGCGGCAGCCGGCCGCCTCTGCAACAGGGCTGGTATCGAATGATTGATTGCATGTATTGGACCCTGTCCCAACCAAACGCAGGTGGGCCACTCCCTGGGTGCGGGCGTGGCTGCCATGCTGGCGCACCTCATCAAGAAGGGGGACCCAGAGGCGGGGGAGATGATGAAGGGGGTGAAGCTGCACGCAGGTACACAGTGCAGTACAGTGCAGTACAGTTCACAGCATTGCCATACAGTGCGTTGCGGTACATTGCAGCGCTGTGCATTACCGGTTCAGAGCAGAGCGGAGTATTGTTGGTTTCTAGGAACACTTTTGCCGCCGCGGCATACTGCTGCAGCAGGCTGGTGCAACAGTGCATGCGCCTCCTTCTGCCTGCTGCACACCGCTCACCCACCACCTCCCAGACTGCATGCACCCCACATCGCTCACCCACGCACCTAACATGTGCGCACCTATGCAGTAGTTACCTGGACTGGTCCCTGTATGCTTCCCCCAATCCTTGTATGCCTAACCCAACACGCAGTGGGCATTGCCACCCCCGCTGTGCTGACCGCCGACCTGGCAGACGACTGCAATACATTCATCACAACGATGGTGGGGCCACACTGTGCCATGCTGCACCACGCTGCGCCATGCTGTGCCATGTTGCGCCACGCTGTGCCATGCAGTGCCATGCTGCGCCACGCTGCACCAAGCTAGAACCATGCTGCACCAAGCTGAACCATGCCTGCACCGCTCTGTGTGTTTGGCCCCAAGTTGAAAGGGCATGCCACTCTGCACGCCAGGCTCCCAGGGCGGGCTTCAGCACCCTCCCCTCCCTCGTCCTGGCCCGCCCCAATTGTATCCAC
>JTEE01000304.1:990472-1001642 GCA_002896455.3 Chlorella sp. ArM0029B | reverse complement strand
CAGCACAGCACAGCACAGCACAGCACAGCACAGCACAGCACAGCACAGCACAGCACAGCACAGCACGGCACAGCAGGAGGGGCGCGGATAGGAGGGGTGCAGAGATACCTGTGTGCGGGGGCAGGCCTATAATAGAGTGCAGCCAACATCCCAAATGTATGCTTAGAAAGTTATGAAGATCAGCAGCCCAAATGGTGTCTCATGAAGTCTCAATCAAGCTTGATTATGCCCCGCCCCCTCAGGCTCCACCTTCCAGCTCATCCGTGGCTCCCCCAAGCAGCGCTTCAGCCGCATCGTGCTGCAGGAGACATGCCTCATGGTGGGTGTGCTGTGCTGTGCCGTGCCGTGCCGTGCCGTGCTGTGCAGTGCCGTGCCGTGCCGTGCCGTGCCGTGCCGTGCCGTGCCGTGCCGTGCCGTGCCGTTGCGGAGCTTGTGTGGCCAGAGGCATGCTGGCATGCTTGCAGTCTCAGTCTCAGGCTGTGCAGGGGTACGCCAGGTGTCAGCTGATGCAGCAGCTGACCGCGTCCTGCCTGCCTTCTCCCTACTGTGGCCCCGCCTAGTCCAGTCTAGTCTCGCCGTTACAGTTTTTACATCCCCTGAAAGAGGATTCAACTTCAGGGCGAACCAAATCCTGAGAGGTGGCCCGGCCTCCCCCCTCCTCCGCCTCCCCTTCCCCACCCTCCGTGCCCTCACTTCAACCATCCCCCCGTTTTCGCCCGTGCCCTCGCCCGTGCAGGACCACATGTGCGGCTGCTACGTGCACGGCGTGCAGCAGGTGCTGGACCAGCACAGCGGGGAGGGGGCGGCGACGGCGGCGGCCAAGGACGCTGACAGCAAGAAGCAGGAGTGAGGCGGCAAGGCCACGTGTTGCGTGATGGCGTGGCACCGCCTGCTCGTACAGACGGCAGCAGCAAGAAGGAGGAGCGACCACACTCCGCTGTCAACCGGCCTGAAAGAAGAAGAGGAAGAGACTTGCAAAACAGACCCCCAAAGAGAAAGCTTGGGCAGTGGTTCCAAACAGAACAACCAGCTTCGGCCTCCCATCCATGCCTGTGCCTGGTCGGTGCGCAGCTGCCCACCCCCGGTAACATACACACAGCTGTGCCCCTCCGTCTCCCTCTCTGCCCTTCCACCGATATCTGTTCAGTAAACTGTCTGACGCCTGGCCCGGCCTCACTCCAGCAGCTGTGCCTCTTCCACTCCCGTGCATTCCTCTGCCCACGTGGCATGCCTTGTTTTTACAGAACTACCAGTCGAGTGGCACGGGCATGTTGACGGGCCGGGCGGGGCAGCTGAACCCGCTAGCTTGCCGTTAAAAAAGAGTGCCGCTGTTAGCTTACAACAAGCAGAGTGCTGCCTCACGCTCACATTAAGCAGGGCATCCGTTCATGCGGCAGCGCGCAATCCAAGTGCAGCTCGAGCTCCCCCTTTCCACCCCTGTGCTTGCCGCATCTGGAGCCTCCCTATGGAGCTTCATCCGGATCGGCCGGTAGCTCACTGATGCTGTTGGCTTGCTATCCAAGAGAGGGATGGCATGTGGTTTCCTGTCGGCTGATCCAAACCCAAGCCCCCCGGCTGTGCTCTTCTGCTTCTTCATGCGGAGAGGGAACCAGAGTCTGCCACGCGCACCAAGTCCTTGGGCCGGTCCCGGAAGCCGGTGGGCAGCGCCTCGATGCGTTTGACCACCTCAAAGCCCTCGATCACCTCTCCAAACACAACGTGCTTCCCGTTCAGCCCTGCAGGGCGGGGGGGATGGGCAGCGGCAAGAAGACCTGGCATTGAGGAGTCCGGGTTCATGCATCCACACGTATTAAATTGAAGTAAGGTGATAAACTGAAGCGAGGTGTTGAACTAAAGTAAGGTAGGTGTTAAGCAGCTCTGCACGACCCCCCCCAGGCACCCTCGTGCAGCCCTGTGGGGCTGGGGGGGGGGCACAAAGAACATGGGGTACAGCAGGAGCTGTACATCGTGGAAGTACATTGTACATCACACACATAAACCGTGCATCGTGGAAGTACATCGTACATCGTGGAAGTACATCGTGCATCGTGGAAGTACATTGTGGTAGTGCATCGTGGAAGGGCGGCCAGGTGCACACGTTGCATCCGGACGGGCTGCGCGCATGCAGCGGCAGTGCCAGCAGCAGCGGCAGCGGCAGTGGCATGCGTGCATGCGAGCGCCACGCCATGCCACGTGCTCTCTTGCTTCCTTGCAAACCATGGCACCGTGTGCCCACTCACAGGGTGTTGCCACTGTGGTGATGAAGAATTGGGAGCCGTTGGTGTTGGGCCCTCCGTTGGCCATAGACAGCAGGCCGGGGCGGTCGTGAATGAACCTGGCGGGGGATGGGAGGGAGGGGAGGTTTTGAAGGGAGGAAGATGGGGAGGCACAGAGGATGAGGGGAGCGTAGCATGATTAGGCAGGAAAGTACAGCTGGCAAGTGGGGACAGCCCTGGCGTCTGGCAGCAGAGCGACACAGCCCTGATCATGCAGGCGACGGCAGTGTGCAGCAGGCAGCGGGTGCATCCCACACTGGCCTGGCAGGCGGACAGCAAACACAGAGTCAGATGGTACTATGACGCTGGCATGCCACAGCTGCTGCAGCCCCTGCTGCTGGTGCTCCTTCTGCTGCTGCTGCCTGCCGCGGCTGCTGCCTGCCGCTGCTCCTTCTGCTGCTGCTGGTGCTGCCTGCGGCTGCTGCTGCCTGCCCCTGCTACCTGCTGCTGCTGCTGCCTGCCGCGGCTGCTGCCTGCCGCTGCTCCTTCTGCTGCTGCTGCTGCTGCTGCTGCTGCTGGCTGCTGGCTACTCACTTGAAGCCCTCATCCTCAAAAGAGCGGCCTGCAGGCGCGGCAGGCAGCACGGGCGGTGACAGTTTTCTTGTTTACAGCTTTTTTATGTAGCGGCGGCAGTGCCTTCGTGAAGCACTCACTCACACTTGCACACGCTGAATATATTTGGGGCAGCGGCGGAGCTGTCCTTCCACTCGACCACACCGGGCAATCAACTGTTCGGGCTGCCCTCGCAAGTAAGCAAGTGCACACCCACGGCCAAGCACCCTGGCCAGCGATGGGCCAAGTATGCCACGCCAGCCAGCCTCAACCACCAAACGACCAGACCATACTGCAGCACATCAGCTGCCTATACAAAGGCTACCCAATGCTGCCCAGTACCCACCGTAGATGGACTTGCCGCCGGTGCCGTTGCCTGCAGTGTGCAACCAAGTCATCATACAGTTGGAGTTCGTGCTCATTAAGTCTACTAGGGCTGATCACACGCACAGTGTGTCACTACTCGGCGTGTGATCTAGCAAGAGCAGCACACCAACCAGACTTGCCTGCCGTGAAGTCCCCTCCCTGAATCATAAAGTTGGGGCTGCAGGCAGCCAGGCGGGGGGGCGGGAGGGGCAAAGGGTGTGACAGGGAGGCAGCAGGGACCCAAACATTTGTGGGCAATGTGCTGTGCCGCATGCTGTGGGGGACCCAGCACACAGCATGCCCAGCGTGGCATGCACAGCAGTGGTGGCAACCAAGCGCTGTACACCACCGCGGCCTGCTGAATGTGCCGTGCTGGCATCAAGGAAAGCCTGCGCAGCATGCCCAGCACGCCCATGCTCCAGGCCCAAGCTCTCGTGCATTCTACGGGACCTCGGCTGCACCACCGCCTGCTACCAGGCCCCATTCGGATGCACGGTTGACTTTATGTCCTTGGATCGCATCATGCCATGTCACCCTTGCCGACACCACCCACATATGCCCCTCCTAGCCGGTGGGGCCACATATGTGTGCCCCTTCCAGCTGGCGGGGCCACCCATGTGTGCCCCTTCCAGCCGGGGTGGGGCCACCCGGGCCGGCGCTCACATGACACGGTGGAAGGGCGCCCCCCGGTAGCCATACCCCTTCTCCATGGTGCACAGGGCACGGAAGTTGTCGGCCGTGCGGGGCAGGTCGCCTGCGCAGGTGGAGGGCAGACAGTGCAGGGGGCAGGGGGCAGGGGAAGGGGCATGCAGGAAGTCAGGGAGGGGTGTGCAGGGTGTAAATGCTGGGGGATTGCGGCGGGGGAGCAGGCAGGCAGGTGTGCGGGGTGCCTGGCGCAAGAGGGAGGAGCAGGCTGGGGTGATGCCCCCAGCGCAGGCCTATGCCAGCATGGCTGACCAGCGTGCCCAGCCTGCCCACACACTGGGCCTTGCCCCCACCCACACTGGCTGTACCCTTGCCGAGTCCCTCGTTGTGGCGCAATGGACATGCGCTTCCCTTTTGCTTCATGGCAGCCGAATTGTGCGGCTGGCTGGCAGGCTTGGTCCTTAGCTTACGCCTTGGTTTAGGCCTAGCCTGGCCCGCTGCCACCACGCACACTGGAATGCTGGACTGTATTCCCTGCTTGCTTGCAGGCAGCAGACTCATGTGGCAGGCTGGCAGGCCCAACCTGTTCCACTGCCCAGCCGCCCATTTGCTTCCAAAGCTGGCAATCCTGTCCCTGTGCCCCCCCCCAGCCCCCCTCTCACTTCCGTAGAGGCCCATCACGATCCGCCCAGCAGGCTCCCCGCCAATCTCAATGTCAAAGAACACCTGGGAAGATCAGGGAGAGGTTGATGCACAGAGTGGTCGATGGATGCACGGAATGGTGGGAGGGAGGACAGGAGGCATGCGACACAGCGGCGAGCGGGAGCGAGGTGGTGACGTCGACAAAAACGGCAGATGACGAGATGCCCGGAGATGGCTCCTCAACTGCAAAGCCTGTCCATGGCCTCTGCAAGCCGATGCCATTCCGGGTTCGGTCCCCCTGCTTCACCCCCCAGCCTGTGCAAACCTCACCTTGTCTGTGACAGCCCCGCTAGCGTCCGCCTGTGCCGCCTGTGGCGCCACGCTGAGCGCCAGTGCCGCGGCGCCCATGCTCAGCAGCTGCCGCTTGCTGGCTGCTGCGCCGCTGGAGGGGGCAGCATCGTCCTCGCTGCGAGAGGAGACTGCCCGCACCGGCACCACCGCCAGAGCCCTGGCCCGGCTGCCGCGGGCCGAAACGGGCTGGGGAGCCCGCAGGCTGTGCGTGAATGTGGTCGCTGCGGCCTGCATGGTGACGAGTGATGGTGATCCGGGCCGATGGATGGCTAGTTGGAGAGAACTCCGCCATGCTGCGCATGCTGCGTGAGCCTTGCACGGCCATTCGGCGCTGTGCGAGTCGTTTGTGGGGCTGCAATTGAGAGCCCGAGAGCAAGGATGTCGGCCAAATACATCATAGGTAAAGTGCTGGCGTCACGTTTGGCCGAGCCCTGCTTGCCTTGCGCCCCTGCCGCTTGCCCTGATTGCCCATACTGCCGCTTGTGTGCACATTGCTTTTTGAAGCTGTGTCGTGGATGAAGCACAACGCCCACCACGACTGCCGCCGCCGCCACCGCTGCCGCCACCGCCCTCCGCTGCCGCCACCGCCCTCCGCCACCGCGAGATGCCTATCCCCATCTCCCCGCGCGTCCCTCCCACCCTCCGCAGGCGTGGATGGCGGCACGGAGAGCATCCGTGCCGGGGTGTTTGACTTGGCAGGCACCCCACTCTCATTTGCCAGCGCTGCCTACCCCACCGCCTTCCCTGCGCCTGGATGGGCCGAGCAGCAGCCGGCAGACTGGTGGCAGGGGCTCGGCGCGGCGGTCAAGGAGGCTGTGCAAAAGGCCGGCATAGCAGCCACGGACATTGGAGCCATTTGCGTGGACACCACAAGCTGCACAGTTGTTGCTTTGGATGCGGCGGGCCAGGTGAGGCCACCAAGTGAAAATTGCCTGCACATCTCTGGTTCGACGGCCCCGCAGAGGATGGAGGGGACGAGCCGATAAAGGCCTGCACAGCAGTCGCACCACACGACATGCTGCCCAGCCATGCCGCCCACAATGCTGCGGGCTCCTCAAAAGCAGCCGTTGACGCCACCTGTGCTCCACCCACCTGCCTGCCCTCCCGCCGCCCTCCCCCTGCCTCCAACCTTCGCACCGTTGCCTCCCATCCCTCGTCCTTTTTCAAACCTGCACGCCTCTTCACATGCTGGTGCCAGCATCCAGCATCATCCCCTGCCCCTCCTGCTCCCTCCCTTGCAGGCCCTGCGCCCTGCTCTCCTCTGGATGGATGTGCGCAGCGCAGGGCAGGCTGCCAAGGTCGCAGCCACGGGCGATGAGGCTCTCAGCGTGAACAGCGCCGGGGCAGGGCCTGTGAGCGCCGAGTGGATGGTGCCTAAGGCCATGTGGATTAAGGTGAGGCAGGCTTTACTTTTTCGGGCTTACAGTCTGTTTATCCGCAAAGAAACTCGCGACACAGGAAGCATGCACCTGGGGTGGGCGAGCAGTGAATGAGTGCAGTAAGTGAGTGACGTTTGGTGCAGCGAGCGCAGCAGCTGCAGTGCATCAGTGGCAGATGTGATGGCGGGTGGCTCATGAATACGGCACGCCCAGTGTGCATGCGTGCGCAGAGAATGAATGGTGGTTGGTGCGGGCAGCAGCATGCAGCTGTGGATGACGTGCTGGCAGGTGGCAGGCTGCAGGGCTGGGTGTCACGTGTCCGAGCATGATGGGAGGTGGGGTGGGCATTTACATGCCAGGTGGGCAACGGCGGAGCTAATCCTTAGCTTCCTGGCCTTTAGGGCGTGCGCTGTGCCTGGGGCAGAAGGCTGCTGTGCCCATGCCACATCGACCCTCCTGCCTTCCACGCTCTACATTGCAAGCTACAATTACATGTGCACATCGCGCCTTGCAATGTGTTTGCAGGAGAACGAGCCACAGTTGTTTGATGAGGCCGCCGTCATTTGCGAGTATCAGGTGCCTGCCTGGGGTGCCTGCCTGTCTCCTGGGCTGCCTGCTGTGCATGCAGTGCCTGCTGTGCCTCCCTGCCTCCCAGGCTGCGGCGCCCTACCAGCGCAAGCCGTCCTGCCCTGCCCTGCCCTGCTGCCTGCCTGCCCGCCCCCTGCCTCGGGTGTGCGCCATCCAAAATAAATTCTGATCATGGAAACTGAAAGCCAATCATGCCCCGTGCAATGCACGCCCGCTTGGTGTCTGCAGGACTTCCTCAACTTCCACCTCACCGGGCGCATGGTGAGCGGCACTGTCCGCCTGCCCCGGCCCCCCCTACTCTGGCCTGGCCCCAATTGTCGCTCCCTGCCCTGCCCATGCTCTGCCCTCGAGTGCATTCCCTGCCCTGCCCCCTGCCATGCACCCTGGCCCCCACCCGACTGCCCCCCACTCTCCCCAGGTTGCCTCTGTGAACAACGCCTCCATCCGCTGGCACTACAGCACGCAACGCCCCGGGGGCTGGCCCGCCAGCATGCTTTGCACGCTGGGGATGGATGCTTTGCTGGAGAAGTGGCCCAAAGAAGTGCTGCCCCTTGGAGAGGTGGTGGGAGGCCTGACGGCGGCGGCGGCGGCACACCTGGGCCTGCCAGAGGGACTGCCTGTGGCCCAGGGCGGGGCAGGTGGGTGGGTGGGGCAGTGGGGATGGGCGGGCAGGCAGCAGGGGAGGCGGCGGCGGTGGCGGTGACGGTCAGACAAAGCCCCTATTGCTTTGCATAGTCACATGGCGGGTCAGCCAGCCGGGCGGGAGGAGGCAAGAGGAGGAGCAGCAGGGGCAGCAGCAGGAGCAGGTAGCAGGGCCGGCGGCAGCAGCAGAGCAGTACTTCTGCATCCCCTGGTGCCCTGCAGCTCTGCAGGTTTCAGACTAGACGTGCCGCCCTAACCTACTGCGCTTGCTTGTTGTCTGCTATCCTGCCAGGCCCTGCCCTGCCCTGCCGCTCCCCCACAAACTCTGCCCGCCCTCACCTCCCGCCCCACTCTTCTCTCCCCTTCCCCCTCCCCATTCTTTTCTCCCCTTCCCCCTCCCGCTCGCTCCCTCCTGCATTGTGCTCCACACGTGTCTGTTACTAAGCAACTTTCACTTCTTGTCGTCTTCTTACCAGACGCGGACATCGGCATGATAGGCCTGGGAGTGATCCGCCCGGGACAGCTGGCGCTGCTGACTGGCAGCAGCCACCTGCATCTGGGGGTGACCGACCAAGTCTTTGATGGCAAGGGCATCTGGGGGGTGTACCCAGACGCCATCCTGCCGGGGGTCCACATGGTGCGTGTGGGATGGAGGGGAAAGGAAGGAAGGCGGAGAGCCCGTGTGTATGTGTTGAGGCGCGCTTGTGTGTGTTCAGCGGGGGTCCCGGGCGTGTGTCCAAGGTGCTTGTGTGTGCGAGGTGGGGCGGCAGCATGGGCACGGAGTCAGGGCGGTTGCGAGGCGCTTGAGCGAGGGGCGGAAGTGGGACAGGAGGGATCAGGGAAGGTGGGGAGTTGCGGCGGTGTTTGAGGCACGCTTTTGTGTGGGGGCGGAAACAGGGAAGGCGGGGAGTACGAGCAGTCACTTAAGGTGCTTGTGTGTGGGGCGGGGCCCAGCAGGAGTGGCGGTTCGGGGCGGTTGCGAGGTGCTTGTGTGTGGGGCAGCTGTGATCAAGGCGGGGAGTCGCGGCGATAATCAGGCGGCGGACGTGGGGTAGGGCAACGCGGCAGGTTGGGACTGGCCAGCGCTTGTCCCCTGCAACCGTGCCAGTGCAGCAGGCGCAGCCAGCAGTGGCACGCAGTGGGGGCACATGAGCAAAGCTTGCAGCAGGCCGGCGCATCGCTTGCTCTGCTGTGCTTCATGCAGCATGTTTGACAGCGTTTGCTGTTGTCATGAAGTGGACTGACGTGGCACGTTGTGCGCGCTTTGGTTGCGTGCTGTGCAGGTGGAGGGCGGGCAGACGAGCACGGGCAGCGCTGTGGCATGGTACCGCCGGCTGGTGGGAGAGGAGAGCTACGACGCTTTGAACGCTGAGGCCGCTGTGGTCCCGCCAGGCTGCGAGGGAGTGGTGTGCCTGGACCACTTCCAGGTCAGCATGCTGTGGTCTGTATGGGGTGGGCTCCCAGGTCAGCATGCTCTGGTTGGGGATGGGGCTTCCAGGAAACATGTTGTGGGTGGAGATGCGACTTCCAGGTCACCATGTTGTGGTTCGGGATGGGGCTTCCTGGTCAGCAATCTGTGGTTATGGGTGGGACGGGACGTCCACCGGTCAGCACGCTGTGGTCGCGTTTGCGATGGGACTTCCAGGTCAGACCGCTGTGATCTGATCTGCCTGCCGTGGTCTGCCTGCAATGGTCTGGTCTGGGATGACAGGGGGTGCGCCTGCTGGGCCAGCGGCAGTGAGGGGGCTGGATGCACAACCGAGACCGTGGGCGTGACGGGGTGGGTTGGTTGGTTAGCATGGGCAGCTGTGAGGAAGCAACGTGGGATGAGAAGGGGCAAAGACTTTGTGATTCTGATACGCGACTTGGTTGAATGTTGCGCAGAAGGCGGGGAGGCACGCCACTCCTGACATTGGCTGCGCAGAGGCCTTCCATGCTTCACCTAGCAGGCTGTCGCCCCTCTAATGCCCTCTCTCTGCTGCCTGCTTGTCCCCATTCTTGCTGCAGGGCAAGCGCACGCCGCACACCGACCCCTGCTGCACTCCCTTTTTTTCCCGAACGACCCCTGCTGCACTCGCTTTCCCCACACCGACCCCTACTGCACTTCCCACTCCTGCTGCAGGGCAACGGCACACCGCACACCAATTCCTGCTGCCCTCTCTTCCTCAATCCCGCCCTTCTGTAGGGCAACCGCACGCCCCACACCGACGCGATGAGCCGGGGAGCCATCACCGGCCTCACGCTGCGCCACGGCCGGGGGCACGTCTTCCGCTCCCTGATCGAGAGCGTGTGCTTCGGCACGGAGCACATTTTCGAGACGATGCGGGAGGCGGGCTTCACGCCCACTTGTGTCACCGTGGCCGGGGGTGCCACGCGGTCAGAGCTCTGGCTGCAGACACATGCTGACGTCAGCAACGTGCCCTTCATCCTCACAAAGGCAAGCCTGCCTGCCTGCCTGCCTGCCTGCCTGCCTGCCTGCCTGCCTGCCTGCCTGCCTGCCTGCGTGTTCTTCTAGAACCAGCACCCTTCAGGAAGCTGCCTGGGCCTGTGCTTTATCAGCCAGACAAAAGGCAATGCTTGTGTGCCTCTTCTGCAAACTTTGTAAACTCGAAATCGCTTGCCTGCCTACCCACCCTGCCCCTGCAGGTCGCAGATGCCCCGGCTCTGGGCAGCGCCATTCTGGCAGCTGTGGCAGCAGGGCTGTACCCTGACGTGCCCACCGCCTGCGCTGCCATGGTGCATCAGGTGAGGGGCAGCAGTTCGAGGTTAAGATTTTTCTTTTCATTGTATTTTTCTTTCTTTTTGGTCTTTGGGTAAAAAAGAACCGGGCGAGGCACAGCACACCCAGCACCTGCCCTGTCAAGCAGCTTGCATGGGTGGGAAGAGGCATCCATGACAGTCGGTTGACTTCCATACTTCCACCTCTCCTGACCTCTCACACCCACCAGCCTTTTGGCCCTCCCTCCCTCTCACACACACACACACACTTGTTTAAGGACCGTGTGGTGATTCCCAACCCTTCCAGACACCACCATCTGCGGTACTCCCCACACCGCACTGCTCCCTTCTGCACGGCATCTTCTGCATGCCATCTGACTGTGACGTGTGCAACAGTTCCCCCCTTGTACCGTGTGAGAGTTGTGCCGTTCCTCACCCTTCTGATCGCTCCCTCCCTCCCTCTATAACTCCCTCTCTAAATACCTCACTCGCACACACAGACACACCTACCTACTTACTAGCTTACTTTCCTGACCGCTCAGTCCCTCCCTCTCTCTCACCCACACACTTGTGCAGGACCGTGTCACAGACACACCTACCTATTTACTTACCTACTTACCTGACCGCTCCCTCCCTCCCTCCCTCCCTCATGCACACACACACATGTCAACAGGACCGTGTAGTGATGCCCGACCCCCAGCGGCACGCGCAGTACCGCCAGCACTACTCAGCATACAAAGCGCTCTACCCCGCCCTGAAGCCCGGCTACCACGTAGCTTCCCGGCACGCCGACGCAGGGGCGGCGGCAGCAGCGTCGGGGCAGCAGCAGCAGCAGCAGCAGCAGGCGGCGGCACAGCGGCGGGAGGGGCTCAGTTCGATTGTGTCTCCCAGTATCCTGAGTGCTGACTTTTCACACCTGGCGCGGGATGTGCAGCGAGTGGTGGATGCAGGTGGGCGGGTGGGCAGGGAGGTGGACAATGAATGTTTATGGGGGTGTGATAGGATGCAAGT
>JTEE01000304.1:952054-966938 GCA_002896455.3 Chlorella sp. ArM0029B | reverse complement strand
GCCCCTGCCGCCGCTGCCCCTGCCGTCGCCCGGAGGTCCGTCGTCATCCCCTCCAAACTCCTTCACAAAGTCTTCATAAACCTTGGCAGCATCTGCATCGTCACGCTGCACAGGGTGGGGTGGTAGGGGAGGAGGAGGTGGAGGAGGAGGCAGGCGGTGAGCTGCGGCGGTGGGCGGGGCAGTGGCGGCTGCGAGGAGCAGGGGCTCCCACATGAGCCACTTTGAGGGGAGGCTAAGGGTGGGCAAGCCGGCCTTTATGCACAGCAACCCAGCCGCACACCAGCATTGGGCGCCTGCACAAATCGGTAAGCTGCACCCGGATGAGGCACGGCGCGCCCAGCCTGCACACAAGCAGCGGGGACGGCAGTGCCGGCAGCGGGCGGGTGCCGCCGCTGCACGGCCCTGCGCCGGCCAGCCCTACCTTCTTGCGCTCCTCTTCCAGGTCCTTCTGCCTCTGCAACGGCGGGTTGGGGGGGCAGAAGCGGCTAAACTCAGCAGGTTTAGCGCCCGAGCGGGCGAGACAGGGCGCAGGGGCGGGCTGGGCGACAGGCCGCACCTGAAAGGGCGTCTTCTTGGCCTTCACCGAAAACGAGAAGCCCGACATGTTTGCTGGGGCACGGTGGGCTACGAGGAGGGGCTGGCAAACATCTGATTGCCGTTCTAGAGCACCGCCTCGTTCTTGGGCACCCCACACGGGCCAAATGATCGAGGATGCTCTGCGATGGGGCTCGAATTGGCCGCGCCAGTCCTGCCTGCTGAGGGTGCTGGGCGGGGCCCGCCGCCGGCCGCCGTGAGACTGCAGCAGGTCGCTGAGCAGCTGTGGGGCCGTCGTGGTCTACCTGTCCTCGGTGCTGGCACACAGCCACGTCTGTCACCTTCTGCTGAGCCATCTGAATGTCCTCGAGGGCCTCACACAGTGTTGCCGTCGAATGGGGGCAACAGCACCGCCAGCCGGGACTGCTCGACGTTACCAGAAAGAAGCAGCACCACACCTTGCAGGACACTCAGCACTACTTGCAAAACACAGAGGCTGCCATGTATTGTACAGTGAGCCAGAGGCCAAAGGCTCACTGTACAATACATTGTGTGGCTTTAGGCTTGCACCGCTGCTTGCAGCCTTGAGCGTGAAAGCCCACGGCTCGTCACTCCTCGTTTGAAAACAGTAGTATCCTTACCGGTGCTTCAAATTTCCCTAGTAGCAAAGCTGCTATTGATCGGCAGTCTGTCCTTTACGACAGTTCTAAACTCGGCAACTTTGCCAGCCGCCTGCTTGTACAAGGGAATGCTAGGCCCTGCGCTTCTATTCACATTGCTTCAAACCACTTGAACCAATTGACGCTCGCCCCTGGCAGGAGTGATCACGCGTTGTGGGACACACAAACGTCCAGGTGCTGGCGGCTGGACGGTGCTTGGCATGCCGTCGTCAAGTTCGAGACTAGACACCAGTCAACGACTCTGCACAATTGATTCTCGGGTACCATAACGGGCATCATAGCCGCCTTCACAGGCAGCCAACAGGCAGCCAGCAGGCATCCTGGTGCTGGGCAGACGGCTGGGCATGCAATAAAGACCAGGTGCATGATGGGAGTCAAACATCAGTATCATATCAGTAGCCTTCGGCCTCTCCCCTGCACGTGGCGGGAGTGCCGAATGCATGGCAGACAATTCGAAATGGAATGGGGGATTGACCAAGCGCTTGGCGTGACCGGCGTGCTGCGCTGAGTGGGCCAGAGGCGTCTGCCAGCCTCCGCTGACTACAGGGCTGACGAGAGAGGCGAGTGACAAGGACCCACAGGTGCGTGCTGGCGACAGAACCGCCTCCCTGCACACTCTCGGCCTGCTTTCGCGATCGCCTGTGAACCCGCACGCTCGGCTTCTCGCCTGCCACACAGGGTTCGTCCGCCGGGGCCGGTGCCCATCTGCCGGCAGCTGTGCTGCCTGCCCCTCCCGGTTTGCAGGCTCTTGGCCGCCGCCGCCAGGCCCCTCACTGCCGCCCAGCTGCTGCGCCTGTTCCTGCAGGCCCACGCCACGCCAGACATGACCTGGTGGAACCCTCTGTCTTGGACCACAAAGGTGTGTGGGTGCCGCTGGCCCCCCGCAGAGCTCGGCAGCAGCTGTGTTTGGCTGGGCACAGGTGCATGCTCTGGCGCCAGCACCCTGCAAGCGAGTGCGCCCCGCCGCCGCTGCTGCTGCCGTTCTCACCTAGTCCCCCGACAAACTGCCCGCAGGCGGAGCCGGTGAAGCCCAAGAAGAAGATCTGCTGTGCCTGCCCCGAGACCAAGGCGAGCTTCTGGGGGGAAGGGGTGGAGGGAGGCATGAGCGGGGGAGGCCGGGGCGCCTCTGCTGGTACACAAGAAGCAGCGGAACATCGACCACAGCGGCCCCGCCTGGCTTGCGGCGCCACCAGGGCTCTGCCTTGCGACCAGCCACACGCGCAGCTCAGCACCCACCGCTCAGCACCCACCTGCTGTGCCTGCTGTGCCTGCTGTGCCTGCTGCAGGCAGTGCGTGACGAGTGCACCGCCACCCACGGCCCGGAAGACCCCAAGTGCCAGCCCCTGATTGAGGCGCACAAGAAGTGCCTGCGCGCCGAGGGCTTCAACGTGCGTGCACTCACACACAAACTTGCCTTGCATGATCGCACCCTTTACTTGTCTAGGGTCTGCTCCTGCTTGCTCTTGAGCTGTCGAGCCTGTCTCCATGCCCCGGTGTAGATGGTGTCGAAATTTGCTCTTACCTGCCCTGGTGCCTTCAAAGCCTCCCTGCCTGCTCGCCTGCTCCCCCACCACGCTGCACCTCTCCACCACGCCTCACCCTGCATTGCAGTGCATCCACTCACAGCACTCCTTGCCCCACCGCCCTGTGTGCCGTTCAGGTCTGAGCTGCCGGCAGGGCAGCACTAGGCGGGGGCCGGTCCAGGCGGGGCGGGGCCGGCTGCCAAGGAACGAGGCGGGAGGCGGAGCGGCAGCAGGAAGCACGGCAGCACGGGCGGTACCATGAACAAGCAGCAGCGGGAGCGGCTGGGACAGTTCCAGGGCATCACAGGGGCGGATGCTGCGACGGGGCAGCGCTGCCTTGAGGCAGCAGGGTGGAGCGTGGAGGGCGGCATAGACATCTATTACAGCAATGGCATGCACGTGCAGCAGGCGGGGCGGTCGGCAGGAGGGGCGCGGTTGGACAGGTGGGGCGGGCAGCAGAGGGTGGGGCGGGGGGTGTTGGCAGAATGTCTGTTCCGGGATGGGAGAAGAGGGGACCAGCAGCCAGCCAGGGTATTGCTGGGCATCTGAGCTTCGCAGGGCGTCATCACCCAGTGCACCTGCTAAGCACAGCCCCCCTGCCCCACCCACCTCGCCCACTCTTCTCCACCACGACCCGGCCCTGCCCTGCCCTCGTCCACCGGTCTCCGCCCCCCATGCCCTCACAATCACAAGCACTCCACCACTCACCGCTGACACTCCTCTCGTGTTATGCAGTACCGCCATTCTTTGGCTATTCCAGCATTAGTACCAGGAGATAGATGATCACTTTCCCAGCAGTATCAGCATGCTCACCCTCACTGCCGCCCCTCTTCTGGTGTTGTGCAGTACCGCCATCCACCGGCTGTTCCAGCACTACCAGGAGGCGGATGAGGAGGGTGTGATGGGTGTGGAGGGCATCAGCCAGCTGTGTGCAGACCTAGGGGTGGAGCCGGATGATGTCGTGGTGCTGGTGCTCAGGTGGGCGATTTATTGCGGATGGGGCTGTGCTTTAGGAACGTAATGATGCATAGATGGAAGTGGGAGCCGGGATGATGTGGTGGGTGCTGGTGCTCAGGTGCGCAGGTTTTTGCGCTTGGGGTGGGGACGTGCGCTGTATCAAGAAGGTTAATGATGTGTGGATGGGAAATAAGAACCAGACGATGTGGTGGTGCTGGCGCTCAAGTGAGAACAGAAGCGGTGCTTCGATGCCTTGCCAAGGGCTTTGCATGGCCTACTTTCTGCAAGGGCAGCGATTCTGGTGAACGGTGAGCATGCGGACAATGGGGGCAGCTGGGGCGGAGGAAAGAAACGCGGTGCTGCCTCATGGCAGGTGGAACAACATTGTGGTGCTGCCTCAGCGGCCCCGGCCTCCACCGTGCCTCTCCCCAGCCATCGTCTCACCCGGCCCCGCCCCCTCTCCTTCCTTTGTAGTCGCCCCCACTCCGCCGTCTTTCCTGCCCTTCTCTCACCCGGCTCTGCCCCCTCTCCCTCCTCTGTAGTCGCCCCCACTTCGCCTTCTTTCCGGCCCTTCTCTCACCCGGCCCCGCCCCCTCTCCTTCCTTTGTAGTCGCCCCCACTCCGCCATCTTTCCTGCCCTTCTCTCACCCGGCTCCGCCCCCTCTTCCTCCTCTGTAGTCGCCCCCACTTCGCCTTCTTTCCGGCCCTTCTCTCACCTGGCCCCGCCCCGCCCCCCCACTCCTGCCCACCCGCAGCTGGCACCTGGATGCGGAGACGATGTGCACATACAGCCAGAAAGAGTTTGAGGAGGGGATGGCCAAGCTGGCGTGCGACAGCCTGGTGAAGCTCAAGGCCAAACTGCCGGAGCTGCGGGCAGAGCTGCAGGCAAGCCCAGTGGTGTGGCGTGTGTAGTTAGTTAGTTAGTTACATTTCATGTCCATATGGAGCCAGAAGCGGTCTCACGAGACATGAGATTTGTTGGGGTGATTGAGGCAAACAGGTGCGGGTCGGGCAGTGTCAGTGTCAGTGTGTGGTGATAAGAAAGTTCTGTGGTGCAGGGCTTGGCGTGACAGCTCATTGTTTATTACAAGGCAAGGCTGCCGGAGCTGCGCGCAGAGCTGCAGGCAAGTCAATCTATCAACCAATCAGTTGTATGAAGGGTCCACGGAGCCAGCACGACTCATGGGACGGACCATGTGCAAGTGCAGTGTGGGTGGTTCTAGAAACTGATGCAGCTTTGCTGCGGTGCGTACTGCAGTCTGTTGCCAGTTGCGGTACTGGTGTGTGGTGGTGCAGGCCAGGCAAGCTTGCATGCCTCATGTCTACTCTACTTGACTACCTGCTCTGCTTTGCCTGCTGTCCATCTGCAGGATCCCGTCAAGTTTCGCCAGATCTACCAGTTTGCCTACCTGTTCAGCAGGTCAGGGAGGGAGGGAGGGAGGGAGGCAAGCAGGCAGGGAGGGAGGGAGGGAAGGGAGGGAAGCAGGTTGGGAGTGAGGCCGGGAAGCAGGGAGGGAGGGCGAGGTCAGGCAAGGCGGGTGGGAGCGTGGGTGGTGCACGCTATGCATGCTGCGTGTGCATGCTGTGCTTCCGTGTGAGTGGATGTGCCAGCCCATGCCCGCCTGCTGCTTGCAGTACACCTTGTGCTGACCGCACTCTATGGACAGCAGCAGCAGCAGCAGCAGCAGCAGCAGCGATTGACAGAAAACGCTGCTCCAGATCACGCTTCCCGCATGTGTTTGCCCACCCAAGGGCGAATAGACTGTGCCACGCTGCTGCCCCTCCGTGTGTTTGCTGACCCCACCCCAACCCAACCCACTCCACCCCAACCCACCTGTAGTGCCCTGCCTGCAGGGAGAAGGGGCAACAGACTGTGCCACGCTGTCGTCCCATATGTGCCAATCCACATGTTCTCCTTGCAGGGAGAAGGGCCAGAAGATTGTGCAGCTGGATGTGGCGCTGGCGATGTGGGACCTGCTGCTGCCGCCCTCCCGCTGGAAGCACATTGAGGCGTGGAAGGAGTTCTTGCAGACCCACCACAAGCGGGCGGTCAGCAGGGACACGTGGAACCAGCTGCTGGACTTCATCAATGTGGGCGGGGCGGGGTGGCAGGGTGGGGGCAGTGGGGTGAGTGAAGTTAGCGTGCTGTTCAGAGCAGGGGCGTCCAGCTGCTGGACTTCATTCAGGTGGGTGGCGGGGGGGCAGGTGTGTGTGTGGGGGGGGGATCAGGTGTGGGGTGTTTGAGAGGGTGGGCAGGGGATGCTCTTCTGGAGTGAGGGCGCCGGGATGACGCAGGCATGGGCATGGACTTGAGGTGCGGTTTGCAGCAAGGGCATCTAGCTGCTGGGTTTCCATTCAGTTGTGTGGGTGGAGTGGGGTCGGGCAGGTGGTTCTGTTAAGTTGCTGGGTTCTCATCCTGCTGTGTGGGGTGAAGCAGGTTGGGCATGCAGGGAACTGGGGTCAGGGCCACGAAGGCTCGTTTTAGGGCGGTGGGTGGGCGCGCGGGCACTGTGTGTGAGCGGCAGATGTGCAGGCGGGGCGTGGGAGTTTGGTTTACCAGGACCGGCCGCCTGGGCCCTCTCCAGGTGGAAAGGCAGTATAACGGTGGTAGGTGGGCAGGCCGGGTTACGGTGGGCCGGGGAGGGTGCAGCGTGTGGGAGTATTTGCGCAGGGGATTTGAAGGGTTCATGCTGTAGTGCCTGACCAGCAGGGCGTCTCGCTTGGCCTCCAGGCTGGCCAGCCTCTCGGCCCTGCGATCAGCCACTCCTGCCCGATGGGCGATCCTGCCCACATCCAGGTCCGCCTGCCTGCTGGGGGGCAGGTCTAGAGAAGGCTCAAAGCGCTCTGGCGCCCTGCGGCTGGCCCGCGTGCTAGACACGGGCTCAGCCGCAGCCAGCCGCCTGCTCATGGCTCTAGAAAAAGTCTGCCAGGCGAGCAAAAATCGGCAAACCAGTTTCTATATCACTCACCATTCCCACTCCCCATTTGTAACACCTGCCCCTGCAGAGCACCTCTGTCGACTTTGGCGACTATGATGACAGCAGCGCATGGCCCTACCTGCTGGACGAGTGAGCAAGCTGCCCCTTTTTATTTTTTTATTTTCATTTTTTGGGGGGGGGGGAGAGGCCTTCTGAGGGGGAATGGGCAAGCTGCCGCCTGCGTGCCGCCCATGCCTGCTTGGCCTGCATACAAGTGTATAATGCACACAAGAACACAGGGACCCTTGCCTTGCATGCACATACGGTTGGCTGCATGCTCCGCCCCGCGTTCACTGGGAGCAATCGGCATCTGCCGGTCTTGAGTGCGCCTGCCTGCTTGCTGGACTGCCCGGCCCATCCCCCCTGCCACCCTTTCTGCCACCCTGCTCATGCTTCCCCTTCTTTGCCCACCGGCTGCCTCGCTGGCAGGTTTGTGGAGATGATGCGCAAGCAGCAGGAGGACGGCGGCAAGGAGATGGCTGGGTGAGGTGGCACATGCGCCCGCCAGCCTGGCACCATCTCGGATCAGGACCTCAGGGTCAAGTTCTCGTGGGTGCCGCCCCCCGCAAGTCGGATCAGGATCTTAGGATCAGGTTCTCGTGGGTGCTGCCTCCTGCCAAGGGAGGCGCCCCGCAGACCCACTGTGCCAGCCCAAAGTTACCATGCCAGTGACCGCAACCCCAACACACACCCCCTGCAATGCAATACATACACATGAAACGCTCACAACCCATGGCAGCGACCGCAATGCCAACACACCCCCCTTGCAATGCAACACACATCGCTAGTCCTTGGGGGGTCATTTCACGCAGGCGGCCAGGGCGGGGGCTGTGTTACAATGTGTTGGGTGCAGGGTGCACAGGTTGGTGGCAGCCTCGCGTCATTGCCGAGGGCCAAGCACAATGACAGAGTAGGAGATAAGCAGCAGGGCAGCCCAGAACATGAGGTCAAGCAGGCCATTGCCAAACACGTCCAATGGCGCCACCGCTGCCTGAGCTGCCGCCACCAGGCCTTGCGCCGCAGCACCCACCAGCTGCAGGGGGGGGGTAGGTGGTGAGTGTGAAGGTGACATGACGTACGCATCTGGCATGCATGGCGAGATATAATCTTGATATTTTGTTTTTTGAAGCAGATGTGGCCCAGCATTCCTGGTTGCTCCTCATATTCCGAAGGAAGCAAGGGCAAGGGAGGGCAAGCCTTCTCACCTGCGCTGCTGACTCGCCCGCCTGCCCAGCGTCCACGCTCACATCTGCAAGCTGCAGCTTATCTAGCGCAGACAGCTGCACTCTATCCATTTGCGGCAGCAGCAGCTCCTGCAGCCGCTGGGAGCCCGCCTGCAAAGGCTGCTGTGCGCCGCCAAGCAGGTCGGGTGCTGCTGCTGCCGCCGCCACTGCCGCCCCCAGCTGTGCCCGCACTGCACGCACGTGGCGCCGCGGTTGCAGTTTCACTGCGGCATGCTGAGCCTGAGGCAGCGGCGCAGTGGCTCGCAACTGGCTGAGCGGCTGAGGGCACAACCAAGCGGAGCGCAGGCAGGCTGTGAAGTGTCCAGCCATTGCTGATCAATCTGTGTCAGCAGTTGTTTGACGAATTGCAATCAATGGGGGGCCCTCAGGTGCCCGAGTGCGTTCTGTGTCTTTTCAGCACCTGATGCCACCTCGGCAAATGTATGTCAAAGACGGTTTTGGCAACCTCCTTCCCGCATTACAAGGCTCCTCACAAGGCCACACAGTTTAAAAATCGCACGGCTCGGCTTGTGGTCCCCTTTCAGACTCCTCGATCGCTTTTTCCTCGACTCCGACGGATAGCCTTGTGCGGCTTTTGATCGGCCGGACACACGGCCATGGCGGCCATGGCCGCTGGGGGAGCAGGGGCCCCGCTGGAGGCCCACTTGGTTGCCTGTGTGGAGCAATCGCTGTCGCTCTACCTGTTTGACAACGCCACCTTCCTCTGCGAGCGCCTGGTGGCGCAGTTTGTATCAGAGGTGGGTTGCCGAAAGCTGCCAAGAGCTGCTGAAACCGGCGGCGGCAGTCGGTGGCAGCGGGTGCCCAGTGCAAGCAGCCGCCCTTCAAATGCTTCCTCACCTGTTGCTTCGCCCCTGCAGGCCAACCTGTTCTTGCTAGCCACCTGCTACCACCGCTCCAACCAGTCGTTTCGGGCCTACCACCTGCTCCGGGGGCTGCCCGGCGAGCAGAGCCGCTACCTGTTTGCGCTGTGCGCGATGCAGCTGGGCAAGCTGACGGAAGCCGAGACGGCGCTGCTGCCTGACAATGACGCCTCCAAGGTGTGTGGAGGGTGTGTGGAGGGCAAGGGGCGCATGTGGGTGCTACAGTTGGAGCGTTGAACTGCGATCGGAGCTGGTCTGTGCAGGGTGGTGCGGTGCAGGGTGGGTGCCTGCTGGTGCTCCTGCCTTGCGGAAGGGCCCGTCCGTCGCACCCTGGCCCCTCTGCTGCACACCCAGCGTTGCATGTGCACCCTCTCCACTGCTGCGCGCTGTGCCATAGGCAGGCACCCTCCTCAAAATTCAAGCAACCCCATGTCACCCAGCCCTGCTTACCCTCGCCTTGCCGTCCCCACCCACCTCACCACGTTTCGCCAGGTGCCCAACGGTGCTGCCGGGTTCTACCTGCTGGGCCGCATCTACCAGCTGTCCAACCGGCACAGCGCGGCCATAGCGTACTACGCCACCGCGCTGCAGCTGGACCCCACGCTGTGGTCTGCGTTTGAGGAGCTCAGCGCGCTGGGTGCTGAGCACGAGGCGCAGCAATACCTCAGCACGGCAAGAGCGGCTGGGGCTGCTGCTGCTGCCGGCGGCGGCGGGGGCATGGCATCTGCAATGGGAGGAGGGCCGGCGACGGCGGGCGCAGCACCCGGCACGGCAGCCCCGGCAACGGCAGCAGGGGCGGGCGGGGGGATGGCCTCTCCAGGGTCCAGCTTCCACCCAGTTGCCACCCCTTCCATGGGGCAGCAGGGGTCGCCGTCGGGCGCAGCACCCATGTCCACGGCTGCCACAAAAACAGGGCTGGGCGCTATGTTTAGCTGGATGGACAGCGGGCGGCGCGGCACAGCTGGCGCGGCCGGCACAGCAGCGCGGGTGGGTGGGTGCCTGCCGTGCGTGTGGGGCGTGTACAGTCACGCGGCGGTGTACTGCCGGGTGCGGCAGCTTGCTGTCCCCATGTTTGCATTGGGGTTGCATCCTGCCCATCTGCCTGCCTTTTGGTGGCCCCAAGAGTAGGGCCTGCTATCGCGTAAGTCCTCCTTCATTATCCTTTCTCTGCTGGACAATGGCTGGGTGTCTGTTCTTGTTACGCCGGTGTAACAGGCGTAACAAGTTTGCACTGCCCAGGGCGTCCCTACAGCCGGCACATCACCCTCCCCAGGCAAGATCTCTGCTCAGCGCTTCCTGCACATCCCATTCACCCTGCCTCCCTGCAACCTGCCCTGTTGTGCCCTGCACAGGGCATGGACACCGGCGGCGGCGGCGGCACGCCCTCCCCAGCCTCCTACGTCACCCCCATACCTGGCGGCCGCCTCATGGCACCCCCGCCGCCCGTCCCCAAGGCGGCGGGGGCCGCCGCCGCAGCTGCTCGCCCTGCCTGGCCAGCCACGACCTCCCCGGCGCCGCTGCCTGTGACCACGGGTGGGGGCATCCTGGGGTTCGGCATGCCCAGCACCGGGGCCCCGGGAGGCCCTCAGCGCAAGTTCATGGATGAAGGGAAGCTGCGCAAGGTGTCTGGGAAGCTGTTTTCCGAGCCTGCCAGCGTGCTGAAGCAGCTGCGCTGGCAGGGCGGCGGCGAGGCTGGCAGCAGCGGCGGCGGCGGGGAGGCACATGAGGGCGGCATGCTGGCCGGGCTGACGGCGCTGCCGGGCTTGCCGCGGGGGCAGAGGACGCACGAGGGGCAGCAGCAGGCGCTGTGGCTGCTGCATGCGCTGGGGTCGGGGTACCACCTGCTGTGCATGTACAGGTGGGTGGGAGGTGGGGCGGGGGCGGGTGGCAGGTGGGGCTGCTGGTGCGCGGCAAGAGGGGTTGAGCTGGCCACAGTGGTGTGAAGCGGCTCGGCTGTACTTTGACAGCACGGCAGAAGGCATTGCGGCAGGTGGCAGTGTCATGGGGTGCATTGGCGGTTCAGTTCATGCAACCTTATAATCTCACATACGTGACTCTTTGTTCGACTCACCTGCTATTAGGATTACATCCGACCAAACCGCCGCTGTCGCATGCTCTGGCCTACCCGCCCGCCCACCCGCCCACCTGCAGGTGCCAGGAGGCAATCGACGCGTTCAGCCGGCTGCCGCCGCAGCACTACCAGTCTGGGTGGGTGCTGTGCTGCGTGGGCCGCGCTTTCTTCGAGATGGTAGACTACCCAGAGGCCGCCAAGGCCTTCAGCTGGGCACGCCAGGTGGGTGCTGCGATTTGAAAAGGTGGGCTGCTGCCGTCTCCAGCTGGGCGCGCCAGGTGGGTGCTGGGAGCCTAAGGAGGGTGGGTGGTTGTGGCGACACCTCCAGCTGCGCATGTCGGGTGGGTGCCGGGGCAGGGGAGGGCGGTTAGTTGTGGGTGACGCCTTCAGCTGAGCACGCCAGGTGGATCCTCTGCGTCATCTCTCGGGGCCAGGCAGGGTGGGTGCAAGCGGGGTGAGCGGACCTTCAGCTGGGCGCGCCAGGTGGGTGCTGGGAGCCTAAGGAGGGTGGGTGGTTGTGGGTGACGCCTTTGCTGCGCATGTCAGGTGAGTGCTGGGACAGGGGAGGGTGGGTGCAAGGGGGGAGGCTGCCGAGGCCCTCAGCTGGGCATGCCAGGTGGGGGTCTAGGAGCCTGGGGAGGGTGGGCTTGCAAGGCCGGGGTGCTGGGGCAGGGCAGGCTGGGCTGCCCAGGCCTTCAGCTGGGCATGCCAGGTGGTTGCTGGGGTTGGCGGTGGGTGCAACTGGGCGGGCTGCCTTCTCCATGCTGCGCTTGCTTTGCTCCCAACCCTGTTGCGTTGCCCGTGCCCTCCTTTCCATTCTGCCTCACTTTCCCCCCTCCCCTCCCCGTCCTTCCCCTCCTCCCCTCTACATGTACCCGTACCTCCAAGCTGCGCATGCTCTGCCTCCAACCCTGGTGCGTGTCCTGTGCCCTCATTCCCTCCTTTCCACCCCCTCCCCCTCCCGCTTTCCTCCCCGTCCGCCAGGTGGACCCGTACCGCCTCAAGGGCCTGGAGGTGTACAGCACGGTGCTGTGGCACTGCAAGCGGGAGGTTGAGCTGGCACAGCTGGCACAGCAGGCCAGCAGCCTGGACCGCCAGTCGCCCTACGCGTGGTGTGTGCTGGGCAACTGCTTCTCTTTGCAAAAGGTGAGGGGGCGGGAGGGCGGGCGGACGGCGTGGGGAGCAGTCTTTAACAGTTCAGCTTCGAGGGCATTCAAAGGTTTCAACAATTTCAATAACTGAACTCGAAACAAGATTGTTATTTTGGTGAGTGGAAGGATGGGAGGTGGAAGGGATGGCAGGCTTGGAGGCAGGGGCGAAGGAGGGAAAGCGCAAAGTGTGCAGGGGGGTGTTGACCGGGGAGGCGGGCAGGCACTGCTGGCTTCACTGCTACTTGGAGGCAGGGTGGTGCCGCCACGGGGGAGGCGGGCGCCAGGCCAGTGTCAGGCCAGGCCAGGACAGTGGCGGAGCGAGCGGGCTGGCAGGAGCCCACACCATTAGGCGGGGTGACACAGGGAAGCAGCTAGTCGGACTATGGGGGGATACATGTGCCTTGTTGCATCTCCCTTGTTACCTCATCACCTTTCCTGCTGCACTGTGCCGCTTCTTGTACCCTCCCTACTCTGCTTGTTGCCCTGGTCCTTTACCACCCCACGTTTGTTCTGTACTATCCTCCACCCAGCAGCACGGCACGGTGCTGTCCCATGGTCTGCTCCTGCTCCCCACAGCCCCACTACCGTTCTGATCTCTAGTGCCGTCCCTCCCGCCCCCTGCCCCTTTTACTTTCCCCTCAGGAGCACGAGACGGCGCTGCGCTATTTCCAGCGCCGCCCCCTGTTTCTGTTGCTCCCACCATTTTTCCACCTCTTGTAAAACAAAACAACAGCTGCCCCCCTGCCCCCCTTTACTGTTGTTCCCAGCGGGCACGAGACTGCGCTGCGCTATATCCAGCGCGCCTTGCAGTCACCTGTGGCCAACCACATCAAGTGATGACCTTCTCTGCTGCCCTTCCTTGCCCCCCCTCCCCCTTTCCACCCCCAGGAGCACGAGACAGCGTTGCCTGCCCCACTTCCAGCGCTGTCCCGCTGTTTTCTCTTGCTCCCGCCATCCTTGAAAAGCAAGCAAAACTTTGTTCTTTGGCCCTTCCCTCCCACCTTGCCAGGAGCACGAGACTGCGCTGCGCTACTTCCAGCGCTTCCCCACTGTTTCCTGTTGCCGCACCATCCTTCCACCTTCCACTCTTTGAAAACAACAGCTGCCCCCTGCCCCCTTTACTTTCCCCCCAGGAGCACGAGACAGCGCTGCGCTACTTCCAGCGCTGCTCGCATTCACCTGTCGGCCAACCACATAAAGTGATGACCTTTCCCGCTGCCCTTCCTTGCCCACCCCTCCCCCTTTCCACCCCCAGGAGCACGAGACTGCGTTGCCTGCCCCACTTCCAGCGCTGTCCCGGTGTTTTCTCTTGCTCCCACCATCCTTGAAAAGCAAGCAAAACTTTGTCTTTGGCCCTTTTCTCCCTCCACCCCAGGAGCACGAGACAGCGCTGCGGTACTTCCAGCTCTTCCTTACTGCTGTGTGTTGCACTCACCACCCTTCCATTTTTTGAAAACAACAGCTGCCCCCCTGCCCACTTTCTCCCAGGAGCACGAGACAGCGCTGCGCTACTTCCAGCGCGCCCTGCAGCTGGACCCCACGCTGCCCTACGCCTACACGCTGGCGGGGCACGAATACTTTGCCAACGAAGACTTTGAGAAGGGAATCACGTGCTACCGCAACGCCATCCGCATCGACCCGCGCCACTACAACGCCTGGTGGGTGCCCGTTTGGTGCGAGGTGGAGTGGAGTGTGGGGGCCGGGGCAGCGAGGAGGGCATCACGTGCTGCAGCAACCGCGGTCCGCATTGGCCTGCGCCATTGCAATGGTTAGTGGGTGCATCAACGAGTGTGAGGAGTGTGTGGGTCACCTGGTTTGGCATGGGCCACATCTGTTAACGGCAGGAGAAGTACGGCATGGGCCACATCCACCTGCCGCATTCAACACCCCACCCCGTCCTCCCTGCCCTCCCTTTCTATTTCCAACAGGTTTGGCATGGGCCACATCTACTACCGGCAGGAGAAGTATGGCATGGCTGAGTACCACTTCCGCCGCGCCCTCTCCATCAACGACCGCTCCTCCGTGCTGCGCTGCTACCTGGGCATGGCGCTGCACAAGCTGAAGAGGAACAGCGAGGCGCTCGACATGCTGGGGCAGGTGGGGGTGGGCGGGGGGTGGGCGGATTTTCATGGTGCAGTGCGGAAAGTGCGCACAAGCTCGCTGGCGAGGCGCTTCACATGCCGGGGCAGGTGGGGACTGGTGGGACAGGGCATGGCAGGATGTGGGCAGGGCATGCCGTCTGCGCAAGTGGAGGGCAACGGGGAGGCGCTGGACATGCTGGGGCAGGTGGGGGCGGGTGGGCTCACCATGTGTTGATGCAGTGTTAGAAATCCCGCAGCTGCAGCATGTGTACCGCCTGCATGCCAGCAATGGCTCTGCCCGTGCAGGGCAGGGGCGGCAGTGTAGTGTGCGGTGAAGAGGGTCAGCGAGGTGCTGGACGTGCTGGGGCAGGTGGGGGGGCGGCCGGGTGGGTTCTGGTGGTGCAGGACAGGGCAGGGCCTGGGTTGCGGGATGCTCAAGAGGGACAGCGAGGTGCGGGACATGCTGGGGCAGGCCAGGGCAGATGCCTTTGCTCATACAGGGAAGGCAGGGGTTGGCAGAGCATGAACAAGCTGAAGAGGGTTTGGCATGCTGTTGCAGGGGGCCCGGTGGGGCTGTGCAGTGCAGGGGAGGCGGGAGTGGGCAGTGCATCACGCCTGCACAGTTTGAACAGGAACACTGGGGCAGGTGGACTGGGACAGGGCAGGGCCATCCCCAGAGACCCGTGCACCCGCTGCTCCCTCCCCTCGGCACGGTGTGCACATGCGCATCGGAAACCTCACCCCCGCACACACACCGTAAACCCCACACGACACCCTTGGTCCCTCCTCCAGGCCATCTCCTCCG
>JTEE01000304.1:880121-942222 GCA_002896455.3 Chlorella sp. ArM0029B | reverse complement strand
ATAACCGCGTTTGAGTGCAGCCAGGCTGCCACATCTGAGCTGCGCTGCGACTCGGGCAGTGCAGCCGCTCGCTCCAGGCGCTCGTAGTAAAACTCTGTGCCAGGAACGGCACGTGCCGGTGTCATTGCCATCCTGCATTTTTTGCAATGTGCAGGTGTTAATGGTGGACAGTAGTGAGGCCACAAACAGCTTCTCCCTGGTGTAGGCATCGGGCAGCCTGAGCGGCGGCAGAAGCGGCGACGTCAGCGGCGGCACGGCGGGGCGGTGGCGACAGCATGCACCCTGCCTGCTCTCGCAGCGGCGCACAGCTTGCCTTCACTTTACGGAGATCCCTCCGGAGGGTGGTCGATGCAGCTTATGCCGCAGCGCGCCTCTCACTCGTCACGAGTCGTGGGGTGCCGCCTCGTGTGCTTGGTCGCCTGAATTCGGCGTGCTGAAAGTGTCCCGAGCGCTGTGATACACTTAACATAGAAAGCGGCAGCGCCGCTCGGGGGGGACCCTGCTGCCCCCGCTTCGGTGCGCCCACTCACACGCCGCACGGCGCCGCTTAGGGGGGGCCCGGGAATAAGGTGGCGGACACCAACTGGGGGGTGGGTGGGTGTCAGACAGGGGCTCTGGAGTTTTCTCTTGCTGTTATTGGCACCAAAATGGTGATTTATGGGGTTGCAGCAGTGTTGCAAGGCATTTGCTGTGCAAGGACGCCCCCACCCGTCCAGCAACACTTGATAACCACTGTTTCGCCCCAATAGCTGGGAGCATCCACCGTTGCCGCCGTGGCGCCCCCAGCATATGGGTGCACAACATGTCTGGACATGCCCGCCACATGCCTTGACATGTTGACACACACCAAGCGAGAATGACTGTTTGAGCCCTCCAGAGCGCCTTGCTGGGCCACTTGGGGTGCATGGTGGGCAAACAGGCCATGTGGGCATGTGGGCATACTGCAGGGTCCCTGAACCTGTGTTTTTGTGGCTTTCAAGGGGGGGGGTACCACCGGATGGGTCTGGAGGTTTTCCGAGTTGGTGCCACAGCTTTTTCTGTGGGCCCCCCTCGGCGCCGCTGCTGCACGCCGCCACATGTGTGGGACGACAGGCTCTCCAGCCGGGCTGGAGGCGCTATACCGCTATTCTTCCCTCTGTGTGGTGCACAACAGCCACTGAGTGCTATTGCAAGCATTGCTGCATTGCTGCACATTCAGGCAAGCGAGCCCCTGCCGACGCTGCAGCTCCACTTGCTCAGCAGGCAAAGCTTTGTGGATGTCATCTAGTCTTATGACACAATTGCTGGCTCCCCGTGGACATTACAGGTGACAGACAAACATATCATGACCCCACTTTGGCGGCAGATGTGATGCTGCACCTTGTCTGCATACACACCGGAGGCCGCCAACACTCGGATGCTGCGCAAGGCTGCCTGGGGCCTAACTGCCGCCACCCTGTCAATGCCGCGGGCCCTGCCTGCTGCTGCTGCCGCTGCTCAACAAACGCCGCCGCCTGCTGCAATTGGGTGCCTACTGCTGCCGCCGCCCTGCTGCCACTGCCAGCTCCTGCTGGCACCTAGGCTGCCAGCACCTAGGCGTGCTTAGTGCTGCTGCTCAGTCAGCGCCGCCGCCAGCTGCTGCAGGTGTGCCGTCCCCTGGCCCTTGCCCCGCCGCTTGCCGCCGCCCAGCCCCAGCGCCTGCTCCAGCGCTTGCAGCTGCACCAGCGGGCACGAAGGGGGTGGGAGGGGAGGCAAGGTTGAGTGCAGGAGGCGTGGTGTCTGCGCTGTATGCGTGATATGCAAATATTTGTTTGTTAGACATGCAGTTTGAGCTCCGCCAGCTGGCGCAAGTGACAGTGCATGGCAACCCAGCCTGCCGGGGCAGGTGTCCTCCAAGCAGGCACCCCAACCTCACACACTCGCCTCCTGCAAACAACCCATGCCTCCCTCCCACCCCACCATTTACCTTACCCGTTACACCCCACCCCACTCCACCATCCACCTTACCCGTTACACCCCACCCCACCCCACCTCCCGCCTACTGTCTGTGTCGCCTGGCACCGTCAGCTGGGAGATGCCCGGCCAAGCCCACTCGCTCACCTAAACTCACCCATCTGCTGCCCCAGCCACCCAGCCCCACACCTGCTGCTTGCTGCCCAGGCTGTCCAGCATTTCCAGCAGGGCGGCGAGGCCCATTGCCCCGCACGCCGCCCGCACATCCTCGCTCACAAGGCCCCGCCGCAGCGCTGTCCGCAGCTCGGAACGGTCCATCGCCCTGGCGCCACGTGACACCTGCTGACCCTCCTCCTCCTGCTGCCCCTCCTCCTCCTGTGTCCTCTCGCCGCCGCCCTGCCCCGCCTGCCCGCTCAGCTTTTTGCTGCCCGCCAGTGTCGCTGCCGCGGCAGAGGCACCGCTGTCTGGCACGGGCAGCAGCACCTCGGAGCCGTCATAGGCAGCTTCCTCCACGGCTGCCACAGCTTCCTGCCCAAACAGCGCCTCCAGTTGCGCCCTCAGGCTGCTGCCTGCCTCCTGCCCGCCGCTGCCAAAACCTGCCTCAGCCGCCTCCGCCTCCCAGCACCCCATCAGCAGCTCGCAGCCGGCGCCAGGCAGCGCCACCCGCTGCTCCGCCGCTGCCGCCAGGGCTGCCAGCACGTCCGCCACGAGTGCCGCCCCAGCGGGGGCAGCAGCAAACACCTCGAGCAGCGCTGCAAGCGTGGCTGGCGACAGCGGCGGCAGCGGGTGTGGCGGCGGCGCCGGTGCCGCCTGGGCCGCCTGGCTGTTGCTGCCCTTGGCGCTGCTGGTGCCGCTGGTGCCAGTGCTGACGCTGCTGTCGGGCTGGGCGCCCGGCGGCAGTGCCTGGCTGGGGCTCCCGAGCACCAGCAGCAGATCAGCCGCCTTGGCCCGGCGCAGCACTTTCTCGGCCTCCTCACCCCCACCAGCCTCCCGCATCGCCGCCGCCAGCGCCTGCAGAGCAGCTGCCACGATGGCAGGCCGGGGCTGCACGCCGCGCTCGCCCTGCAGGCTGCACAGCTGCTGCCAGCCTGCACGGACGAGAGGCGCGGGGATGATGGGCAGGGTTTGCATGTGAGCTTTGCAACCAGCCCTCTCTGCCAATTCCCTTGTCAGCCCAACAAAGCAGTGCCCTCATCTGAGCTCTCCTGCTCCCTACCTCTCTCTCCTGTTCGGTTCCTACCCGATTGCCTCCCATTCAAGCCAGTCACACCTGCTTGGAAGCTGCCAGTCGCCGCCACCCTGGCAACCGCCAGCGCCTCGACCACAGCAGGGCTAGCGGGCTCAAAGCCCTGCACGCCCAGCGCTGTCCCCGCCAGCACAAGCCACACCGGCTGCCCGCCCCGCTGCTCCTCGGGGTGTGTCATGGCGAAGGGGATGGCGGCATTGAGGACGGCGGCTGCCTCTGCCTGCAGTCACCAGGTAGAGTGGGGGAATGATGCTAGCCCAGGCAGCGCTACAGCAAGCACGCAGCTGGACTAGATGCTTAACAAGTGGCAAGGCAGCACGCTGGCGGCCAACAACCGACAAGCAGCAGACTCAGCAGCGGCGCCGGTAGCTGCAGGATAGAAGCAATTTTGGCAGCAGCGACAGCAGCACCAGCACCAGAGAAGCAGCGACAGCAGAGCAGCATACCAACCAGCCCCACTCACCGGTGCAGCGCCGCCCTGCAAGTTCATTGCCAGGCAGAGGTGCAGGAAGATGTTGGCCATGCCCAGCTGGCACAGCACGCGCAGCAGCACCAGCCGGGCCTCGCTGCTCAGCTGGCCCGCCCAGGCAATGCCGGCGGGCAGGTCGGCCGCGCCGTTGGCACTACTCGGCAGGTACTGCTGGCACGCGTGCAGCAGGCAGGCACACATGTTGCGCCACGCCGCGCCCTGCTCCTGCTGCTGCTGTGCCGGTGCAGGTGCAGCAGCTGTGCCTGCCTCACAGCTCGGCTGGTCGCTGTCTGGCCCAGGCCCAGGCAGGCCGGCATCCCACAGCGGGCCGTGGCGGGCGCTGAGCAGGGCCGCAGACAGGTGCTGGGCTGAGGGGGCGTAGGCGCCGCGCGTGACGGCCGGCAGCATTTGGAAGGCTTGCAGCATCTGCAGGCAGGCAGGGCAGAAGGGGAGCTAAGCTCAATGCCTAAGGTACAGAAAGTTCGAATCGGAGGTAAGGCTGGGCCTGCTGAGCCTGCTGGCGTTGTTTCCTCAGTGCTCACAGAAGCAGCTGATCCTCACCTGGCCAACCCATGCGGGTGTAGGTACACTCCTCACCCAAACACATACTCACCCACACTGCTTGACCACCCACAAGCTTAAGCACGGCTCACCTCTGCCGTCTTGCCAGCCTGGCTCAGCGCATCCATCACAGCGTGCAGGGCAGCCTCCAGCTGCTGAGCTGGCGTGTGGTGCGCTGCCATCAGCACCAGCTGCAGCGCCGGTGTCAGCGCCGGCGCCGGCGGCCTGTCTGCCGCCGTCGCACCTGCCCACTCCCCCACCGCCTCTGCACGTGCCTGCCGCCCGCCGCTGCCGAGTGCCGCGGCCGTCTGCTGCATGACAGCGCCCCACAGCTGCTGCCGCCCCACACCCGCCAGCGCAGCGCCATGCTCCGTCAGCAGCTGCGCCAGCACGCCAGCGTCCCCCGCTGCCACGGCAGCTGAGGCAACGACGTCCCAGTCTGCCTCGCTCAGCGACGCTGCCAGCTCGCCCTGCTGACTCAGCATTGCCAGCAAGTGCCCCAGGTACTCTGCATGCCCCTCACGTGCCTCGGCTGCCGCCAGCAGCTGTAGCACCGCGCCCACTGCCGCACGGCTGGCTGGCAAGCTGGGTTGCATGCTCTTGCCCAGCATTGTGTCGTGTAGCCACATCGTAAACTCTGCTGCCGCAAGGTCGCCGATTTCCATCGCCTCCTGCGCACATGCCGTAAGCAGCTGCTCTGCCTCGTGTGCATCGTTGGGCCCGTTCTTGCCTGCCTCCTCACTGGAGGCGGAGCGGGCCAAGTGCACCAGAGTGCGCTGCTGCTCAGCGGGTGTGGCGGGCCCACCCTGCAGCACCAGGTGCACCGCTGCCCAGAGGCCCTCTGAGAGGGCCACGCTCTTCACATTCAGCTGCCACAGCTGGCAGTCTTTGGGGTAGAGGGCAGCCAGGGCACGGACCTGCAAGCAGGATAAAGTCCAAAAATAAAAGGTATTTCAGCGCTTTCCACACTTTCCACACGTACATCAGCGAAGCAAGGACCAACAGTAAAACAAACTGTGCTGATCCCTCAGTTGGTGCAAGTGTTACCCCGGTGACTTGCCTGATCTAGCTGTCCAGCGCCCCTGAGCGCGTCTCCTGCTATCTCCAGCAGCTCTGCCGGCAGCTGCACGCCAGCCTCGATTGCAGCCTGCGCCACCTCCACCACCCTCACGCTGTTGATACGAGGAACAATTCCTAGTGACCCCGGGCCCAGTGCTGCTACCGCTAAGCTCAACAAGCTGGCCGCCACTGCAGGGACTGCTGCTGGGGGCAGCCGGCCCAGCGCTGCTGCCGGGCTGGCAAGCACCCTGCCCTCCACCAGTGCTGCCAGCATGCCGGCCAGCAGCAGCACGCCGGCAGACCCTGGCGCGAGCTGCACGCCCTGCAGCTTGCTTGCCGTGCCTGCCAGCAGCTCCAGCGCCAGGCTCCGCTCCCCAGCCACCGCTGCGCTCTGCAGAACCACCAGCCTTGTTGGGTGCTCTGCTGGCAATTCCTCTGCCAAGCGCACGGCTTGCTGGATGCTGCGTGGGGCGCTGCCGCTAGCGCTAGCACCCGTGGCGACCCCGCCGCCTGTGCCGCCACTGCTGCTGCTGCTGCTGTTGCTGTCAGGTGCTGCAAAGAACACAGCCACCTTGCTGCGAGCCTCCACACTGAGGGGCAGCCCCTGCACAGCAACATAACATGCAGTTGCTGGTTTTTTCAAGAGCTGCAATGCAGCCTCAGGCTCTTGTGCAAGCACAGTTTTCACCGCACAAAAAGCGCTTGCTGCCTACTAACTGCCAAAATGCCTCACCATTTCTAGCACCGCCTGCAGCGTCGTGTCATTGCCAGCTGTCAGCAGCGCTGCCACAGCACCGTGCAGCGCTGCCCGCTGCAGTATACGGGACTCCAGAAGAGGCAGTTGTTGCAGGATGGCCAGGATGGGCCTGCCGTCTTCGACCAAGTTCTGAAGCACTTCAACCAGCAGGCGTCCGGCTTGCGGTCTGCACACAGCACCAGGGACCACTGTGCTGAACACGCAATGCTATGCAGGAAGCCAGCAATGGTAGCTGACTGGTGCCTCTGGCTTAATTTCCTGTCGGTTTCCTCAACACCACGCCCTCGGGCTGTAATCTTCTTCTTCTTCTTCAGGAAGCCAGCAGGCTGTCCGGATGGGATGCAAGCAAGGATGAGCTGGGCAGGCTGTGTGTGTGAATGCATGGCACGCTGACAATCTGGCACGTTAGCAATGAAACCTCGCTCCGGCAATATTTAGTGCCAGTCACCCACCGGTTGTTGAGCCGCCGATACGTGCTCAGCACCTCCCGGATACTTGTCTCGGTCACAGATGACCGGCTGAGCAGGCAGTAGGCAGCCTGCTGGAAGTGCCCGACGGTCTTCTTGTCTGGCGGCAAGTAGGCCACAGTGAGGAATGCCTCCATAGCAAGGGCCGCTTCGCCAACCCGAGCATAGGAGAGCGCAAGCAGCTGAGGAGAAATGAGGGAGTAGGCTAGCTGCCTGTGCAGCAGGTTGATGGACTTGGCAAGCGCAAAATCTGCGGTGTCCTTGGTCCATTGCAGAACTGCCAGGTCCGCAAACACCACCGCGCCGCCGGGCAGGTCTTCAATCTTCCTGCGAAGCCGCTCAAATGTAGGCTGCTGGCGAATTGGAGTCCAGGGACAGCGCTGCACGAAGTGGGCTAAACGATAAAGTGAAGGAATTACACAGGCGCTAGGTGGTCCTATGTTTGTCTGCCCCTACATGCCAAGAACTCACCCAAATGATTGCCAAACACTCGACCACTTCTGCCTGCAGGAACTCCAACGAGTCCTGCTCAAGGGCTGGCCCGGCTCCTGATACAAGAGTCCTGCACATTGAATTTCACCACAGATAGCAAAGCCTTGCACATACGAATGGTGAGTGGGTGGGAGACGCCCATACATGCCAAGCAGAGCTGGGCGCAAACAACAGATATTTCCAGGGTTGGGCGCTTACGAATGCAAGCTAATCAATGATTTGACCAGCCGGCGCTCCGCCTCTTTTTCGGGCATCAGAGTTCCAGATTCACTGCATGCATGTTGAGTCACGCACGGCAAATATGAAAATGCGCAGGAATGCAATACTGGTGTGCACAACATCACAGTCATTCACAATTGCAATTCGTCTATGCATCAAAGCTGACCAGGCGGGAGTTCCTGTCCTCAAACCTGGCTGCTTTTATGCCCTCCCGCTGTCCAAAGTTCCCTTTCGGCCCTATCGTCACATCTCCAATGGAACCAAACATATCTGACAGCCTGCATTTCGTGAAAGGCATGTTGCTGGGTTGTAGCTTAACGCTGGTGCATGCCTGCATGTGAATGCCATGTTGAGACCACTACCAAACGCGGCACGTGAGCAACACCAGTCGGTGACATGCTTTTGCTTTTTGCTTTTACCAGTAGAAGCGGGAGAAGGATGAGCTGTTGCACTGCAGCCAACCTTCCCTTTCCCCTAGAGCTGTTCGAATGGCATTTTCTACCTTTCCAAGGTATCCATATCGTGCCTGAAGAGCGCTCCAATCACTGCATCCTCAGCAAAGGCATCCCACTGACCGGACACCTCGGCATCATTCGCCATCGCTCCCATTCTCTCCACTGCAAATCATATGCATTTGAATGGAACAGAATCGATGCCAGATTCTTCAAGGGCGCCTTGCAAGCGTCCATGCCACCTGTTTAGCCAAGGAGAAATAGAACAGCATTTTGGCAGGCTCACCGTGGCTTTGCACAAGCCTCATCAGCTTCAATCGGTCAAATGCTGCAGGAAAAAATTCCAACGCCTTGCACAGCAGCACCACTGGTGCAGATGAGTATCTGGCACTGGCAAGGAAAACTGCACAATGGGAAACATGAATGCTGTTCAGGCGCAATGGTGCAGCGTATTCTCAGAGTTGAAAACAAGGATAGCAGGCTGTGTTGAGGCTTGCGAGAAGAGGGCATGACGGACTACGCTATTGGACACCAAACGAGTGCCACGCAAGAGTGCCACGCATGGACACCACCGTCTACCTAGGGGCAAGTCCCTCAGAAGAATGCCTGCAATCGCAAGGGAGTGCTCCACAATGCCTTGGACCTGCAAATTATTGGGCAATACAGCATTGGAGGTGCTTTCATGCCTCGACAAAGGGCTCTGCAGGATATCAGCAATTGTCGCCAGTTTGTAACCTCAAGGCGTTCATGCGTTGAGGTGCGCTCACCGTCACGCTGCGACGCCTGCGTGCCAGGGTGGACAGTGCTGCGGCTGTGCCCTCGAGCATGCTGCCCAGCAGCATCTGCAGCGCTGTGCGCACAACATCATCCGTCTTGGCTGCCTCGCGAAAGCGCTGCGGGCAGGCGCAGAGAAGGGTCGGAACCATGGGTCCACTAATCTCATAGGATGTGGCAGCATGCGGCCGGGCTGCCATTGCACATCAATACATGATCAACATATCAGAGGGGCAGCTTACCTCGTACAGCTCCCTGCCCTGCGCTAGCTCCGCCAGCAGCACCGCCGCCAGCTCATCCTCCTGGTACACACTGAAGCCGTGTCCGGCACGAGCAGCTAGCCGCGTGAAGAACACAGACTTGGCGGCAGCCAGGTGCACCAGTTCTGCCGGGCTGGTGGGCGAGGCAGAGGGCAGGAAGCAGCTGGGGCCAGCCGCCTGCAGTTCTTGCAGCACCGCAGGAAGGGTCTCCCCACGCAGCACAAACTGGGCTGCGATCAGCTGCTGCAGGGATGCCAGCGCGCAGGCGACTGCAGCTGCCTCGACGTTGAAGACTGCGGCGAGCATGTGCAGGTCAGGATCTCTGAGCAGGGCTGGCGATGCAGCAAGCGTCGCCATGGTGCTGCCGCTGCTGCTGCTGCCGCCCCCGCCATCGCCGCCGCCGCCTGCCGCTGCTGAGGCGGCCTGAACCCTGAGCCCCCGCCGCGCCTCGCGTCTCCCGCGCCCAACGCCTGCAGGAAGCGCACATTGCGCTGTGGTGAGGCAGTAGGGCCGGGAGACCGAGGCCCACATCAGTGCTGCTCGGGCCGGCCGATGCGCAGGGTGACGGCGAGAAAGAGCTGCTGGAGCGTTTGGCAGAAGTCTGGGTCGAGAGCGGGCTGTAGGGAGCGGGCCCGGCGATGGGAGGAAGGCGGCCCCCAGCGCGACAGCGGCAGGCACATCCCCCACGCTGACGCCTCCTCCCAGCGCGCTGCAGCGGCAGGTGGCACCGGGCACGCCCAGCAGCCTGCCCTCCTGCGCGTTTTGGTGATCCAGTAGTGCCGTGATCTACAAAGTAGTCTTCACAGTCCTGTGGTGCTGCAGTTCAGGCTGCCAGCCCTCACACTCCTGGGTGTTGCCACCGCCGCCTGCCGGCTCACGCTGACGCCTCCTGATGGTGGCATCTGGCACGCCTGAGCCTGCCCTCCCTGCGCTCCTGATCTGAGACCGTCCACTTTTTCAATCGAAGACTGTTTGATCTTACACCTCTTGTGCCGCTTGCAGCTCAAGCCGCCAGCGCCTGGCAGCACCCACCAACGTGGGTGCTGCCACCGCCGCCTTCCTTGCGCTCTAGCTCCGAGCCCTGCCCATTCTGAATCAATGAAATGTGTTCTTACACGTCTCGTGCCGCTCAAGCCTCCACATGGGTGCTGCCGCCGCCGCTGCTGTGCCGGCAGCTCAGGAGCCCATGCGCTCCACCGCCCCCGCCCCATCTACCAAAGAGAAGAGGAAGAAGTTGTTGATGGGCTGCCCCTTGCGCCCCAACGCCTTGATCACCTCATTTGCCAGCACGCCCCCCACCACAGCATTGATAGCAGGCATGTCTTGTGCCTCCGAAGCATAGGCAGCCAGCACATCCCCAGGCAGCGCCGCTGGGTCCACCTCAGCCTCTGCTGCAGCCGCCGGCCACAGGGCAGCGAGCTGCTCACAGTCGGCGGCGGTGGGGAAGCGGCCGTGCTGCTGCTCAAACCGGGTGGCGGCTGCGGGGGAGGGCAGGCGGGGGCAGGCGGGGCAGGGCGGGAAGAGGGGGTGAGCCGTGTGAAGGGGGAGGGGGCTGTTTGCATCACTTGTCAAGCGAGGCGAACCATGCATGAATCCCCCAGCAGGACCGCACACCCCTGTGCACCACCAAGGCCCGCCTGGCGCCTGCACCCGCCCTGCCCTGGCGTGCCACACAGGCTGCCGCTCCCCTGCCCCCTGCCCCTCTGCCCGACCCAGCACGAAGCAGGCAGCGCAGCAGCACCAAAGCAGGCCGCAGTGAGCAAGCAAGCAGCGGCGAGCAAGCATGCAGTGGTGAGCAGCTGTGCTAACAAGCAACGGTAAGCAAGCAGCGGTAAGCAAGCAGCGGTAAGCAGGCCAGCACCTACCCCTGAGCACTAGGGAGAGCTTGTTGAGCCGCTTCAAGCTGGTGCCCTTCAGGCTGCACGACAGCGCCGCCTGCCAGCTGGCAAAACGCTCGCTCCGCTCCTCCACCAACTTGGTGGTGCTGCCATCCTCCTGTTCCCGCACCTTCTGCAGGGCGGCAATCGGGCAGGAGGAGGAAGAGGGGGCAGGGTGTGTGTGAGTAGCTTGTTTGGAAAGACAGGAGCGGTCTGTGAGGGGGAACATCCAGGAGCCGTGGGCAGCAGCAGCGGCAGCAGCAATGGTGGCACCGGTGGCAGCAGCAAGCGGGCACTTACCAAAGCAGCAGGAAGGAGGGCAGCAGCAAAGAGCAGCAGCAGCAGCAGCAGGCACAGCACAGCGCAGCGCAGCAGCAGAGGCACAGCAGAACAGCACGGCACCACGCAACAGCACAGCATGCCACAGCACATCACGGCACAGCACAGCACAGCGCAGCGCGCGCTGCGGGCAGCGCAGCGCACCTCGACTATAAAGTTGCACTGCTCCCCCAGGTCAGCGAATGCCCAGCCAAAGATGCCGCGGCAGACGCCTGCATAGAAGGCCACACCCGCCTGCCGGCACGCCACGTCAGCCGCCGCTATCGTGGCCGCCGGCTGCCCGCAGAGCAGAAGCAGGTCACACTGCTGCAGCGTGTCGGGCTGCAATGCTGCTGAGGGGCTGCCGGGCAGGACGGTCACTTTGACAAATGGGTTCATCTCTTGAAGTGTGGCCTTGCAGGCCTCCGCCACCCTGCATACAACGATGGCGGAAGGAGCATGAAGTGGACTTTGGGTGAGGTCCCTTAATGCATGCAGGAGAGACGGGGCTGGGATGGGAGTGGCCACAGGCGATGCATATCGGGATGCTTGTAAGCTTGTGTAAACTCGGTATGCTTGTGTAAACACAAGGGCCGCTGCGCACAGGGAGCCTGGGAGCCGCCTAAGAATCACTGCTTCCATGTGTGTGACAAAGCTGTGCAGCGGGCATGGCTTATGAACAGCACAGCACCTCAACTTCTCAATCCAGCAGTGCAGCAAGAGGCAGCACCACATGCAATCGCGGAAGAGGGTGCAGCTGGGACGCACGTGGTGTCGTCGGCCACGTCGCCGGCGATGAGGAAGTTTGAGGCCGGGCGCTGGGAGCAGGGCGTGTCATCCACCAGCATCACACACCCCACGCCCGCCAGCACAATGTTCTTGGCCACCTCCGCTGCCAGGCCGGTGCAGCCGGCGATCAGCACGCGTGCTGCACTGAGCCTGCGGGCGGGCGGCGGGAGCGGGAGCGGGAGCGGCGGGTGAGGGCGGGCGCGACAAGCGATGATATCGAACTGCAAGCTAGGTCTGAGCATCATCGCATTGTGGTGCCTCGCAAACCGCACCTCTTCTGCGTCTCCACGCCCCAAACCCGGAGCTGGCGATCGTAGATGGCCGCCTCATGCTCTGTGAGCTGCCCAGGAGCCTGTTGGTGGATCTCGGTCATTGTGAGAGCGCAGGGGAATTGGCAAGCCCACCGATGGAACCCCTGTTTGGTCTCAAATTCCTGGCGCGCGGAAGACGTGGCATTTTCATTTTTGCTCCTCTAACAGCCGATCGGAGGCTGGCGAGGATGTCCCACGGTCCCACGTGTTTATTAATAGAGCTCCGCAGCCCCGCCGATCGTAGGCAAGTGACCAGCCCACACAAAGCGAGCACAAGCGCCGCTGCAGGCAGGCAGGGAGGATCAGGATCACGTGCTGAGGCGGTTAAACCGGGTGGGTTGGCCACATAAGCCCCAGCACCGGCACGCAAGACGCTCGCCGCCGCCGCCGCCTCTGCTGGCGGCGTTAAGCAGCACGGCACAGCCATGCTGCAGCTCCTGGTCTTTGATGCCCGCCGAGGCAACACAGAGGGCCAGGAGGACGACAAGGTGCTGGCGTGGTTCCCCAGTGGACTGCCGCCCATGCACCAGAGCGGGCTGACGGGCCTGCTCCACGGCCTCCTGCTCTTCACCTCCAACTTTACCACCCCCGGCGGCGCCGCGCAGGCAAGCAAGCTCTGGTGTGGGTTAGCTGGGATCAGTCGTACCGGCTCTGGCTGGGCATTTGGATGCCCAATGGGATGAGGTTGAGCAGGATTTGGGTGGCAAACCGGTGCTCCGTTCGCCTCTGCTGCCTTTGCGTGCTCGCTGCAGCGCCCATGGCGGGGCCGCCCTCCCCAGCTTCCCCAGTCACCTGCCACCCATCTGCTGCTGCTGGGCTTGACACCACCACCGGCCACCCGCCCGCCCACACCACCGCCTGCCCTACCCTGCCCCTGCCCTGCAGCGCCCCAGCTGCGACTCTGTTGAGACCGACAGCGGCACATGGGTGCTGCACGAGGCGGAGCCACACATCTGGTTTGCAGCGGTGAGCGGGGTCTGTGCATGCAAAAGTGAAGGCACCTGGTTTGCAGCGGTTTGTGGGCCTGTGCATGCAAAGCAATGCAGGTCCTCCTGTCTACGCAGGGTAGGCAGATCGTGGAAGCTTGGTGTGCCCACAGGATGCGTCAGACAGCGCTGTCCCGCAATGCCCACAACACACAGTGCCTGCTTCCGGAATGCAGGCCTTGCCCTCTGCCATTGGTGTGTTCCAGGGGCACTTTGCGGCCGGGAAGTTTGGCATGGACGCTGCTCACCCACTGCTCCCCCCTCCCGCTTTTTCGGTACAGCTGGCGCCGCGGGCCTGGCTGCCACGCCACGCCACCGAGTCCAACCTGCGCTCGGTGCTGGTCCAGATGCACCTGCTGACTTCCGTGCTGTGCGGCAGCGTGCAGGCAATGCTGGAGCATGTGCGAGGGGAGGGTTGGATGGGTAGGGTGCATGGAGGGGCGGATGGGCGGGGTGGATGCGAGGAAGGAGGGTGTAAGGAAGATGTGGGGAAGGTGTGCAGCAGCGTGCTGGCAATGCTGGAGCAGGTGGGAGGGAGGCGGGGAGGGCGGGAAGGGCGCAGGCAAGGTGTGGGGAAGGTGGGAAGGGAGGGCAGGGCAGGGCGGGGCGATGGGTAGAATGCATGCGGGGAGGGAAGGTGCGGGGAAAGGGTGGCAAGAGTGTGGGGAAGGTGTGTGGCAGTGTGCAGGCCATGCTGGAGCATGTAGGAGGGGGGACTGACAGGGCCACAAGTGGGGTGCATGTGAGGCTGATTGTGCCAGCATGTGGGGCGGGAAACGAGCGCAGGGAAGGGCAGCCCGGACTTGTAAAAGCCAGCAGGTGGGGAGCGAAGGGACTCCCCCCCGTTCACGCCCTCCGGTGTTTGCCCTCTCGACGCGCTGCCTCGCGGGACCTTGAAGGCAGCCGGCCGCGCCTCAGCCTGCAGGCGGTGCTCTTGTCCCTACTTCCAATCTTTCCCTGCTGCTGCCCGCAGCACACCTGCATCCCACGCCCTACATACACAGTTCTTGCATTGTCCTTACCCTTTGTCCAAGGCCCCCCACCTCGGCTTGTGCCTTGCAGGACCCGGAAGGCAGCCTGGCTCGCCTCAGCCTGCAGGCGGTACTGCAGCAGGCCGGGCAGCAGCTGAGCAGTTCACACAGCTGGCAGCACCGGGAGCTGCGCAACCCTTTGATGGACGTCAGCCTCCCCCCCATGCTGCAGCTGCCCCCAGGGCCGGCCCTGGGGGTGCAATGCCTCAGCGGGCAGCTGATGCAGGCAGCGCTGGGCGGGCGGCGGCCGGTGGCAGGAGTGCTGCTGCTTTATGGGCCTCACTTGCTGTGGAGCAGCCTGCCGGCACGGGATACTGCAGCTCTGTTTGCACTGATCGCCACCGGCCTGCTGCACGCAACCAGCAGCAGCGGCGCGGGCGGCGGCAGCAGCGGCAGCGGTGGGGGTAGCGGCGGGGGCGGAGGCGGCAGCAGCGCCGGTCCCGCTGGCAGTACAGCAGCAGTGGCCCCATCTGACCTACGTCCGTTGGACGGCGGCGCCTGGCAGCAGCTTCCCAGCGGCTTCCTCGTGCAGCGTGGTACCGCAGACCGCAGCGGTACCGGCAGCAGCGATGCAGAGGACGGCAGCGCCAGCGGACCGGCCATTCCCATGCCTGTGGTGTACCTGCAGCAGCGGCTAGCGGGCCAGCAGCAGGGGCAGCAGCAGCAGCAGGGGCAGCGGGAGCAAGAGGGTGCCAGCCTGGCCGCCAGCATGGACCACAGCAGCGGCGCAGCAGGCAGCGGACAGCTGGCGGTACTGCAGCCCTACCACCTGCTTCCGTTTCTGGAGGGCAAGCTATTGGTGGCACTGGTACTGGGAGGAGGCACGCGGCTGCTCACTGCGCCGCTGCTGGGTGGGCTGCACGGCCTGCTGGCAGCGCCGGCCAAGCAGCTTGCTGCACAGGTGCGAGAAAGGGGAGCACAGAAGGCTGCTGTGTGGTTGGCAGCTGTTGCGTGGGGCAGTAGGGCCGAAGGCTTGCCGGCTGGCAGAGAGGGCCAGCAATCCCGCACCGGCCCTTCCCTGTGCACATGCATGCAGCAGGCTCCTTCTCCCAACTGTGTAGCTGCAACAGCGCCCCGGTCTCCGGTCTTGCACTCCCCTCAGGCATCCCTCGTGTGCAAAGTGCTCCTTCTCCCTTCAAACGTGTCTTCCTCGGTGCCTCACACATTTGTTTGTTTCACTGCCCTGCCCTCCCTGGATCACTCCCGGCCTCCCTGCCTGCTTCTCCAGGGGGAGAGACAACGGTTGCGCATTGTTACACTTGCTTGCCTGTTCTTTCACCCTGTCCTGCCCTGCCCTCCCTGGATCCCTTGATCACTCCCACAGATTGCCGAGGAAGTGAAGCTGAGCAGGGCAGAGGCATCCCACCTGCCTGGCTTCCGCTACCTGTACCGAGACGCCGCCCAGCAGGCGGCCCGTGCCTCTCCACGTGCCAAGGTCAGCGCCATGAGCCACCACGCACGCCACCTGGCGGCATCGGTGCGGGATTCTTTGGACCGCCTGCCTTTGCCGGCTGACGGCGTGGTGGGATGGCAGGATGGGGCAGCAGACGGCGGGTCGCCGGCTGGGGCGGGCGGCAGCGAGGACGGCAGCTCCCAGCACACTGCAGGCACAGCAGGCGCAGCAGGCACAGCAGCGGGCACAGCAGGCACGGCGGGCAGCATTCCTGACGACCTGCAAGTGCTGGAGGTGCTTGCCAGGAGCAGCCAGGAATGCTGGGTGGCCGGGTGGCGCCCGGGTGGCGGCCGCCAGCTGTTGGCAGTGAGGGAGCGTCGGACGGAGCCTCAGGAGGCGGCAGACGTGATGCAGGCATTTGCGGCCACCAACTTCCTGATATGATAGCTATAGGCAGCTTCGCTAGCTTATAGAAGTACGTCTTCGGTTGCTAGACAGCTGGTGAGTGCACCTGCTTGGCAGGACCTGCCCGTCCGTTTGGCTGTTCTGTTTGTGCCATTCGTGTGTAATACTGATGCCGCCCAACCTCCTTGCGCTCTTTGTAATCTCAACAAGCTTTACAACAAGGAGGGGGGGCTTGCCAATTCGTGTATCAACAACAACTTCCTGTAGTGTTTCTGTGCGGAATGTTTTCCCACGCGTTCAAGCAAGCACCGGTGGCCGCCCCTCGAGCGCCTTGCGCGCCTGTCCCGCTGGCGCCGTGCCATACAGCGTGGTGCGCTGTGCCGGGCGCCGCCCCGCCTTAACAATCAGCTCCTCCATTCGCTCTGCCGACAGCTCCTGCCCATGCGCTGCCCCTGCTGCCCGCGTGATGCTCTCATTCATGAGAACTCCGCCCATGTCGTTGCACCCCGCTGCATGGGAGCAAAGAAATGCATGCTGTGAATTGGAAGTGTGGGGGCAGAGTGGGCACGGGGTGTGCAGCCCCGCCGAGCATTGGGAGAGAGCGGAAGGCTAGGGGTGTCCAGAGAATGAATCAAGAGATGTGCCACCGGGGGCAGTGGGCTGGCCAGCATAAGCTGCGGGTTGCAAGCAAGTGACGCAGTTGGGCCGCGGACGGGGCGCAGCTGTAGTGAAAGGCAGGCGCAGCTCAGCATGCAGGGAGGCACTACATTGGACTTGGATAGCCATCCCTTGGCCCCAAGTGTGGCCAGCCGGCAGCCACCAGGTGAGCAGCCAACATGCCCAGCATGGCTCAAGCTGTTGCTTCAGTGCACACGGACGCAGCACAGTCCCAGTGTTCCAGGCGGTTTGAACCCACACCCTAGCACCCTACCCCCCACTCTCCCTCCAAACCCACCTGCCAGTAGCTGCGCCGCGCGCTGCGGTCCCATCTTGACCCACGACGCCTGAATGTTGCGTATGTGGGGGTGCAGCGCCAAACGGGCCACAGCGTGCAGCAGGATGCACTCGCGCAGCGTGGGGCCCCGCCGTGCACGGCCTGCACACAGGATGGTAGAGGAGGCGGCGGCGGCGGCGGCAACTGGTTGTTTGAATTGAGCGCTTGGTTACTTCATTGATTGAACTGCAGGACGGTCCCCGAAAAGGGCATAACATGGTTGCACTGTAGCCCACCAGGGACGAATGAATGGACATTGGCGGAGGCAGCAGCAGCTGCAGCGGCTGAGGCGGTTTTCGAAACGGCCACACTGCGCTGCGGCATGCGCTGCCTGACTGCACGATGTACAGAAGCTCAAACCCCGCCCGTTTGTGCCATCCAACCTGCACTGCCCTGCCCTGCGCAGTGCAGCGCAGCCATCCCCGGGCGGCACAATCACCCCCTGCTCTCTCCTGCCGTGACCGACCCGCCGTGCAAAGCGTGCACCTCTGCACAATCAGCGTGGGTAGCTCCCGTCACGCAGGCAGCACGCACAGCAGGCGCAGCACACACCTTTAATGTACAGCGGTGCCTCCATGTGCACAAAGGGCAGGGGCACAAATTCGGAGATGCCGCCAGTGCGCTTCTGCAGGCACAAGAGGGGGAGGTGGGCAGGCAGGCAGGGACGAGATGGCATAATATATTCTACTCGGGGCAGGGCTGGCGGGGCAGGCAATGAACAGCGGGGGAGGCCAGCGGGCACGTTGCAGCTGTCCCTGCTTATTGGCACATACACACGCTCCTCCAGCGTGTGGCTTCAGAGCTGACCACACCCCAGACTGTTTTGCACAGTCCCCCTCCCGCGTCACCTGCAGATCTCGCAGCAGCCCCAGAGCTTCCCTGCCACTCCAGCGCTGCTGGCTTCAATGGCACTGCCCCGAAGCAGCGCTGCCCTTGTCTCAGTAGCACTGCCCTGCCAAACACACCACCGCAGCATCACAAGCGCTGCCTCATCTCTTGTCGGTCAACAAAGGCAGTCCATCAATCAGTCGATCAAATCCGTTTTTAAGTCCGCGGGGAGCCAGACTAAAAGTCGTAGAGCTACACTTTAACTCTGATTTATCAATTCAATCAGGTCAATTCAATACTGTCACCTGCAAGTCCCTCAGCAGCGCCAGGTGGCGGGCCCAGTGGGAGGGGCCGTCGCAGTGGCCAAACATGAGGGTGGAGGTGGTGCGCAGGCCCACTGCAGCAGGCAGCCAGGGGCAGAGTGGGAGGGGTGAGTGCAAAGGGTGCGCTGGCCCAGTGCAGGGGCAGCAAGTGGGAGCAGAGCGGGCGAGTGCAGAAGGTGCGCAGGCCCACGGCAGCAGGCGGCCAGGGGCAGAGTGGGTGGCCCACGGCAGCAGCAGCAGCCAACAGAGCAGAGCAGGGCAGAGCAGAGCAGAGCAGCGGCAGCGGCAGCAGCAGCAGCAAGGCCAGCGGCGGCAGGGATTCCCACCGTTGTGCGCCGTCTCCACTATCACCACCACCATAACCAGCAGCAAGATAGGAGCAGCAAAAAGGCGGCATCAGCTGCTTCAAAAGCAGCTTTAACATCTGCAGGGGTTCTAACCGCTGTGCACGGTCACAACCCCCACCCCCACCATAACATAACCAGCAGCAGGATGGGAGAAGCAGGGGTTCTCACCGCTGTGCGCCGTCTCCACCACCTCCAGCCACTCTGCGCTGCTGAGCTTGTCGGGGCACAGCACAGCACGCACAGCGTCGTCCAGCACCTCGGCAGCCGTGCCCGGCAAACTTCCCAGCCCTGCAACAGAGACCAGGGTGGGGTAGCACCGAATCCAGGGAAGGCGGGATGGTAAGATGTGATGCTGCAAAGCAGGCAAAGCGGTGGGAGGCGGCAGGACCAGACAGCCGACCGGCACGCAGCAGGGCAGACCTCGAGACAAAGCGCCCCCCCCCACTGCTCCACATGCTGCTCAGCCTGCGCATGGCGGTTGCAGGCGTCAGTGCCAGCATCACTCATCAGCCCTTGAGAATGAGTGTACTCTACTGCTCCACCCGCTGCTCAACATTGCGCTAGCTGACCAGTGAAGGTGCCGTTTTAACTCACCGGCCACCCCAACTCACCGGCATCTGCAGTGCCCGCCCCAACTCACCGGCGTCTCTCAGCGCTGTCAGGTACTTGAGAATGAGTGTACCCTACTGCTCCACCCGCTGATCTACAGTGCTCTAGCTGACCAGTGCAGTGCCCGCCGCATGGGGCCAACTCACCGGCGTCTCTCAGCGCTGTCAGGTACTTGTGCAGCGGCCAGCCCAGGGTGGCAGCGCCCTGCTGGACCTCCAGGGGGCTGCAGGCAGGCAGGCAGGAGGCAGGGCGGATGAAGCGATGATGTCATGTATTCACGCGATGCTGTGACAAGACCAGCCTCGTCACTGCAACCCAGGCAGGCACAACAAGTAAGCACAACAAGTGTGTTGATGCTCAGCTCATGCGAACTACTCAGCTCAGCCCATTACAAGGCAATGGCAGAGTGCACCACCATGTGAAGGCTATACCAGGCTCACTACGCAGGCAGGCAGGCAGGCAGGCAGGCAGGCAGACAGGCAGGCAGGCAGGCAGGCAGGCGGGCAGGCAGGCAGGCAGGCTTNGCGGGCAGGCAGGCAGGCAGGCGGGCAGGCAGGCGGGTGAGCGCGCGGGCACCGGCGGGACACTGGAACGGGCGTGGCCAGCGGCCGCAGCCAGCGCACCTGCTTACTTCCCCAGACAACAAGTTTGTCCTACACTTCCAAGCCCCGTTGCCGCAACCTGAGAGTTGCTGTGTTTAGAGTGCAGCGGTTCGGGGCAGCCCCCCACCTGAATGCGTGCACGTGGATGTCGGGTGCCCCGCTCTTGGCTGCCTCAAGCAGGCGCAGGTACGTCTCTCCCGTGAAGTCCGGGTGGATGCCGCCCTGCAAGGGTGGGGGAAGTTAACATTGTTGTGTGTTTGAAAGGGTCTTCCCGTAGGGGCAGAGGTACGTCTCCCCCGTGGAGTCGGGATGGATGCCTCCCTGCAATAGAGGGCCAGGCAGGTGGGGTGGCGGGACAAAGACTGCATGAATGGAGGTGCTGGCGAAGGTGCGTATCTCTCGTGAAGTCGGGATGGATGCCTCCCTGCAAGGGTGGGGGAAATCAACAGTGCTATGTTTGGAACAGCGTCCTGTGGGGGCACAAGAAAGCGCCCCAGTGAAGTCTGGGCGACAGCCTCCCTGCAAGTCACAGGGTGGGCAAGGCAGTCGGTGTGGTCGCGCAAAGGCGGCATTGAATGAAGGTGATGGCGCCATGCCTTGTGTGGAGTCGAGGCGGATGCCTCCTTGCAAGTGAAGGGGGAGGTGCCCCTTCCAAGCCCGCTATCTGCTGCCCACCTGCATCCCCACTTCTGTGCCCCCTCGGCTGCAAGGGTGTGTGTCATTGATTGGTTCTATCGTGCTGCTTCCAAACCCCATTGCACCCTCCTGCAGGCACACTTCCCCTCCCACGCCAGTACACTCCTGCCTAAGGTGCGTGAGGTGCCACGTGCCCATCCCCCTTCCCTCCTACCTCACGTGCCACGCACCAGGTGCCCACTGCCCACCTGCATGCACACTTCCGTGGCCCCTCGGTCCCACGCCTCTGCCGTGCGCCGTGCCACCTCGTCGAGGGACAGCAGGTAGGGCGCCCCCCGCAGCTCTTCAGAAGCCTTGCCCTTGCTGCAGGCAAGGCAGGAGGGAAGGAGGGGGTGGTGGGGGTGGGTGCGTGGCAAAGAGGGAGAAGAGAGGCAGGCGGGTTTGGCAGGTTTCCATTTGCTTGGAAGCAAGCCGGGTTGGCGGGTTCTGTGTTGCCGTTGTTGCGCCACAGCCCATCAGCCACAGCGGGTCGTGTTTTGCAGCACCCCCTTGCACCGTATGCGCCAGCCGAGCGCTTCACCCAGGTTCATGAGGATACAGGGGTGCACTTTATATGCACCAACCTGAAGGCGCAGAACTGGCAGGCATAAGTGCACACATCTGCGGGCAAGGGAGGACGAGGGAAGGCGAGGGGGCAGTCAGGGGCAAGGTGGAAGTTGGCCGAGGGATGCGGTGAATGAGTGAGGGTGCATCATGCATGGTCAGTCAGCAGTGAATCTGCGACGGCAGCGGCGGTCAGCACAGCACAGCACAGCACAGCACAGCACAGCACAGCACAGCACAGCACAGCACAGCACAGCACAGCACAGCACACCCAGCACAGCACAGNACAGCACAGCACAGCACAGCACAGCACAGCACAGCACAGCACAGCACAGCACAGCACAGCACAGCACAGCACACCCAGCACAGCACAGCACAGCACACGGATCATGCAGGCCAGGCCAGGTGCCAGGGAACCCATGCAATCAATCAGGCACATTTCAAGTCCACAGGGAGCCAGCAACGGCAGCCAGGAACGGGCAGGCAGCAGGCCTGGGCAGGCTGGGACGAAGTACATACTTGTGTAGTTTATGTTTCGATTCACCACGTAAGTGACCGTGTCGCCGCACACCCGCTGCCGCAGCTCGTCGGCCGCTCGGCACACAGCCTCAAAGTCCGCTCCTCGAGCTGCAGAGGACAGTGGGGAGGGAAGTATGGGTGAGCAGGCAGGTGCAAGGGTTGGGGAGCTGACGTGTGTGAGGCCTCAGAACCTGCTTCCCAGGCTGGGCTGCAGAGGACAGTTGGGAGGCAAGCAGGGCTGAGCGGGCGGGTTTTAAAAAACATGGGGAGCAGACGTGTGTGTGAGGCTGGGCGCAAGCGCTGGCGGAGTTTCAGGCACGTGTGAGCAGCAGACAGCGCCTCAAAGTGCGCTCCCCGGGCTGCAGAGGACAACTCGGAGGGAAGCATGGGTGAGCAGGCGGGTGCACGGGTTGGGGAGCAGACAGGTGTCCACCCCCCTGCAAAGTCCACTCCCGCGCTGCAGAGGACAGTGGGGAGGGAGGCGAGCTCAAAAAAGTGGGGGAAGCAGGTGGACCTCGAGGATGCATGCAGGCGGCAGGGGTGAGGCATAGTCGAAGTGGGGAACTCGGGAGGAGCCAGGCAGCTAGCCAGCCACGCAGGCCGCAGCTCAGGCGGGGTGAGAGCAGCTGGGAGGAGCATGAACGCGGATTATCAAGCAGGTGGGCAGGCTTGCAAAGGCAACCTTAAACCCCACACCACAGTCGTTGCTTTTCCAGGAAGCTTGTGCGGGTGGGAACACGACTTGCCTGTGAGCAGCAGCGCGATTTCGTCCTCCCCTAGCTCCCTCTCCTGATCCAGCACACCCCGCAGCAGCTGTGACACCTGCAGCGCAGGGCAGAGGGTTGGCATGAGGCAGTACGCTGCTGACCGTGCTGTGCTGTGCTAAAAAGCAGGCACAGGTGACGTGACACGGACATGCTGGGCGTGCAAGGGCGCAGCAGGCACAGGTGATGTGGCACAACCAGATGGCGCGTGCAGGCCCAATCGAGGCACAGCATGCCTGCAATTGAAGAGAGGCACACCACCTGGGGCACATTGCCAAGCTAAAAGGTACGCCAACAGAAAGGCATTTACAGAGATATACGTTACACGCGATTTATAAGCTTCCCTCACCTGCTCTGAGGCATCTGTCGGTCCAGGGCACCCCTCCAGCAGACCATCCTCGCCCACCGACACCTGCCATGTCCGCTCCGCGCTGCGCCGCCGCACCGTCGGCACGCTGCTCTTCAGCAGCCGGCCTCCTGACGCCTCCTGCTCCTGCTCCTGCTGCTGCGGTTCCTGCTCCCGCTGCTGCTGCTGCTGCGTCCGCGTGCCTGGCGGTGCCGCTGTGTTTTGCTGCCAGCTGCCCTGCGCTGCGCCGGCACCAGCCTGGCTGGGCTGTCCCGCAGACCCTGGTGGCATTGTGGTGGACTGGGGCTCGTGCTCCGCCTCCGCAGCCCCCGCAAACCAGGTGCTTCCCCGTGCCAGTCCCTCGGCATCTGCCAACCGCAGGACTGCCGCTGCCGGTCTGTCCCTGCCTGCCGTGCCATCCAGCCAGGCCAGCTGTTGCTGCTGCTGCTGCTGCTGACCTGGCTTCTCTTGCTGACCTGGCATGTCCTGCTGCCCCTGCTGCCCCTGCTGCTGCTTCCCAAAATTGCCTGCCTCACTCCGCTGCCGCGTCCCAGCAGGCAGCAGCTGCTGGTGTTGCAAGTAGGCCGGGTACACGGGCAGGCGTGGGAGGAGGGCCTTGCCGGCTGCTGCGGTGGTGGCGGCCAGCTGCTGCAGGTGGGGCCACGCCTTCTCGGGGTTTACAAAGTCACGAGTGATGGGGCTGATGCCTGCACGGGGGTCAGAGGGAGGGGTGTGTGACATGTTGGGGCGCAGAGCGGCCAGCTGATTGCACACCAGGAGACCCTTTCACACTGCTGGTTAAGAGGCAGGGGCGGTGGGGGAAGAGCCTGCAAGGGGTCGGAGGGAGGGGCGGAGAACAAGTTGGGGTGAAGATAGGAAGCAGCTGGTTGCACACGGGGAGACACTTGTACACTGCCGGGTTACACAGGCAGGGGCGGTGGGAAAAGTGCGTTAAGGGCCGGGTGTGGGCGCCAGGGGAAGGATCTGCGTGGAACAGCAGCAGGCAGCGCATGAGCGCCAGGCAGCACAGTGACTCTCGGAGATACTCTCGGAGATATACTCTCGGAGATAGACTCTCGGAGATAGACAGTGACTCTCGAGATAGACTCTCGGAGATATACATCACACATGCATGCACACATGCACGCAGCACCTCGCCCCCTATGGCATGCGCAGCACACCATTGCCCAGCCGTCAGTGTGGGGGTGCCCCCTCACCTCCCCAGTCGTTGATGCCCGCCCGCAGCAGCAGGCGCCAGCCGTCGGCACGGCTGCCTGCCACGTCATTGTGTCCGCCCGCCACGTCATCGTGTCTGCCTGCCGCGTCATCCGGCTCCGGAGTCAGGTTGGGAGGCGCTTGGATGGACACCCCCGGGCCCAGCAGAAGGCGGGCAGATGCCACGGTCCACAGGAGCTCGCTGAGAGGGGGCTCCGGAGCGCCCGACATGGCGGTGCCCTGCTTGGCTCGGAAGTTCTGGACAATCACCTCCTGCAGTGCACGTGAGATGCAGGGTGGGGAGGGCAGCCGATGGGAGGACTTCCAAACAAGTGGGACAGGCAGACGAGGCCAGGCAGGCCTCAAGCAACATGTAATGTAACATTAAGCTAGCATGCCAGATGTGTGTATTTGGCAGGGCCCAAAGCAGGGCCCACCCACTCATCCACACACCTAAAACAGAAACTTCCCGGCACCCCACCTGAATGTGTCCATAGCGCAGGTGTAGGCTGCGGATGCGCAGCAGCGCCTCCAAACGATCCAACCGGCTCTCCCCAATGCCTGCGGCGGTGGCAGCGGCAGCGGCAGCAGCGCCATTGTCAGGAGGTTAAAGGTCAGTTCGCCACGTGTGCAGAGGGAATTGGCATTGTGTGACAAAGCGAACCGGGGGAACACACACACCCTTGCCCTGCTGCTCCACCCGCGTGGTCTCCACCTCCACCCCCAACGCGCGCCCACAGAGCGCTGCTGCTCGCCCACAGAGCGCTGCTGCTCGCCGCTGTGGTTTGTACATGCAGAGCGGCAGCAGCACATCGATGGGCAGGCCGACTCCCCACCCCTGCCCACCAATGAGCACTCCGGTTGTGAACGGCACCGCCTCCTGCCCAGCGGCCTCCAGAGTGGCGAGCCGCACGGCAGGGTCCTGCGGGGGCGCAGGGACGGTCGGAGCGGGGTGAAAGCGAGGGAGGAGGAGCCACAGCAGTACAGATCAGGCGGGGTGAAAGCGAGGGAGGAGGAGCCACAGCAGTACAGATCAGGCGGGGTGAGAGCGAGGGAGGAGGAGCCACAGCAGTACAGATCAGGCGGGGTGAGAGCGANAGCCACAGCAGTACAGATCAGGCGGGGTGAGAGCGAGGGAGGAGGAGCCACAGCAGTACAGATCAGGCGGGGTGAGAGCGAGGGAGGAGGAGCCATAGCAGTACAGATCAGGTGGGGCAAGAGCGAGGGTGGAGGAGCCATAGCACAACAGATCAGGCGGGGCAAGGCAAGAGTGCGGAAGGTGAGCAGCAGAACGAAGGAACAGGTGGGGCAAGAGCGAGGGAGGAGGAGCCACAGCAAAACAGATCGGGTGGGGCAAGAGTTTGGAAGAGAGATCTGCGGCAGCAGACTAGGCGGGGGAAGAGTGAGGAAGGAGTGAGGAAGGAGAGCACCTGCTGCAGGCCACCCACCCAGGCACCGTCCAAACTGACTGACTGAGGGTGGGTTACACATCATGTCCAGCCCACACCGAACACAAGGTGCACTCCTGCGTGACAGCACTGACAGCACCCTGCCACCCATGCATCAACCGACGGGGCCGCCATCCCAACAAGCTTCCTTCGAGGGACAAGCTGTGCCCCATGCAGGCAGGCACACACCCAGTGCTGCGCATGACCTCCGCCAGCCTTGCCCCTTTCCCCCTAAACATCCTAGGCCCCTAAACCCTTACCCTGCCCCCATCACCGAAACTGTAATCTCTACAGTCCCACCTTGTCGGGGCAGGCGTGGTGCGCTCCCCCTGGCAGCAGCAGCTCCTGGGAAGTCGACTCCAGCATGAGACCCTGGCTGGCGCTCACGGCCTTGAGACGCCTCAGCTCTTCGCGGCCCATCACGCCTGCATAGAAAGGAGGGCCCACGGGGTAAATTATCCGCGAGACTTCCTTGAGCGAGGTGGTGTCTAGAGATCACGCCTGCATGGGTTTGTGAGCATGCAGGGATCGTCAAAGCACAAACACTCATGGGCATGCAAGCCAGGATTAGGCTCAGTAGCGCAGAGGCCGGCGCAGCTCCTCCCAACCCCACAACCCTGCAAGAGTTTGTGGGCATGCAGGGGCCATTAAAACGGGCAAAAGCATCCAGGGGCATGCACGCCAGGGAGAGCAAGCACGCGGCACGGCGGCACCAATCCCTCTTTAAAGGATCCTCTAACAATCAATCAATTACATTTCAAGTCCAGGGGGAGCCAGCAAAGGTCTCATGGGACATGGGTGGGGGGTAACAGCACACCTGCGTTGATGTGCGGCAGCAGGCCAGTTTCCCGCAGAACCGCCGCTGCCGCAGCTTCCACGTACTCGATGGTAGTGCTGTATCCCATGGCCGCCAGCTCAGCAGCTGCCTCGGGGTACAGGAGCTCCGGCTTGTCGCCTGCAGGGTGGGATGGCCGGCCGGCCGAGGCTTAGGAGGGTGGACAGGCAGCCCAGCCCTGCCCAGCTCAGCCCAGCTCAGCTCAGCTCAGCTCAGCTCAGCTCAGCTCAGATCAGATCAGATCAGATCAGACTAACAAACCGGCGGCAGTAAGGCACTCTGCATTTGCTAACAGCATTGAATAGTCAGATCAGCAAACCGGCTGCAGTCAGGCACTCTGCATTTGCTAACACCATAAACTAGTCGGATGCATTGGCGGCAAGCGCTCTAAAACTCATGAGACCCCCCTGGGGAACCCGGCCACCCAAGCCCACCAAGCGTGAAGAGCGCCTCGGTGCAGCCCTGCTCAGCGCCCAGGCGTGCCACTGCCAGTACCTCATCCAGCGTCATGTAGGCACGGCGCCCTGGGGTGGGCGGGGTGGCAAACGTGCAGTACCCGCAGCTGCGCAGGCAGGCGCGTGCGGACGGGCGGGCGGGCAGGTGGGGCGAGCGGGGTTAGGGGAGGGAGGGAGGAAGGGGCCGAGGCGGGGCGGCGCGGCCAGCGGCGAGCCATCTAGAGGGGATGTGTGCCGTACACAGGGAAACGCTGCAACAAAACACGCCTGGCAGCCACACGAGGGCCAGCTGCTCAGCTGCCGCTGCTCTGATCCATTCCTCTGCTCCTGCCCTGCCGGCAGCTGTGCCTGCAGCCTGCCTGCCCTACCGGCAGCCATGTGACAGCTGCGCGGCAGCTGCCTGCCCTGGCTGCAGGCCTGCCTGCCCTGCTGGCATCCCTGCGTGCTGCAGGCAGCCATTCAACAGCCTTGCCGCATGCAGCCGTGCGACAGCTGTGTGGCATGTGCAGGCGTGCAACAGCTGTGCGGCATGTGCCTGCAGCATGCCTGCCCTTCTGGCAGGCCATGCGACAGCTGTGTGGTGCACGCAGGCTCACCTGTCGCGACACAGGCGAGTCAGCGGAATGAAGACTTTGGGGGAGAAGGTGATGTGGCGGTGGGCCGTGTCCCGCAGCGCGGCTGCCGCTTGCATGAGCTCGTCAAGGGGCACCGCTTGTACCGCCTCTAAAGCTTCCTGCAGTTTACAGGCAGCGGGGGATGGCAAGGTGTTCAGACCCATGCTGTGTGCATGCATACACAGCAGCGAGCAGGTTCTAATCTAAAAAGGTAGTTGCAGCGCTGAGCGACACAAACAGGCCCCCATGTACCTGAGCGGTCAAATTTTGGTTCCAGAGATCTGCTAGGACCGTGCTGCTGGGCTGTGCTGCGCTTGGTGCTGCCCGGCCAACAGGCTGGGGCGGGCTGGCGCTGGCGGCAGGCGCCTGTCGCCGCCCCCGCCCCCGCTCCCGCCCCAGGCAGGGCCCGCCTGCGCCACTGCCGCCTCGCCGCGCGCCTGCGATCGCACTGAGCGGCATGCACGGTGCCTGCGGCTGGGNTCCCGCCCCAGGCAGGGCCCGCCTGCGCCACTGCCGCCTCGCCGCGCGCCTGCGATCGCACTGAGCGGCATGCACGGTGCCTGCGGCTGGGTGCCGAGGGCTGCTGCGCCTCCAAGTGCCGCCATGGCGGCCCGCTTTGGCAGCCGGCAAAGCGTTGCTGTCTCACAACTTTTGGTTTGACCCAGACTAGCGCGGGACGTTGGGCCGATTGGGAACGATGAATGAGACATGCTCCCGCTGCTGTCCCTGCCCACCCCTTCCGCCGCTGTCCCGCTCAGCGGCGGTCCTGCGAGCGGGCAACACCACATGCATGCCTTCCTCCAAGCGACCTGCTGTATCTTTGGTAAATGCTCAGAGTTCCTTACTTGGACATGCGGCTTACATCAGATGCGGTGCAACTTATAACCAGAGCATCGACCTGTACAGGCATGTGTACGAGCGGCGGAGCACTGCTAGCAACTACATGACTTTTGTTGGGGGAAAGGGTGCATTCAACCAGCGCTCAGGCCAATTGGTGGTGGTGGTGTGTGTGTGTGTGCGCGTGTGTGTGTGTGTGTGTGTGTGTGTCCTGTGCATGGAGAGTGCCACTGGCGCGTCTCAGGCGGCGGCCACGCCCTGGGGAGCCTGCTTCTTGCCAGCGGGCACGTGCAGCTCGTTGTGCCTCTTCATCAGCTTCTGAGGGGGGTCGTACACCTGCAGAAGAGACGGCAGATGCGGAGTATTTGAGAAGGGGTGGACAGGTGCAAACTCAGACCACCTCTCCTCTTTGTCACCCCTGCACGCCATTCCTTCACCCATCTCCCCTGCATGCCGTGCCGTCAATTGATGCATGCAACGTGGGTTTGAGGGGAGCACTCACCGCGGCCCACACGACGTCGTTCTCAAAGTCGCGCCCCTCCTCATCCAATATCTCCATCAGCCCCTTGGCCTCCTCCAGGATGGTGCCTGGGGGAGGTGAGGGGGCACACAAGAGGCAGACAGGGCGGGGACTGGGTGAGCTGGGTACAGGCATGCAAATCGAGGGCCAGGTGGACCACTATTAGCCCCTTGGCCTCCTCAGAATGCTGCCTGAGGGAGGTGAGGGGGCACAAAAGAGGCAGGCAGGGTGAGCAAACGTGTGCAAAGTACTTGGGCAGGGAGAGAAGAGGGTGTAACGGCAGGTGGGATGTTGGCAGGCCGCTGGCTGCCTCTGGGAGTGTGCTTGGGGAAGATGGGGAGTGCACACATGGGACAGGCATGCTTAAAAAAGCACACAGGAGCACGTTCTTGGTGGAGCAAGGCAGCATAACGCTGGCGGCGCTGCCACAGAAGCACACCACGAGCCCTCGGCAATGCCGGGCACCCGACCTGTTCTGCCGCTCACTCACCCTCGGTAGCAAAGCCTCCGAAGATCCTGCAAGCACAGGGGAGCGGCGCAGCAAGCCGAGCAGTTCAGGCAGCGAAGCGAGGCACCTGCGCGCGCGCGCTGGCATTTTCTAAAGCAGGTGCCTCATGCTCCCTGCACCAGGTCCTGCCAGGTCCTGCCACGCACCAGGCTCAGCTCACTGGGGCCCTCTTTACCCCATGTCTGAACCACCCATCTGTTGTGCAGCTTGCCAGAGAGACAGGTCAAGAGTGGGATGCTGCGTGGGTCGTAGACCAGGCTGAGCATGCTGGCATGCTGACTTGACCAATCCTGACGTACACTTCCATTGGAGGGGTGCTTGATCACGTCAGCATGCCAGTGTGATCACGACCCTCTACGACCCACGTCACCCCGCTTTGACCCCGCTCTCTTCACCGGCACACTCGACGGGTACTACCGTAGTACGTAGTCACCTTGCACCTGCCACCTCATCGTGCCAGCATGCTCAGCACAACCACTCACAAGCAAGCCACCTGCCTTACACCTCGATGGACGATCATGCAACTGCCACAGTGCTCAGCATGTCACTCAACCCAACAACACTCTTCTGCACAGCGGCCCCCTCCAGCCACCCACCTGACGTACACCTCGATGGAAGGGTACTTGACCACCTCGCGCACCTGCCACCATCATGGCACACAACCCAAACAACACCTCTTTGTTGGGTTTGGGGAAGGCTGGGTGACGACCCCACTGTAGCCGCCCACCTGACGTACACCTCGATGGAAGGGTACTTGATGACCTTGAGCTCGGCATCGATAGGCTGAGGGGTGTGCGTCTGCAGGAGGAAGGCCGGACGGGCAGGCAGGCAGGTGGGGGCCAGGGGAGGGATGTGGTGAAGCAGATGCCTGGCGCTGGCGACAGCCATGCGGCCTCGCTGCTTCAGCACTGCTGCCCTTATCACAAATTGGGCAGCTTGTTCCGGCGGCTTCTTGCGGCCGGGCCACATTCTTCTCTCACCCTCACAAGAGAGAAGAATGCTTAATTCAACCGCTCTGAGGAACGAACCGTGTCAATCCACTGATGTTGAAGGCCCCTCTAACAAAGGGTGCTTGCGTAAAGCTGTAAAGACTAGACTAGACTAAGAGAGAAGGGAGCAACCATCTTACAAATCTGTCCTTCATAACATTTCCGTGTGGAATTTTCGTGTGAAAGTGCCAGGCAAGTGGCCACCACCCACCTGCATCTCCTCGGGGATCCAGAGGGAGAAGTTGTATACCTTCTCGGTGGACTCGCCACCACTCTCCAGCTTCAGCTCGCTGCAGGGGGTGGGATAGGATGGGCGCCAAGTCATATGTGAAGGCCATATGTGAGGTCATATGTGAAGGGTTGCAGGTCGGCAGAGGGGGATGTGGCAGAGCGCGACGCTCACGGAGCAGGGTGAGACGTTGGCCGAGCAGGCATGGGCAAGAGCCAAAAGCAACACACATGGAGGGTGGAAGGCTTGCACAGGAAACATAGCCTGCCCACAGTGCCAACAGGGACCAGGGTGCAGCACTGGCACACATTGCAGTGCGTGTGCTGAGCAAGTGTGCCAGAAGGCACGTTGAAGGCTGCTCCCGCAGGCTGCTTGCCCAGCCCAGCCCAGCCCAGCCCAGCCCAGCCCAGCCCAGCGCAGCCCAGCCCCAGCCCAGCCCAGCCCGGCGCTGCAGTGCAGCGTGTTACGCACCACAGAGTGGGGGTTGTGACCTGCGGGAAGCAGGAAGAAGAGATTGAGGGGTGAGATGGGGTGGGGTGGGGGCACCCGTATTCCCGATCAACAGGGAGGGGGGGACCAAGGGGGTGGGTGGTCAGCAGGGCTCCAACACAGGAAAGGGCACCCACTGCCATTGTGAGCTGCATCTGTCTTCAACTCAGCGTATCGCGCCAACACTTCAGGTCCAGCTCAGGGAAGGCACCCGGCTTCACACAACTCGCGCCTGCTGAGCACTGCGGCGTCACGGCGAGCGGCCGGAACTCACATCAAAGCTCTGCTTCTCGCTGTTGCTGCCCTGCGGGGTAACAGAGAACGAGCAACAGGGTCAGATTAGCAGGCCAGGCGGATAAGAGGCAACCAGAACAGACACTGCGCGCCCTGCTTTTAGGAGGCTGTTGGTGACTGTTGTGCAGGCCAGGAGTGAGGCACCGGGCTGCTGTCTGAGATGGTCGGCTTGCTTCACTTGCGGTTTGCTGGCTCCCACTGACCTTGAAGTACTTGAGGAGGCGCTGCAGGAGGTGGAAGCAAGCAGGAGGGGAATGCGAATCAGTCAATCAATCACCATTTTAAGTCCAGCAACGGAGACAGCAATGGTTTCATGGAACAGGGTGGGCGGAGAGTGTAATAGAATAAGTTTCGTAGCAAAGAACAAGAAAGAAAGCGGTGCGGCAGGAATGGGCGCAAGCGCAGTGACCACATGGTTGCGAGCAGGCTGTTGGCAGCCACGCGCCGGGAGCGGTGGTTGGGCCCGGTGAGCGGACCGACCGTCCCTGGTGACAAGGGCAGCGGCCATGGGGCGCACATGAAGCACGGCACGCATGACATTGTGAAATCCGCATGTGTCGTTTTGCCAGCGCCTCCGCACTCCCTGCCTCACCGTTGCTGCCTTGGTGTATGCAATCTCGAACTTGGATCCGTTGACCGAGGTCTGCAGCCACTTCCCTGCAGGTGACAGGATAGAGAATGGCAGTGGAAGAGGAAGCGAGGGTTTCGTGAAGAGAGGTTCAGAAGGGTTTCTGAAGGAAGAGTTCTCGAAGGAAAGGAGGTTTTCTGATCAATGGGCGGATGCAGCGGCAGGCAGAGGCATGGAGCCGCTTGCCTGCAGTGGGTGGCACAGGCAGACGCAACAGGTTCAATCAATCAATTAACCAATCAACCAATGACATTTCAAGCATTCCACAGTGCAGTGCGGCATGTACGGCAGGGGTCCAAGGTGCAGCGCAGCAGCAAACCACAGGCGGATCAAGCCTGCCTGGAAGCAAATTTATGTGTCTGATACACTATCTGCATCTGTTGGCACAACAGACACAGATAGTGTATCCTCCCTAGCACTGAAACTCTGGTTGCATCAAAAGCATGGGAGCCAGCTTAGTGTACCCCACGTGTGCCCCCGCACCGGCCTCGTATTTGCGCAGCTCAAAGTTGTCGGTGTGCTCCTTTGTCCGGAACGGCGGGCAGTCCATCTTGCCGCTGCAGCACGCAGGCGGGGTAGAGGGCGGGGCGGGGGAGGGACAGTAGTAGGTGTGGCAGCGCGAGAGGTTGAATGCTGCGGTGCCGCTGCCCGGCTCGCCAGCGGTCGGCGCCCAACAACATCACCCCCGTCTCGCGTGCACCCCGCGCGTGCACCCCGCGCGCACCAGAACTCGGGGCGCTTCCATCTCTCGAGCCCCGCGCCAGAGGCGCTCAGCGCATCCACGGTGCTGGTGGGGTCGAGAAGGTCCATGGCCTGGCAGCCCGCCAAGCACGCCAGCAGCAGGGCGAAGCACACAGAGCGCTGCATGTTGGCTACCAGAAGCTGAGGAATACGGTTTGGAGGGAGGAAGGACATGGAGAGGGGCGCCTCCAAGGCGTCTTTGCTGTGTGGCGACGCCCTGTCAGCACGGCGCGAGGCAGCTGCCAGATGACTTCCCCCGGCTCTGCTGGTCCAGCTGCATTGAGGTACCACAAGCGCTCAGGCCGTGTCTTGGTGCACAACTTGAATTTTACTTGTCTGAATGGGCGCAGGCTGCGATCGCAGAGTGGGGCACTGGAAAAAATGCTCATGCACCCCACCTTGCCCCACTGCCGCCACTGCCGCCAGGGCCAGCTGGCACCCACGGGTGAAGCCTGCTTCTTCTTCTTCTTTGCACACTACTTTCGCATGTGCAATCTAATCGAGCCCAGCGGGCTGCCTGCGGTGACATGAGCAATGGTGCCAGCAGGGCCCGCGGCCTGCCCATCTGATCTACCCGTCACCTAAGGACCTCCCCAGCACAAGGCATGCAGTATGAACCATGACTGATGCTATGACAGTGAGTGGGACCTTACCTGAGCAGGGTTCGTTGCTGCCAGGGAGGGCTGGAGTGACTGCCAGGCATGCCGCTTGGCCCCGCGAGCGGGCGCTGTAACAAGGGCGCCCGCGGGAGCGCCAGTCAGCGCTGCAGTGTAGACGCCTCTCCTCCGCCACTTCCATGCAGTCCCGATCCTGCGTTTTCTTGCTGTTGGGAATTGTGCAGGCGACGACAACTCGACTTTGCTTGCTACACTCAAATTTCGGGGCGGCCGAGCCTGCAGGGGACGCCATTGACAACTTCTACGATAGCATGGCGCCATTTCAGCAGCCACAGGCGCCGCCCTCGCTGCCGCAGGCACTGGCCGTGGCCACGCTGCTCAAACGGCGCTGCAAGGCGGCCGTGGCCGATGTGGAGGAGCGGTGCGCACAGCTGGAGCAGGAGGTGGATCGCCTGCGCGCTGCAGCAGAGGTGCCGCCGCCGCCGCCCCCGCNGCGCCGCTGCCGACCCCGCCGCCTCTTCACCCGGCCCAACGCCCAGCCCCGCCCCCGACAGCTTGCGGCTGCAGCAGGAGTCTCTGGCGCTCTGGCATCACGCCCCGGCAGTGCTGCCGCCCGACCCGGCGCTGCAGCAAGCGATGTCTGCCGCCCAGCGTTACGTTGTGCTCAAAGAGTTGGACGAGGGGCCAGCTTATGGCCTGCCCGGCAGCGCAGCATTAGAGCGCAGCCCCGTCAGGGCGCTGCTTGAGCTGGCAGGCGACATCCTGCAGGCGCATGCGGTGGCAGAGGCTGGCGGCGGGCAAATGGGGGACGCAGCGTCGGCGCAGCAGGCACAGCAGGCGTGGCGCCCGCTGCTCTCCCCGGAGGCCCACGCGCCGCTGCTGGCAGCCGCAGCCACCTGTGCCGTGCAGCTGTGCGAGTGGCCTGGCCAGGCAGCATGTGACGCCTGCTACGGCGTGCTCCAGCAGTTTTGCGGGCTGGCGCTGCACCTGGCGGCTGCTCCGGCGCCGCCACCGCCGCCACCTGGCGCCAGCGGGCCGACCCCTGCCGTCCTCACCCCCGACCCACATCACCACCAGCAGCAGCAGCAGCAGCAGCAGCAGCAACAGCAGCAGCAGCATGCAGACATTGGTGCAGCGGCGATCGACCTGGGTCAGCCCAGCTGCCAGGTGGCGCAGGCCGTGCTGGGCGTGCTGCAAAGCGCACCCAGCGCGGGCATGGTGCTGCTCAGCTGCGCAGCACCCAACACCCGGGACTGCGTGGCCTCCCTGGCAGCCAGCGTGCTCGGAGACCCGCACGCGCAGACAAGCAGTCATGGCGGCGGCGCTGCGGCGGCCTTCCTGGGCGGCAGCAGCGCCAGCGGAGCCAGCGTGCCAGCTGGCGCCCTGCTGGCGGCAGATGCTGAGGAGGCCGTCCTGCTGCATGCCTTTGCCCTGCTCAGCCAGCAGCTGTCGTCGGGGTTGCGCCACTTGCCCCAGTGGGTGCGGGCAACCGGGATGAGGGACGACGTGTTTTTGCAGGTGAGCTGCTTGTGAGGCACATTTGCTGGGGAGGCTGGGGGGTAGAGGAGGAAACAAAGTTGAGCCCGTGTGCGAGCAACAGTTGTGCATCTGGGCAGGGCTTCTGCACGGCTGCATTGGTGCAATCGTGTTTCACTTGTCTTGGCTCTGCCTCAAGTGCACCCCCTCTCGTTACGCCCCTTGTTCCCTGCTGGCCCTTTCGTTGCCCAGCACCTCATCAGCCTCACCCGCCCCACCACCCACCATCTTGCCGCTACCACTTTCTATCCCCGCCTGCCATTCCTCCCCCTGCAGGAGGGCTGCGTCATCCGCCCGCGACGATGTCGCCCAGCTCATCAGCCTCACCCACCCTCTCCATGCCTGACACTTGGCTCGTCTCATCTCCCTGCCATCCGATCACCCCTGCAGGATGTCGCATCTTCCGTCATGGCCGGCCGCGATGCCGCCCAGCTCGTCAGCCTCACCCACCCGGCTGTGGCGCGCCAGATGCAGCGTGTGGCAGCGCAAATGATGCATGCCCTGCAGCTGCTGGCTGGGGACGCCACGGGAGCCTGACGGCGCCGAGGCATTGTGGGGGGTGGACGTGTATGGCAACATGTTACTAGCAGGCATCGGATGCATGCGCAGCACGTGCTGGATGGGACACCACGCGAGCCTGCCAACTGTCCGTGCCGTTGTTGAAGTGCGAAAATCGGACTGGAACCCCCAAAAGGAAGAGCACAGTTGATGTGTGACCCCTCAGACACCAGATGCACATGCCGCCCCTGACGCCACCCACCCATCACTCCTCCTCAGTGCCCCGTCCCACCCACTGCCCCATCCTTCACATCCGTGTTCTGTGTTTTCAATCTTCCCACTTGTATTTGTGTCCAACGGCCGAGAGTGCCCCTTTGCCCACACCGTGCGCTGTAAGCCGGCACCGTGAGCTGCCACCCTGACGGCACGGTTGGGCTGGGGTACAAATCATTCTAGGGTGGCACCCGCAACCGCAAAGAGCTGCAACGGTTCCCACTCCCTCCTCCCTCTCCCTGTGTTGTCTCCCTGTGTTGCAACTGGCTGGTGGGCTGTTATTGCAGGGTGTTGACAGGCAGTGACTCACAACATGTTTTCATGCCTCTGTTGGTTTGGCTGCGCCGGTGGCGGGGCGGGAGGTGGGCCTGCTGCCAGGGCCGCTGCCAGGGCCCAGCGTGGACCGACGGGGCACAGGCGCCGGGCTGCCCGCCTTTGCCCTGCTGCCCGCACCTGCCGTGCTGGGGCTGGTGCCGGGGCGGGACCCTGCCCGGCTGGCGGCAGCAGACGCCCCGCTGGCGCCGGCTCCTGCAGCCCCCGCCTGGCCGCCCAGCCGGCTAGCTGCGGGCGAGCTGGCTGCCGCCCGGATTGTGCCCGGCTTGCTGCCTGCTGCACTCCGGCCCGTCGCAGGCGTGCTCCCCGCTGTCTTGCTTGGCTGCTTGCCCTTCTTCTTGGAAGTAGCAGGCGGAGCAGCAGCTCCCCCCACCGCTAGCCGCTCCTGCTCTGCCGCTGCAGCTTCTGCCGCCTGCTGTGCCTCCTCCTGTGCTGCCGCCCGTTGTGCCTCTTCCTCTGCTGCCGCCCGCTGCCGCTCCTCCTCCTGCACCCGCTCCTCCTCCTCTGCCTCCCGGCGCAGCCGCTCCTCCTCCTCCCTGCGCCGCCTCTCCCACTCATCTGCGTTTGCCTGCTCACGCTCACGCTTCACCCGGGCAGCCTGTGCAGCCGCGTCCATCTCTTCTCGAAGCCGCTCCACTGCCGCCGCCCCGCCCTCGGTCAGCTGCCGCAGCAGCGCCCTGCAGGCCGGGCTGCGTGCCAGGCTGGCTGGCTGGTTCCCATAGGCGTTGCGCGCGCTGGTGGAGGCGCCCTTGTAGACCAAGCACCGCACGACCTCCAGGCTGCAGGGATGGTGGGGAAGCAGAGAGGGGCGGAGGTCAGCGGCCCTGCTGCTGGAAGTATTGGGATGTACGGTGTGGTGTGGTGTGGTGCGTACCTGCCAGAACCTGCTGCCGCCAGGTGCAGCGGGCAGTTGTTGGTTGCTCCCCGCTGGTTGACGTCTGCCCCTTCCAAAATCTCGCTCTCCACGGCCGCACAGTCGCCCGTGTAGGCGGCGCAATGAAGGGGGCCGTCCGCCTGGCCGCTGGTGTCGTCGCCGCTGTCTGACATGCCAAATAATTCGTAGAGGGAGTGTAGTGCCTTGCCTTGCAGGGCCCAGCAAGCCGGTCAAGGCCGTGCTGCGCTGCGTGCGCTGCCACCTGTGCATTGGTTGCCTGCGTTTCCATGCAGCATCAATTCTGGGCATCGTGGGGCGTCTACATTGTCGGAGAGCGGCCTGCGCCACCTTCAAAGAGGGTGCTCGGACGACAAGCGGCGATTAGAGGGCTCGGCTGTGCGCCATCGCCGCTTTAAAGGGGTGTCCGAGAGGACGCAAGGCATAGGGGACATACGCGCTGCCTTCCCTTCAGCACTTTGGGCATTCTCGGCGCCGCGGCGGCTGGGTGAGCCCCTGAAGCCCGCACGATGCACAGCGATCCATGGCGATATGCCTGTTGTTCCGCGCATGCCGCCGCGCATGCCGCTGCCACTCTCTGCCACTGCCGCCGCCGCCGCCGCCGCTCGCTGCTGCCGATGGCCGCCTGCCGTTACATGAAGTGCTGCTGCGCACTGTGATGAGTGCAGGTTGTAGCGCTTGAGGGCAGCAGCGCGGCACGATGGACTTTGCGCAGCGGATGTACCGCATCCGCAAGACGTGCCTAGAGATGCTGCTGGACCGCGGCTACCTCATCACAGAGGTGCACACTTTTGATTTCAACCGCGCGTGGCGGTGGCCGGCGGGGCTGTGTGGTAGCACGCACTACTTCTGCTTGAAAGCTTGTGCACAAGACCGCTGCTGCTCAGCACCGCAGTGCTGGCTTGAGCTGATCTGTGAAGCCACGGCCGCCTGTGCTGCCCCACCCTCTTCTGCCCCACCCCTGCATGATCAACGCAGCGCCAGAGGGTGCTGGCCGTGACTGCATTTATGGACAAACCTTTTAAACACACACCTGTTGTCCTGCTGCCCATGTATCCTCTCATCCGCCTCATCCGCAGGAGGAGAAGGACGCCAGCCGTGAGTCTTTCATGGACAAGTTTGGGCCCGACATCCGACGGGAGGACCTCACCGTCATGGCCTCCAAAATGGTGCGTTTGCCACCGGTACCGTGCGGTGTTGCGAGGCCCCTTTTACACAGGGTGTGGTGCGCCAGGGCGTGCTGGGTCTCTGTTGCAACCCGACTGCCCGCTCCCGAATGTGCGCGGCACACCACTGGCCGCGCCCGCACTCAAACGAACCTTCTCCCGTTCTGCGCCGCCGCCGCTGCCGCCACGTCACCACTGCTCCCCGCCTTGCCCTCTGTATGTGATGTGCCTCCCGCTTGCAGGACGACCCCACGGAGCAGATCTTTGTGTTCTTCCCGGACGAGCCCAAGGTGGGGGTGAAGACGATCAAGCTGCTGGCGGAGCGCATGCGCAACGAGGGGGTGCAGCGCGCCGTCATGGTCACGCAGGTGCGGGGGGCTTTGTGTTTGGATGTATTCAACAGGCAGACAGAGAGAATGAGGTGCTAGGGTGTTGGGACTTGTGGGGTGAGGGGTGCAGCGCGCGGTCATGGTCACGCAGGTGCGGGGACTTCTTGTTTTGCTTTATTCGACAGGCAGACAGAGAGGATGAGGTGCTGGGGTGTTGGCTGTGGTGTGGCGAGGGGGTGCAGCACGCCGTCATGGTCACGCAGGTGCGAGGGACTCCTTTTTTTGTTCATCTGGCAGAAGCAACGTTGAGAGTTGTGGGATGAGGGGGTGCAGCGCGCCGTCATGGTCACGCAGGTGAGGGGGGCTTTTTCTTTTATTGAAAACAGGCAGACAGAGACATGAGGTGCAACGGGCAGATGCAACGTTGGGAGTTGTAGGATGAGGGGGTGCCGCGCGCCGTCATGGTCACGTATAAACAGCTGGGCTGCCGGGCTGCCAGGCTGTTTTTAAGCAGCAACATGAGGCGCTGGGGGTGCTGGGGAGTGGGGCGGTGAGGAGCGCATAGTCATGGTCACGGTGGGACGGGTGTGCTGGGCTGGAGACAGGTGAAGACTGCAGAGAGCATTGGCATGTGTGTGTGTGTGTGTGGCTAGTGTGGTTGCATTGCAGGAGCGCTTGCGCAAGGAGAGAGCATGTGTGTGCGTGTGCGGCTAGTGAGATTGCGTGGCAGCCAGCGCACAGCCATGGTCAGTCAGTGTTGTGCGTGGCAGGCAGGACAGCATGGCATGCTGCATTTTACTCCGCGGGCCCTCTTTTCTATGCTGCATTTGCTGATGTCAGCCGCCTGTTTTGGCGGCAAGTGCCGGCCCCTGCCTGCCGATGCTGCTGCTGCGGACTGGCACTTGCTGTGCCGCTGCTGTGCGCCACCGCGCATGCCGCGCTGCGCTGCCTGACGCCCACCACACCCTTTGTCCGCCTGGCTTCTGCCCACCTGCCCCGCCTTGCTCCCCCTCCTCCTGCTTCAGGCCAACATGACGCCCTTTGCCAAGCAGTGCCTGTCGGAAATGGCGCCCAAGTACTACATTGAGCTCTTTCAGGTGGGCCGCTGAATCCATCACAATCATTCAATGACACGTTCAAGTGATCAGTGGCATTTCAAGCGCACGGGGAGCCAGCAACGGAACAAAGCCGGTTGTTGAGGCCGGCAAAACGGGAGCAAGGGGAGGGGGCGAGAGGGGGAGGCTGCCCCCAAGTGGGGTGCAGATGCCCAGGGAAGTGCTGCGTGGAATAGCCTGAATACGGGTCATGTTGAGTAGTGAGAGTGCACTGTTTGGGGTCCAGCTGTGCTGCCAGCCTGGGTGCAGTTGGTGTGCAGGTGGGGCAGTAATGTCATGTCTGGGCTGCCTTGTATAAGAAGTGCAAAGAGCTGGGCGGCTGGTGGGGATGCAACATTTTGAGCAGGCAGCGTGCCCTGCCGCCGTGCTTTGCCTGCTGCACCAGCTGGGCCCGTCACGTCCCGCAGGGCACTCAGCTGCAGGCGAAATTTGTCAGCGCAGATGCCGCTGCTCATGCTCCGCCTGCTATGCCTGTTGTGCCTCAAGCTGTGCACGCCGCGCCTGCTGTGCTGTGCAGGAGGCCGAGCTTCTGGTGAACATCACCCAGCACACGCTGGTGCCGCAGCACCGCATCCTGACTAAGGAGGAGAAGCAGACGCTGCTGGACCGATACAAGGTGGGTGGGTGTGTGGGTGGGCCACGGTGGTGGCAGTTCAAAGGGTTGGCAAGATCCAAGTTCGAAGATGGCGTAAGTTGAAATTGGGAGGGAGAAGGGGCGGGCATCCTGACCTCAAAGGAGTGGGAGGGGAAGCAGACGCTGCTGAGACCGCTACAAGGTGGGTGGATGGGCCTCGTGAGTGAAAGGGTTGGGAAGTGCATGGTTGGGAAGGCTGTGAACTTCTTATTAGGAGGGAGAAGGGGAAGGCATTCTGACGTAAAAGAGAAGGAGGAGAAGCAGACGCTGCTGGTTGGATGGGCATGACACGTGGTGGGAGTTCCGAGGGAGTTCCGAGGGTGGCGTGAGGAAGAAAGGGCATCCCGACGTCAAACACGCGTTGCCCGCTGCTTTGCTGCGCCTTCTTCATGGTGCCCTGGTGCGGTTCCTGCCCCTTTACGGTGCCTGCAGGTCAAGGACACGCAGCTGCCGCGCATCCAGTTCAACGACCCGGTTGCCCGCTACTTTGGCATGACCCGCGGGTCTGTGGTGCGCATTGTGCGGCCGTCAGAGACAGCGGGGCGCTACGTCACCTACCGCCTGTGCGTGTGAGGCACCGCGGCAAGCTGTGGGCTGCGTGTGCTGGGTCCCCACGGGGCCCCAAGCTGCCCATCCCAATGCCAGTATTGTTGTTTACAGCTACCCCCGTTTCCTTTGCGCTTCGCTCTGTCCATCCTCCTCTCGCTCCCCTGTGCTCTCTTTGGCTTGCCCCTTCCCCCCACGACCCACCCTGCAACGCTGCCTCTTCATCGCCGCCATGACCTGCTACGCTGTCCTGCTGCCCCTTGCTTACTGCTATGATCTTCAGCACCGTTGCATTTCGACACCACTCGCAAGCCTGGAGGCCAGGGCTTGGCAGGACAGGCACCACTTAGCCTGGGGCAACGCCGCGCCAGCTCAGCGGGCCGCCGCCAGGTAGAAAGCCCAATCCGCACCTGATGGCGCCGATCGCGCGAGTGCGGCCGGTCACGGCCGATCTCTGCCTCTGGGTCTGCTTGTGGGTCTCTTTTTCCGACGTCCAGCACGCCAGACGAGCTCCATCAGCTGCGCGCAGCCTCTTGCGCCCTCGTTAAAAGGCAGCGGGAAGCGGTTGGACGCTTCTATTTTGAAGCTGCAGCGTTGGTACACCTCCAGGGGCGAGGAGCGGAGGACAGGGCCGGGGCAACATGGCCGGCCGAGAGGAGTGCGAGGTCGTCTCGCTAGCTTGCGGCAGTTCGCATAGCGTGGCGCTGATTTGTGAGCACTGGTGGGGATGAGTGCAGGGTCTGAGGGCTGTCGCCTCCCTGGATGTGCTGTGCCGCAGGCGGGGGCGTGCGCGGCCGCCGCCAGGCCGCCCGCCGCCTTCCGGCACAGCTTCACTCCTGCCTTCCCAGTTGCTGATGCCTTCACCTCTGTACACCTTGGCTCCACGCGTCAAACTCGTTGCTGGCTGTGCTTCTTCCCGACTGCCACAGCTCCTTTTCTACTCCTCAACGCTGCCGCCGCCGCCGCCGCTGCCGCCTCCTGTCACCGGCCCGCCTGCAGCCACCGCAGCAGGCAGCATGGTGCTGAGCTGGGGGCGTGGAGAGGACGGGCAGCTTGGGCACGGCGATGCAGAGGACAGGCTGCGCCCGCAGGCAGTGTTCACATTGATCAACCGAGGCGTCAGCCAGGTGGCGTGTGGAGCCGAGTACAGCGTGGCGGTGGCGGGAGCTGGCAGCGAAAAGCAGCTGTTTTCGTGGGGCTGGGGAGACTTTGGAAGGCTGGTGAGTGGGGGTGGGGGTGGATTGGGTGGTTGCACGCCCGCTCTGCTGCCTGCCTGCATGTGGGTGCTGCGTGCGTCATTGCAGCCAGAGGAGGAGGAGATGTGGGGGGGTGATGTGATGCAGCGTTAAGCCCACATGCGGGTGCTGCCTGTGACTGACTGACGGAGAGTGGGTTACACGTCTGTTCCAGCGCAGCCTGTTCTGATGCCTGTGGTGTTGGTGTGCAGCCAGCAGTGGGCAAGCAGGCGCGGTGGGCCGGCGGCACTCGGGGCACGCTTGCCCTGGGGCACGCTTGCCCGGCGGCACTCGGGGCACGCTTGCCTGCGCTGCGCTGCGCTGCGACCCGCTGTGCTGGCCTGACTGCCACCTGTGCTGACCTGGCTGCCACCTGTGCTGTCCTAGCTGCCACCTGTGCTGACCTGACTGCCACCTGTGCTGACCTGGCTGCCACCTGTGCTGACCTGGCTGCCGCCTGTGCTGACCTGGCTGCCACCTGTGCTGACCTGGCTGCCGCCTGTGTTGCAGGGCACGGGGGACTGCCGAGACGTGTTCATCCCATACCCGCTGCCAGCCCTGGCAAGCCGGGTGGTTGTCAACGTGGCGTGTGGGGACACACACACTCTGGTGGCCACCAACGATGGAGAAGTGTTTAGCTTCGGGTGAGCAGCCAGCTACCTTGCTGTAGCTGGGGCAAGCCTGCGGGGTGATGATGCTGAGCGAAGGCAGGGATGAGGAGGGGGCGTGTTGTGGGCGTGCGACGTCTCGTCCTGCTGATGCCTGCCTGCCCACCTGGCCTGCGTGCTGGGCGAGCACTGCAAGTGCCTGGGATGGTCCGATAGTATGCCGGCGCGGCCGCCAAAGTGTTCGCCAGCTGGCGGGCAAGGGCAGGCGGGTACCGCCAGCAGGGCAGGGAGTGTTGTTCAGCTTGCGATGGCCCCTTGTTTAGGTGTTGGGGTGCGGTGGACAAAATGCCGGCGTCGTCTCAAAGCTGCTGGTGCTGTGCTGCTTCACGATCACCCCTGCCCGCAGGCGCAACCAGAACGGGCAGCTTGGGCTGGGCAGCATTCAAGACTGCCTGCTGCCGCAGCAAGTCGTGGCGCTCAAGGTGCGTGCCGACAGACGGGTGTGAGAGGCGCATGTGGGAAGACGGGCAGGCGCATGTGGACACAGCATGCACATGGCGACTGCCGCTGCACCATTGCTGGCTGCTTTCAAGCAGCCTGGTGCTGCGCCCTAGCTACCTTGCCCGCTTGCCCTTGCTTGCCTGCCAGACGAAATGCAAACCGTACTCAGAAGTGCATGATTCGGCACAGCTGCCGCACCTCCTCTCCTTAACATGCGTGTGCTTTGCCCGACATCCCCCCACCCCGCCCCCCNCCCGCCCCGCCCTGCCCACCTGGCCCACCCGTGCAGGGCAAGCGCGTACTGCGCGTGGCGTGCGGTGCGGAGCACTCGAGCTGCGTGACGGACGAGGGGGAGGTGTACTGCTGGGGGTGGGGGCGGTACGGCAACATTGGCGATGGAGAGAGCCAGGACCGGCACCTGCCCACCAAGGCCAAGGGGCTGGAGGGTGTCAAGATTGTGCAGATTGCCTGCGGCTGGCGGCACAGGTGTGCGCTGGGAACTGGCAACAGGGGCTGCTCTTTGCTTGCCACCGTGGGCACCTGGTCTGTGCGCTGCACGGCATGGCACACCCCAGGCCACTTTTTGTGGGTGCACAGTGTGAGAAGAGCGGCAGTGGGGGAGTGTGTGTGTGGGCGTGAGTGTGAGTGTGAGACAAGTGTGGACAGCAGCCACGCTCTGGAGTTGGGACACTGCTGCTCCTTGCTTGCCACTGTGGGGCACCTGTTCTGTGCGCTGTGCGCGGCATAGCACACCCCAGGCCACCTCCTCACCCTGCTGCTGCTGCTTGGCTGCTTCCTTGAGGCTGGCTGGTTCGACACGCCCTTTTTTTCACACTCCTCAGCCTGAAATGCTCAAGCCATGTGCAGCCAGCCATGCTTGGGTCCGCAGTCCACTTGTCCGCATTCCGCAGTCTGTTCACGCTCTGCAGCGCTTCCCCTCTTCCTGTCCTCCCCCCGCAGCATTGCTGTGGACGAGGAGGGGGCGATGTACACTTGGGGCTGGGGCGCCTACGCGCAGCTGATGCACGGGGACCGCACGTGAGTTGGTAGGGTTTTTTATGCATGAACTCTAAAACATGACCCTAGAATTGAACACTGAAACCTTGAACGCTGAACCACTATCCTGTTCACGGCGACCGGACGTGATTGGGGGACCCGCCTGCGCACCGCACACACACACACACGTCCCCTCCAACACACCAAATTTCCCCCTCTCTTCCCACACTCCTGCTGTGCCTGCTGTGCACCGACCACGGTTCTGCCCTTTCCGGCCTCCTCTAAAGGTGTCCCCTGAGCCCCCTGCTGCTTCTTCCCAATCCTGCACTTCTTCCCTCCCGGTGCAGTGACCAGTACATCCCCAAGCGTGTGGAGGCGCTCCGGCAACAGCGGGTGGCCCTGGTGGCCGGCGGCTGGCGGCACACCCTGGCGGCAGACAGCGAGGGGCGGCTGTACGCGGCGGGGTGGAACCGGTTTGGGCAGTGCGGCGTGGGCACCAATGAAGACGTGGTGGAGCCGCAGCAAGTGGAGGTGGGTGGGGGCCAGTGCGGGCGGGGATTGCCAGGCTGGCGGCGGTGTGGGGCAGCCACCGAGCTGGCTGGGGCACAGGAGGCCAGTGGGGGAGGGAGTCATGGGCAGGAGCAGACTGTTGGCTCAAACTACTGATGTTGAAGGCCACTCTAACACAGGGTGCTTGCTTGCTAAAGCTGTAAAGTCTAGTCTAGTCTAGACTAGAATAGACTGTTGGGTCGGGCGGGGAGGGCGGCCAGATGTCTTTCTTTTGGGGAGAGGAAGCCGTGTGTTTGCAGCACCGGCGGGAATTCGTACAGATTCCCCCGTGCATGCCTGCTGCCTGCTGCTTCGCTGCTGGCCGTCAAGAGGGGAAGCATGCAGGCCATTGGAACCCTGGCACCCCTGCCCCCGCCCCGCACACAACAACTGAGACGAGTCGTGGCATCACGATGACAAGAACACTTTGCAATACACACACTACATGCTGTATGCTCTCCCCCCAGCCCCTTTCCCGACCACCCCTTCTCCCTGCCACCCGTGCACACCTGCCGCAGGCACTGGCGGACGAGCGGGTCGTGGTGGTGAAGAGCGGGTGGAAGCACACCCTGGCGGTCACCGAGGACGGCAAGTTTTACTCTTGGGGACGCAACGTCAACGGGCAGGCAAGCACCGTGTTGTGGGGTGATGGGGGGTTTATGTAATTGAGCCCTCCCTGCCCGCCCGCCTGCATGCATGCATGCCTGCATGCCTACATGCATGCCTGCTCAGTGACGGACAGATGCGATGGGCCCGGCACGACCCACCCCTGTTCCCTCTGCACGCACATGTGTTTGCCGCACATGCTCCTGCGCCGCCTCCTGCTGCAACTATCGCTGCCGCTGCTGCTGCAAATACCAGCAAGTCCTCTGCTGCTGCCAGTATTGCACCGGCACAAGAGAGCGCTCAGCGGCGCCTTGCACCGTTCGCCCTGCTGCTGCCAGTGTTGCACTGGCACCGCAGCGCTCAGCTTTGCCTGCCCCACTGCGCCCTGCTGTGCCTGCAGCTGGGCAATGGGAGCACTCAGGACTCTAGCGTGCCTGTGGAGGTGGCCGCCCTGAGCCGGGGAGGCATTGACTTGGATGCATTCACCAAGGAGACGCGACCAGGTGCGAATGCAATTTACGAAGCAGGGGGCGCAAGAGGTGTCACGGCCGGGTGTGCTGTGCATTGTGTCAGCTTGTCACCAGTGCTGGCATTGTGTCACTAGAAGTAGGCTGTGCAAGCCACAGCTGCTCAGCAGCCTTTCTCTATCGGCATGTGTCAGGGCAGTGTGTCGATGTGTCGCCGCTGCTGCCCTGTGCCAGTGACCAGGACGCAGGTCATGCAGTATGCGCAAACCATGAATGGGGCTGCACGAGGACGGGGTTAACCACAGTATAACCAGGGGCCTGCTGTGCTGGAGTGTGCTGTGCTGGCGCCAAGCTGGTGCTGTGACACAACCTCACTCAAGGAAATCTCGCGGAGAAACTTACTCCGCGGGCCCTCCTTCCCATGCTGGGTGCTGTGCTGCGCTGTGCTGTGCTGTGCTGCTCTTGACGTCCAAACTCCCAGCCACCTGATGTGCCCAGCCCACAAGTTACAAGTACACCTCCCTCCCCTCCCTTCTTTTGGTGCTCTACAGCGGTGCTCTACAGCGTGGCGCCCAGCGACCGCTATGCTGTGGTCCCAGACAGCGCGCCAGGCGACGGGGTTGCAGTGCCGCACGCTGCCGTGCCTGACGCTGCGGTGCCCGAGGCCAAGCGGCAAAAGATGTGACGGGGTGCAGCCATTTGGGCCCATGGCGTGCGCTCGTGGCATGCACGCTGGGCACGCTGTGCTTTGCATGCTGGGCCCTCGGCACACGGAGCGCATCTCCCCTCCCGCAGTTTGGTTCGGAGGTTCTGGACCCCTCAGCACCCATGACTCACCCCCTCACGCCCAGCCGTGCCGTTGCATTTCATTCCCAGGCCTTCGGTGCACACACGCCTGCCGGCTTCCCTCCCTTCAACCACTACCACAACCCATGGCCAGCTCGCGACCCCCATCCTCCAGCCTCCAGCCTGCGCACTTCTGCTACTACCTCTGCGCCCCACAACACGCCCCCCTGTCCCAACCTGTTCATTGCGCAGCTGTGCACCTGCTACTTGTTTCCCCCCTAGTTTTCCCCTCTGTATTTGCGCAGTGCTGTCACACGTGCACGTGCAGTGGTGGCAAAGCGCAGTCTGCAAAAAAGTGGTGTGGAAAGGCCTCGCTTTGCCTGGGTGGGCAGGCGGGCGGGAGTCAATTATACGTGGATTTAGGAGAAGTGGGAAGGCAGGGTGGTGGGCAATGTGCGTGTATGTTCAACGGAGAGTGGGGCAAATAGTGGTGCGAGTGTTCGGGACTGAAATGGTGGTGCGTCAGACGGGGCAGAGCCCCTGCAGCCGTGTGCCCACGCATGGCGCTCATCTAGCAGCTGACCGGCACGGCTGCAGCAGGCAACGCGGAGCACAGCGCGTGCTGCGTGCCAGAGCGGCTAGCGCACAGGGGCAGCCCTGTGGCCCCCCTGTGTCCTTGCCAGCAGGACGCGCAGCTTGCTGGCAGCGCCTAGGCAGGCGGCGCCTCACACCCGGTGGGGTTTGGGGTGGCAATGCGGAAGTAGGTGTAGCCAAAGCCGCAGACCCACTCGAAATCCTCTACACTCGGGTCTTGCTGGCCTTCCAGGAAAAGGTCGTTCTTGCAGGTAGTCTCCGTGGCATCCTGCACAACAGGGGCGGGGCCGCATGGAGAATTGAGCGCATGTCAGACGGGGCCGGACGGGGGAGCGGGCGGGGGCAGATTGCCATCGCCCATCCGGACAGCAGGAGGGGTGGGGGCGCGGGTGGTAGAGGGGAGGGGAGCAAGGCCAGCGCTTGCAGGAGGGCACATCTCATGCTGGTGTCCACCTTCTGCCTTGGCAGCAGCAAGGCACGGTGAGGTGGGGCCCTGGGCCGGAACTGGCTTGGCAGGCTGAGCAGGCAGCACTTGGTGACACGTCACAATGAGCAAGCAAGCAAACCAAACCTCACGCCCCAACAGGGCTCACCGTCAGAATGTTGCGGCACTCTCCCTTCTTCAGCACACAGTTTCCGGCGGCCTCGTTGTAGAAGAAGGAGGTGCACTCTGCAGGGCGGGCAACAGCAGTGAAGTTGAGGAGGGAGGGAGTGCGATGAGTGGCGTGGTGGAGGGCGTGTATGGGAGGGAGGAGGGGCATGGATCAGGCAAGCAAGGGCAGGGGTGAGGCAGCGCTTACCCACAGTCCCCTGTCGTGCTCCACCTGCTCTGCTGCCTGTGCACAGCAACCCCAATCAGCAGGGTTGCGCCGTCCCTCCCCTACCCTCCCCGCCGTGCCCCCTGGCCCCTGCCCAGGCTTCCGGCGAGGAGGCAGCGGCAGCGGTGGCTGGACGGGGCAGCACTCGTGCCCGGCAAGCCCAGGTGCACCCTCGACGAGCAGCTTGGTGCAGGTTTGTGTGCCGTCACCACCAGTCACCACACCACTCTGCCACACAGCCTTGCAAGCCAACCGAGAGGAAGCAAGCAAGACATGTGAAAGGACGTACCCTCGCCGGGGGTTTGTGCACTGTCGCAGGCCGTGGCGCACTCCTCAACGGTCATGTTCAAGCGGCGGCTCATTGCGCTCAGCATAGGGGTGCTCTCATAGTAGCCTGCAGGAGGCAAGGGGCAGTGGGGCGGGGGGCCAAGTCGCGTGAGGACAACCATGGCCACCCTGCAGACAGTACAGTCTCCCTGCATGCCCTGCCCCCCAGTCTGCTGGCATTGCTGGCACGGATCGGTGAGATGTAATCATAGGCTGACGCGGAAATGCATACTATCCTAAGGGCCACGAACTCGTTGCTGGTGGGTTTGTGGCTCTCACCAGTGGGGTCGTAGTTGTAGCCGGGACCCGTCTTTGGGTATGGCACGAAGCTGTTCTCGTTGTCGAAACCAGTCCCAAGCCCGTTGGACTGCTGCGGCATGCCACCCACGGATGTAAACTCGAATTTGTTCACAATCTTTGCGATTTCGGTTGGGTTGGCCTCGCAGTTGCCGGTGCTGCCGGTGCCTGAGTAGCCGAGGAAGCACTGGCAGGTGAAGCTGCCGTGGTTGTTGATGCAGGCAGCATTCTCTGCGCGTGGGTGGGGGGTGCGTGAGGGCAGTGGGTGAGGCAGGGGTGGGGGCAGGTGCCGAACCTACAACATGCCACGCTCACGCTGCACTTTGCGGCCACGTGCACCTGTGCCCAGACTGTGCCCCTTCGTCTCCCTCTGACTCATTGCCTCCCAACCTCCTTGTGCACTCCACCCCACAAGAGGGGGACACACTCACTGTCGCAGTTGTCGGTGCCACGCACACACTCGTTGATGTCGAGGCACTCGGGACCCTCGAAACTGCGACAAGCAGGGGGGACGTGGGTGCGCAGGTGAGCTGGGGTGGGGTGGGGAGGAGGAAAGGAGCCTTCCCACCGCATCGCGCCAATGCTGCACAGAGCCCCTCCGCAGTCACGCCCTCGCACTGTTCTTCGTGCTCGCCAAAACTCTGCTGTGTGGTGCAAGTACTGGGGCTGTTGGGCACACAGGGCCGTCGCACCAACCAACAAATGGCATCCCCCTCATCTTCCACCTGCCCCCCTTAGCCCGGCCATCCCAACCCGAGTGCTCCTCCCCTTTCCCCCTTGGCGCCTCCTCGTCGGCATTGGGAAGCTCGCCTCACCACCTGCTCCTCTCGAACCAACAACCTAAACACCAACCCCTCCACCCCATCGCCCTGCTGTGCCTGCTGCCACACTCACCCTGGGCGGCAGCTGGGTGTGTCGAAGAACTGCGGCAGCAGCAGCGGCTTGTTGGCGGGGCAGACCAGGGTGCGCTCCAGGGCGGCTGTGCCGGCAGCCAGGAGCTCGATTTGGTCATAGGCAGGGTCAGTAGGCAGCATGCCAAAGCGGCCGGCCGGTTCTGCCAAAAACCAAGCCGCTGTTGTGCCCTGCAGGGTGGCATCACGGGCGGGGGGAAGGGGGCACGCAACAAAAAAACGGTCGGCAAGGGGGAAAGGCGGGGCGGGCCCAGGCGGGAAGGGGGTGCCCGTCGCTCCCTGACCAAAGGGGAACAAAAAAGTGGGCTGCCGGCGTTTTGACCAAGGCATTGGCGCCGGCAGACAGTCAGGGAGATGTGATGTAGAGGAAGGGGTGCATGCCCGGGGACGGAAGGCATTGTGCAAGGCAGGGGTGTGTCAGGGTGTGTCAGGGTGTGTCAGGGTGCGTCAGGGTGTCCAGAGGATGCCCCTCATTGCCACACCCCAGAAATGTCCCCACCGTGCTCCCTGACCTCGCCTTTGGTCCACCCCTGCCTGCCCCCGCTTCAGCCCTCCCTTGGCAGCCCACCCCAGCCCAATACACACACCGCAATCTCTCAAGCCCCTGCCCCCGCCGCGCTGCCCTGCACCGCCCAGTGTCGCCCGCTTCTGAAACTCACCTCGATCCATCCCTGCCAGTAAAGGGCGCCCTTGAGGCCTCCAATCTTTGTGCGGTCGGCGCCGATGGTCTCCAGAGCCGCGTCCACAATCCTTTTGAAGAAGGGCTCACGCAGGGCGGTGGGCTGCACCAGGGGGGAACACGGGGCAACCTGTTAGTGGGCAGCCAGCAAGCATGGATCCTGCGCACCGCCCTTTCACCTCGCCCTGCACGTAACACCAGTTGCAAACCGGCTATTGCGCCACCGCTGTGCCAAGCTTCGGAGGGTTGGTGCCTTTGGGAGCCCACCGCACTGCGCCTTGAAGCGGTCCCTGTTCAAGCTTGGGCAGTGCCAGCCTTTCCTATGGGGGGCTGCTCACCCTCATGCCAAACTCCTTGATGATTACGGGCTTCACCAGAGGGTCCTTGGCGTCCGTAGAGTGCTGGTCGATCCACCCGTTCAGCCTGCAACGTGACAGAAACCGATGCTGGGAAGGTCGGGCGGGTGCGCAAGCGTGGCATGCGGCGCCCATGGCACGCAGCACCATTCAGGGGCAGCTGCTGCCTTCAAAGTAGGGGCCTAGACCGCGTTGTGCTGTCCAGCAGTGTAGCCTTCGAACAGCCAGTTCAATGCCTGCCAGTAGCAGTGCAATGCACTGCTACTGGCAATACAGTACACTCACCAGTCGGCGTCGGCGTCAGATGTCTTTCCCCACTTGTCGGGATAGACATTGAGCTCTGAAGTGTGGGCAAGGGCAGGGGGTGAAGCAGGGGAAGGGGGTATGAGGTGCAGTACTGCCAGTAGCGGGCATTACAGAGCAGGTTCGGGACGCCTGACATTAAGTGGCAGTGCACGAGCATCGGCGCATGGCCAGCCGTATGCAGGCAACACACGCAAGCACTGGCGCCCGCATTGGCCGGACTGGAGTTGGATTCAGTCAGCAGGGAACATGTGCCGTAAGGCTACTACATTCCACCCACTGGCTGCTGTCTGGCGCCGGCCAGCAACCGACAGCAACCGGTGCGAACAGCTGCCCTGATCCTTGACCACTTGACCAGCCAATCCTGGCCCCCAACAGATCACCCAACACCAACCTTTTCTTACCTGCAAAATCGATGTTGGGTGTGAGGTTGTTGATGTTCACCCAATCGCTGCCATAGGTGTTGGCGATGGGGAAAGGGTTGGCCTCGTCACCTGCAGGGGAATAGTAGGGCAGAGAGGTCAGGAGACCCAGATCAAGAAAGGCCACGCATGCACACGTGCTTGGCAGTCCCAGCCAGGCAGCGGCCAGCATGTGCGCTCAGCGCTGCTGGCTGCGGGCTCAGCGCCGGACGGTAGTGGGCAGCCCATCAACGCTGGCTGATCCAGCACAAAGAGCGCCAGGTGCCACAGCGCACAACAGGGGAAGCAGCAGGAGGCGCTTGCGGAGCGCAGCTAGAACAGCTGTGCAGGCACAGCACGAAGTCGACAGCCCCGCATGGGACGGAGGAAGCGAGTCGGCAGGGGGTGTAGACAAAGAGATTTGCGGGGCGTGCCGGTTGGGAGCTGGGGAAGCTAGCCGAGGTTGCAAGCAAGCGGTGCAGCTGTCGCTGATGGTGGCAAGCAGTAGTTCGACAGCCCTGCCGCAGACGGAGGGAGCGAGCCGACACGGGTAGACAGGGATTCGAGAGATGTGGCAAGCAGGCAGAACACAGGAGGCGAGGGGCCTCTGTCCTCCCCTTGCTCCATAACAACCCGCTACATTGGTCTAACCTGCTCGCAACATCCCCCTGCTCCTCCTCCCTGCTGACAATCCTGGCGGTCCCCCGCTGTCCAGGAGTCTGTGCCGCACTTGTTTGCAAAACCAGACTGTAAAAAAACCAAAAACAAAAGCAAGGGGGCTCACGTGGGGAGTCGATGTACCAGCCCTCAAGGCCAACTGTGATCAGGTGCTTGCTGCAGGGCAGAGATGGGCGGGGGAAGGGGGCAGGGGGGCGGTGAGCAAGCGCGAGGGAAGGGTGGTGGGCGAAGGGTTTTGCTGCACCCGCGCTCACGACACGTGGCCAGAACGGCAGTGCATGCCCGCCCCTGCTGTCTAATCTCTTGGCATCAGCACAAACACCCACCCCACACAACTCGTGTGCCCATGCAGCAGCTCGAGCGCGCCCAGCAGCCACACAGCCGGAGCGGGCGGGACTGGGCCAACAGGCACTACAAGGCACTACCCACTGCAAGGCACTACCCACAGGCACTGCAAGGCACTGCAAGGCGCTGCCCACTGCAAGGCACTACCCTATGCCGTGCCTGTCCAGGGAGTGCACGTCGCCAGCGACGTCAACGATCCCGCTTTGCTTTGAAAGTGTGTACCTCCCTCGCGCAGTGCGCTAGTGCGACTCGATTAGTTTGTGTGGGACGCTTACCTGTCCAGGGAGCGCACATAGTCTGCGATTTCAACCACAAAGTTGCCAATCCGGGTCTCCTTGGTCTCCGCGTCCACGCAGTCCTCCACGGTGCAGCGGGGCTCGTTCATGATGTCCCAGCCTCTGCAAGTGGGCGGATGGCATGGGAGGACAGGGCAAGCAGGATGGGGAGGCGTGAAGGGAGCCTTGGCAGCGGTGGAATGGAGGGGAGGGTCTGGATGCAGGGTGCTTGCTGAAGTAGCGGGGCTCGTTAACGATGTCCCAGCCCCGGAAGTCAGGGGATGGAATGGACTGGAAACAGGGGGGCAAGCGGATGAGGGATGGAGGATCGGCAGCGGGGCTGGATTCTACTGCCCCAGTGTACTGCATTGCACCGATGTGCCGGCCCGCACCGCCCCCTGAGGGAAGAAGCCCGCTTTCTCACCAGATGGTGGGGTCATCCTTGTACACGCGGCCGTTGATGCTGTTCACGCGGTTGATCAGGGAGGCGATGTAGTCCTTGAAAATCTGCGGGCGGCAGGGATGGTGGGCATTCAATGATAGGCAGGCAGGCAGGGCCTGAGCGGGGTTCTCTGCTGCTGCTACTGTCGGTCGGGGGCGGTTTTCGGGAACAGAGACGGGCGGTGAGCCGCAAACAGAGAGCGCAGAGAACAGCAGTTACAGCAGGCTGGTACATACGGCAGCTAGCTACAGTGGGCCGTGTGGGACGGGTTGGTTTGAACAGGTGTAACTGGTGGGGGCTGACAGGACGGGGCATGGTGCATCCGAACCGCCCTCTCCCTCGGCCTCCACTCCCCCTGTACAATGCACTGGGAGCCCTGCTTACCGCCTTGGCATCGGTGTCGGTATAGAACTGTGCCTTGCTGGCATCGCACGTGGCTTCGTCGGTGCACGTCGTGGTCTTGCCGGCAAAACTGCAGCAGCGGGGGGCGGGCACGTGAAAGAGGGAGGGGAGGGTCGGTGTCATAACACTACGCTTGAGGAGAGGCAGTGGCGGGAGGAGAGGCGAAGGGGGCTGGGTGGGAAGCGTGAGAGGATCAGGCACGCTTGGTGGATGCACGTATCCCACGTGGGCCAGCAGGGCAGGTGTAACAAAATTGGGCGGTGGAGGCAAAACACTAAATAACACTTCCCGCCCCGGGAACGCCTGGCCCTGCCACGCGGCGGCTGCTGTGTGCCCCTGCCCCTAACAAGGCCACCAGCCCTGCCGGCCACAAACTTGGCTCCTGCTAGCCCCCCTTCCCGTCCCCCTCCTACTCCCGTGTTGCAGGGCCCGCGCTGAGCTGCCCCCCAGCCCTGTACGGCTGGCTGCCGTCTGCCTCCCACCCCGACACCCCGGAAGCGCCGCCACACACGGCTGCCCTGCTTACGCCAGGTACTGCAGCGGGCCGCCCGCGTTGTTTGAAAAGTAGTCCGTGAGGACCGGCAGCACGCGAATTCTGAGCTTCTGAGCCACGTGCAGGATGTAGTCAATGCCCTGCAGGGATGAGGGAGGCAGCCAGGAAATGCATGAATGAATGCATGAAGGCATGTGATCGACGGGCCTCGTTTTTGGTGGGAAACGTGCGCTTCTGGGGCTTTGAAGAATACAGGTCATGCCGTGCACAGAGGTTGCGGAGAGTAGGGCGACGTGGGCTAGCCGAGTGAGAGGTGCAGGCGTGTGTCTGGCACAGGCTTGCCTACAAATGCAGGATTCAAATGCAGCCCTGCCCTGGCACCCACCCGCAGGACTCCCTCATTTGGCACAGGCTTGCCTCCGACCTCCTTGCTTGGGGTCAACGCAGAGTACCTGCAAATGCATTGCAATCAAGGGCTTTCAGTCGCTATTGCTAATGCGTACAAAGACGTGGAAAGGGCATGTGGGAGCACTCACCCCCCCTGGCTGGTCAAGGGCATGCCTCCTCATCTTCCCGCTCGCCAGCCCGGAGCCCGCTGCTCTCCCTGACCACCGGGCGCCCCCTGCTGCGCTCCACTCACTGCCTGCCCAAGCACTGACGCTGCCTTCGCCTGTGCCCGTGCAGGTATGATTCGTTGAGTGATCTGCCCCTGGTACGTGACGTACCGCAGAGCGTGCAACACCCAAAGCACAGCAGGCACAGCAGGCACACTCACTTGACGTCAGCAGCAAAGAAGTTGACACGCAGCAGGTCCAAGCCGGCAGCCTTCGCCTGAACCAACCTGCGGCAGGCAAGAGGTTGTTTTGGGGTAGGGTGGGTGGGGTGGGGGAGGAAAGGCAGCAGCAACTGGAGGCAGTTGACAGCAGGCCCCGCCCGGCTGCCTGGGCTCTGGCGCGCTTCTTGTGTGCACGACCAAGGGCAGGCAGCGTTGAGTCTGTCAAGCGGCCAATCTGTCCGTCAGTCAGTCAGTCAGGCAACCCACAACCCCTTTCTCAGGATGGGATTCGAGCATTTTCACACACACACAACAAGAAAGCACTGCCAAGAAACGAACGAGTGCCCAGATGGGGACAACACACATCCCTCTCACATGCGGCGGACCGTTTCGGGGCCAGTGAAGAAGAAAGGCGCGGTGCGCTGGGCATCAAACACGATGGGTGCGCCGGCGGCATTCTCAACCAACTCAAACCTGCACAAGTTGAGGTGGGGCAGGGGTGCGTGGGGTGTGAGGTGCATTTGTCATGCAATGGAAGCAATGGAGGGCAGCCTGGAGTGCGCACAGGGTGGGAGGTGGCGGGCGGGGCTAGGCAAAGGGAGAGGCAGGGCGTGGTGGGGCGTGGTGGAGCGGGGTAGATGGGGCACACACAGCAGGGAGGGAAGGGTGGGGCAAGGTGAGAGCCTCGAGCATACGGCGGGTGCTGGGTGGAGAAGACGTGGACTGAGCAGATGGAGGTGAGCATTTCCGGCAGCGCACCCCTCGCTGGCTGCCTTGCCCAAGCACGCAGGGCCGTGCCATCCCACACGTTGGAAATCCCGCAGGCGGCGGCAGACCCTGCCACTGCAGGCAAAAGATGCAGGCACCCCACCCTCCAACAACCCCTAAACGGATGGTTTGCGATCGGTGCAGCACAGAGCCCATGTTGTGTCAGTGCAGCACACAGCCCATGTTGTCGCTCACTTGTTGAAGCCGGCGGGGTAGAGGTTGCGGCACTTGGTGCCGGTGTGGTCGGCGCCAACAATGAAGTTGCCGGACTCCACCTGTGTGGGGGGGAAGGGGAAGGGGCACGGGGCAGGGGACTTAGTCAGGCGGGGCGTGTGAGTCATGTGTGTCATCGACAGGAACATCCCCTCCTGGGGGCACCCAAGCGTTCCGGTCCAGGTGACCCAAGAATGCTGGCTGGCTGGCAGGGTTGCAGCGGGCCTAGCACAGCTGTCAACTGAAGGGGCAGTGGGAAGACAGCTCCGCCGGGGAGGGATCAAGCGAGTCCATAGAGGGTGGTAGAGGCAGGGATTCACGAGTGGTGCCACCGGCAGCTGGGCAATAGCAAGCTGAGCTGTGCAAGCAAGTGGCACAGCTGTTGCTGGTGCTGGCAAGCTGTGGCTGGGCAAGGCGAAAGGCACCATGAGACACGTCACGCACAGCATGGGCAGCATGCTTGCTTGCCTGCACAAAGTACTCTGGCACCGGCGGTGGGGTTTTGAGATCTCGTTTGGCGTCCACGTACTTGGCGACCTTCAGGAATGCAGCCGTCTCTGCATGCAGAGAAGAAAACAGGAGGGAGGGAGGGAAGGGCAGAGCGGGTGTGGGGTGAGCAAGGGTCGGGAGGGGGAGTTGAAGGCAGTTGCCTGCCTTAAAGAGGGCGCCCATCCCTGCGCTCAGGAGGATCAGTGGGGAAGGAGGACGGGAGGGAGGGGTGGAGTAGTTGTGAGTTGGGTGCACAGGAGCCGAACGCCAAAGAGTTTGGCCAGGTTTAGAGAAGATACGGCAGCTATGCAGGGGGATAGGGCACGTTGGGAGAGGTAATTTTGTGCACACGCTGATGTGGGGGCAGGCGGTGTTGACCAGGAAGCGGATGCACATCATGCAGGTCCGAATATGTCGAGAGAGAATGCCGGTACAGGGGCAGTGGTCGTCTCCATCATGCAGGTCAGAATATGTCGAGAGAGAGTGACGTGTTGCGCAGGGGCCAGGGGCCAAGGGGGCTGGAGCGCGTGGTGATGGGCAGCAATAAGGCAAGAGTATGGGCAGGGAGCGTAACTGCTGATGCAAGGTCAAGCAGGCAGGGAGGCTGATGTAGGTGGTGGTGGGCAGCAGTGAGCAAGGGCGGATCGGTGCAAGCAGCGCAGCGTAACTGCCGATGCAAGTGCAGGCGGGCAGGGAGGCGGGCGGGCAGGCAGGCGGTTTGCATGGCGCAGGTGTGCGTACAGCTGGGGCGGGTGGCAGCAGCCATGCAGGCCGGCCGCCGAGGCTTCACACTTCACACTACATAAACAACTGCAAGCAGCAGCAGCAGCAGCAGCACACTCACGCAGCGCCAGCACAGCGTAGGGGTACTGCTGCACGATGGGCATGCTGCCGGCGCCGGCAGCCACGGGGCCCTGGTACACGTATTGGTAGGGGCTGGCCTGCAGGGGAGGTTGTACGCGTGTGGACGCTAGGTTAGGAGTTGGTGGCAGGCAAGGGTTCGAGTGCAAGGTGCCAAAAGAAGTGAGGGCCGGGAGGCTGTTGGGGCGTTCTTGGCATGCGGCGTGGGGTGGGTAGCCGGGCGGCCACAAGTGGGCCCTGCCCCGCTTGACCCGCGCCCACCGCGCCAGCTTTGACCCACACAGCCACCCATGCCTGGCACTCACCGCTTCGTCCGTCTCCTTCACCGTCCCCTTCACCACAAGGCCGTCAGAGGGGCGCGCAACCTTGTCGTGCTTCTGGACGATGATGCCATTGGGGTTGGTAGGCACGGCGGCGCCGCCCATGAGCTTGGCGATGTCAAACGCCCACTGAGGCAGCGCCTCCGCCTGCAGTGCAGCACACAAGGCAGGTGTCAACACTAGCCAACAGTAATGGCGTTTGGTTGTGCCGGAGGGGGGAAGTGGCAGGGGCTTGGTGGGCTGGCGGGGGGCGGAGGCGGCCCCCGAGGGTCTTGCCTCGCAGCGCCGCCCGAGGCTGCGGCGCTGCTGGTCCAGTGGTCGGACCGTGCACGCAATCAGCACTGCGACGCAAGCAGGTTGATGCCTCACCTGTGCCTGGGCACCCAAGGCCACAGCCAGGCAAATGCCGGCGAGCAGCAACACTCGCCGTCCCATGTTTCGGTGCGGCTTGCCCGCTTCCGACACCTGACAGACGATCTGGGGGCAGTGAGAGGGGAACTACTGAAGTAAGAAGATGAAACAAGGGCGGATTTAAGGAGTAACGCTGCCTAGGGGAGGTCGGGGCCTCGCCACGAGGGCAGCCCGGGGATGAGCTGGAGGGGGATGGAAAGGCGGGCGAGGGTCCTTGGCGGGCGCCCTGCAATCAGGAAGCGCAACACCACCACCGCCGGTCTCCAGCTTTCTGAAAGCACCGCCGCGGTAGCATCGCTCAAGCAGAACAGCAAGTTGCCAGTGGGCTCGGCAGGCAGCAACAGCAGCCAAGATGGCTAGCAAGGCGGGGAAGGGGCTCATGGAGCAGGTGGGCGCCGCGATCAGCAGCATGCAGCTGCGGTGATGGCACTGCCGGCTCGCCGGGCTGCACAGCCATATTCGGCCGCTACCATCAGAAGGCGGGATCGGGAGCTGGCGCATTGGCAGCTCGGCGCTCCTCAGCTGGGCACCTCAGCTGCCAGTGTTGCCGCTGCCGCCACCCGCCGCCACCCGCCACCCGCCGATGCCCCTGCCGGCCGCGCTCACTGCCCCTGCCTGCCTGCCTTGCCTGCAGAACCTGGCCACCCTAGACGTGGCCCAGCTCACACCCCTGTCGCCTGAGGTCATCTCACGGCAGGCCACCATCAACATTGGTGCGCAGCTGCTGCTGGTGTGTCTTTCCGCGGTGGCGGCTGGCGTTCGAGCAGCCGGGTGCCCACCAGCAGCAGTGGACTGCACAGAGTGAACAGCCACGTGGCTGCTAACTCTGTCCTGACCTGGATTCATCTGGCAGCCTGCAGCGCCGCAACCTGGAGTTGGGAGATGTGCGCTGGCACCTGGCACCCGGTCCCACTCTCTGCTCATTTAAACGCTTTTCGATTGGCCTGCAGGCACGATTGGCCACGTGGCGCACGGCAAGTCGACGGTGGTTAAGGCCATCTCTGGGGTGCAGACTGTGCGCTTCAAGAACGAGCTGGAGCGCAACATTACGATCAAGCTGGGGTATGCCAATGCAAAGATCTACAAGTGCGCCGACGCGCGCTGCCCCCGCCCCGCCTGCTACAAGGCCTACGGCAGCAGCAAGGAGGACCAGCCCAAGTGCGACGTGCCAGGTAGGCGCAGCAGGCACAGCAGCTTGGCGGGGTGGTGTGGGCGGGGCAAGTGGGCAAGGCGTATTGGCGGGGGGCAGGAGAAGGCAAGGATCTTTGGGCTCCAGAGGTGCTAGGTGGGTCCAGCGCAGCACGCACAGCAGCATGGCGTGGTGGTGGTTTGGGCGTAGTGGGGGGTAGGAGAGGGCAAGGAGGCCCAGCCCTAGTGTGAGGTTCCAGGTCGGCGCAGCATGCGCAGCACCAACAGCAGATCGTCCTGTGGATTCGTGGAGGGCGGGAAGCAGGACTGCGGGTGTGGGAGACATGGGGCAGGGGCAGCAGTAAGGAGCGCCACCACCAGTAGCGCGGAGTGGCAGATCAGCATCAGGGTGCCAGATCAGCACGGCACGCCTAGAGGAGGTTTGAGCAGAGAGCGGGGGGCAGCGTGGGAAGCAGCATGTGGGCGGCTGTCGTGGGGAGGTGCAGAGATGGTGGCGAAGCGGAAGACCTGGTTCGCCACGTCAGCTTTGCGAGCCGCCCACTTTTCCTCTGGCCAACTCAACCCGCCACTGCAACTGCTGGTCCACGCCACTTCTTGTGCAGGCTGTGAGGACGCGGAGATGGAGCTGGTTCGCCGCCCACTTGTCCTCAACCTGCTACTGCAACTGTGTTCAACCCAACTGCTGTGCAGGCTTTGAGGACGCGGAGATGGAGCTGGTTCGCCACGTCAGCTTTGTGGACTGCCCCGGCCACGACATTCTGATGGCCACCATGCTCAACGGCGCCGCTGTCATGGACGGAGCCCTGCTGCTCATCGCCGCCAACGAGCCGTGCCCGCAGCCGCAGACGAGCGAGCACCTGGCGGCGGTGGAAATCATGCGGCTGCAGCACATCATCATCCTGCAGGTGCGTGGGTGTGTTGCAGCACAAGCGTTAGCAGACACAAAGTGGTTGGTTGTGTACTAGCCCAGACAGGGTGGGAATGCGGGGCGAGATGCAAAGATGAGGGGCAGGGGCAGGCTGTGTTTGTGCTTAGTGATAGATGTGAGCAGGGTATGTGGGTGGGAGAGGGTGGTAGGAGGCAGTTTGGGGGAGGTCATTTGCAGCACATCATCATCCTGCAGGTCCGTGGGCGGGTTGGGTGCACACAGGGGCAGGCTGTAGTAGACACACCGGTGGTGGGTTTGTAGAGTGTTCAGAATGGGTGGGAAGCGCGGGGCAAGATATATGCAGCTGCAGCCCATCATCATCCTGCAGGTCCGTGGGTGCTGTGTGTTCGCAGTTCAGGATTGAGATGTGCAGGCGATGCGGGTGTGGTGTGGGTGTGGATGTTTGCAGGACGTGGGTGTTGGTGCTTGACATAAGTAGGGATGTGCTGGGGATGTGGGTGGGAGTTGGCAGTTTGGGTGGGAGATTGTGCGCCGGCAGCGCATCGTAGTCCCGCCCATCAGGTGGGTGGGTACGGACAGGGGCAGGCTGTGTTTACCCTACGTTCTTACTAGATTCGAATGGGAGAGGGCAGTCGTTGATGGGGCGGTTGCGTTGCGCAGCGTGCATCATCCGTCCAAGGGGTCGGCTCATACAGCCCAGGTTGAGATTTTAACGTCTGCTTTGAGATGGCACCTGAGCGCTAGGAGGTGGTGGGCAGGGTGCGGCATTCGGGGAGAGGTGATGCACCTGCAGCACATGGTCTTCATCATCCCGCATGCAGCAACACCAACGTGCCAGCTGGAGAGCACCGCCCGGCATTACTGCCTGGTAAACCCGGCCCCCTGCCGCCCACTTGGAACCCAAACCCGCTTGCCCCGCTCACCTTTCTGTGCCTTTGCTCTCGTGGGCCCGCTTTTGCAGAACAAGGTTGACCTTGTGACCGAGGCGGCAGCGCTGAACCAGCACGAGACGATCCAGCGGTTCATCCAGGTGGGGCTGGGGGACCCGTTGATTCATTCATGCTGCGTTCTAAGTTCCAGCGCGGGCCCGCCTGGCCGGTCGCCGTTCCAGCTCATTCCAGCAGCCGCTTTTGTTCGGCCCAATGCTGTTGCGTGCGACCCTGCCAGAACCCTTGCTGACCCCTGCTCCTTTCTCCTTCTCTTCACGGCCCCCTCATCACCTCGTGCAGGGCACGATTGCCGAGGGTGCCCCTGTGGTCCCCATCTCAGCGCAGCTCAAATACAACGTGGACGCTGTGTGCGAGTATCTGGTGAAGAAGATCCCCGTCCCCGTGCGCGACTTTGTCTCGCCGCCGCAGGTGTGTGTGTTGGGGGCGTGGCAGGGGTGCGTGGCGGGCGGGCAACGCTCGCTAATGGGAACGAGGGCGGTGCGTGTGTGATGGGTTGCAGGGGTGGGGTGCACATGCGGGCGGGCAGCGCTCGCTAATGGGAACGAGGGCGGTGCGTGTGTTGTGGGGGCTTCGGGGGGTACGTGGCGTGTGGGCACAGCTGGGAGTGGAGAAAGCGGGCAGTGCATCGTGACCCCATCCATCCGTGTCTGGGCCTCGCCGCCGCTGATGCGGCACGGCGACAGATGTGCGGCGTCGGCTGCAGGGCCTAGGCCCGCCCGCTGCCCCCCCAACCACACGCTGCCTCTTGGCCCTCTTGACCCGTCGATTGCACTGGTACCCACACACACTCCGCCTCCACTTGCCCCACACCCGCAGATGATTGTGATTCGCTCGTTTGACGTGAACCGGCCGGGCAGCGAGGTGGACGACATCAAGGGAGGCATTGCGGGAGGCAGCATCCTGCAGGTGGGGAAGCTGGGGGGAAGCTGCTGGCGGTGGGGTGCAGCTGTGTGGAAGCTGCCTAAATCCGGGCAGCGAGGTGGACGGTATCAAGGGAGGCATTGTGGAAGGCAGCATCCTGCAGGTGGGGAAGCTGGGGGGAAGCTGACCGGGGGCTGCGGGGAAGCTGAGGAGCTGGGGGATAGCCGGGGAAGCTGGGCAGAAGCCGGGGAAGCTGGTGGCGGTGGGAGGCTGCTGGCGGTGGGGTGCAGCTTCCACAGCACCCGGGGATTGGTGGGGGCGCGCAGCTGGCATGGAGGCTGCATGCTTTGCTGTTGTCAGGCGCACCGGGCAAATGCGTGCATGCCGCATGCAGCAGCAGCAGCAGCGCACTGCACTGCACGTCAGCCGCACCTTGTGCACCAAGCCCTCACGCACGCTCATACGCACGCACGCATGCACGCCAAGGCAAAAGCAGAGGCCGCCGATAAATTGCATGAGATGGCCTCTCGTCACGCTTTTGGCAGAGCAGTCAGCGCTGACAAAAGTGGGCGCGGTGACCTGATCCCCTGATCCGTGACTCAATCCACGCCGCAACATACACACACACACACATACACAACATCACATGCACACATGCACAACTCGTGTAACTGCACCTCATGCACCTGCATCCGCCGCTGCCTCCCTCCCAACCAGGCACCCCCCTTGTTTAGGGCTCCGGAGCCCACCCTAGAGGCATCCCCCAGCCGCCTTGGCCCCTGCTCCCTCGCCCTGCCATCCCCCTTGTTTCCGCCTTCACTGAGCCTGCCTCCCTCCGCAGGGTGCAGTGAAGGTTGACTGACATGACCTGCCCGCCAGACTGCCTGCCTGCCACCTCACCTTCCCCACACCCCGGCCTGCCTGCCTGCCTGCCTGCCTGCCCCTCCCCCCACAGGGCGTGCTTCTCATGGGCCAGGAAGTCGACGTGTCCTTCTCGCCTGCCTGCCTGTCTACACCTGACCTTACCCCCACCCCCTTGCCTGCCTGCCTGCCTGCCTCCCCCCACAGGGCGTGCTGCGCATGGGCCAGGAGGTTGAGGTGTCCTTCCCGCCTGCCTGCCTGCCACCTCACCTTCCCCCACCCCCACCCCTGCCTGTCTGCCTGCCTGCCTGCCTCCCCCCACAGGGCGTGCTGCGCATGGGGCAGGAGATTGAGGTGCGGCCGGGCGTGGTGACC
>JTEE01000304.1:826188-845002 GCA_002896455.3 Chlorella sp. ArM0029B | reverse complement strand
GTGGGTGGGTGGTGGGTGGGTGGGGAACACGAGAGGGTGTGTGTGAGAGGAATGTGGCTGGGATGTGAAGCGGGTTGCTACTACTGAAAGGGCTGGGGCTTGCGCTGATGCAGCAGCACGGCGGCAGCAGGGAGGGCGCCCCTGTGCCTCCTCCTCTCCCTCCCCCTCCCTCCCTCTCTCCCCCTGCCGCTCCCCATTGATCATGTTGCTGCCTTGCCTGCCTACTGCTGCCTCCTGCCTTGCTCTCCCTCCCCCTCTCTCCCTCTCTGCCCCTGCCCCTTCCCATTGATCTTGTTGCTGCCTTGCGCTGCTTTCTGCTGCCTCATGCCTTGCCTGCGTCAGGTACGAGGTCCAGATGTCCTTGACGTGCGGGTACTTGAACAGGGAGATGCCGCGCTCGTACACCCTGCGCGACGCAAGGGCGGGCGGGCGCGGTGTGGGTTGAGGGAGGGAGGACGGGGGTGAGGGAGGCAGGAGGCGGGGTCAGGGGGGCAGGGAAAGCAGGCAAGGCTGGATGCAAACCCTGCAGAGCGAGTCAGGCATGGTCTGGCACCAACTGCTCCACCTCAACCCACCTGAATGCCTGCTGAAAGTGTGTGTGCATCGTCATGAAACCACAGCTATCCTGCTTGCGCCGGATCATGAATGCATGCACGACTCCCCCCACCCAACATTGCAAAAAGCTGCCTCCCACCTGAATGCCTCCTCGAACAACTTGTGCTCCATCATGAAAGCACTGCCTCCCCCCCACCCCCCATCTCACGCTCCATGGCTTCGCATCAACACAAAGGTCCGCTTGTGCCTAAAATGACTCCCCAAAATGTGTCCCTTGCAGGCAAGTTGACTACTGTTGCGCTCGGCACTGCAGCCCTCTCGCAGCATCTCCACACCAACCCAGGGCTCTCGCCCACCTGAATGCCTCCTCGAACCACATGCGCCCTAACATGGATGTTTCTACTAACTCCTCAGCCAACCAACAACTCGAGGCTGTCCTGTGTGTGTTAATTCCCGCATGTGTACATGCATTTACGAATGGCATTTATGCCTGAATACATAGGCACCACAAAGCTTCATCCCACCTGAATGCCTCCTCGAACAACTTGCAAGCATGCTCAACATCCCCGCCATCCACCCAACAATCCATTGCTACACATCACATCCCCTCAAAGCAGTACCCCATTGCTACACAACACAGTACCCAACCCCACCTGAACGCCTCCTCGAACAACTTGTGCTCCATCATGAATGCATGCATAACTAACCCCACTCAACATTGCAAAAAGCTGCATCCCACCTGAATGCTTCCTCGAAGAACTTGTGCTCCATCATGAAGGCCGCGTAGTTGAGCACAATCTGGGGAGTGGCGATGCGCAGGTCCAAAATGGATTCGTACACATCCTTGGTGCTCTCAATCGTGCCCAGGCTGCAGGAAAAGGGAGGGACAGGGCACACACCGGATGCATGGAGTGAGCAGGAAGGGCTCGTACACACCCTTGGTGCTCTCAATCGTGCCCAGGCTGCAGGGTAACAGAGGGGCAGACGGCAAAGGCAGGGTACATGGAGTGATTAACAGGACAGCAGTGCAGGTCTGACCGAGCCTGCTTCCCACTCGGATCCCACACTGCTACAGACTTTTGAATGCACCCACACGCCCAGGTATCCCCTCCCTCCACTGCCCCTGCCATCAGACCCTCCCCTCCCCTCCAGGTTTGGGCATATCGACAGAGGGGGGCACCCGAGATGGACCGTTCTTGCAGGCATCAGTTTCCCCACGGCCATGGCAGGCACCCCCTCCCTGCCCCCGCTGTGAAGTGGTATGCATGACAGCCCCGGAGGTGCAGTGCGCCAGCCACCTTTCACCATCCTCACCTCTCCTCCAGGTTCAGCATACAGGTTGGAGGAGCCCGTGCCCATGATAGCCACACGTCATTGAGGGCATCAGTTCCCACCCAACTGCCAAAAGTACCCCCCCCCCCCCTCCCCGCTGCCTTCAGCCCCCCTCCAGTCTGCTGTCACCCCCTCACCTCTCCTCCAGGTCGGCGTAGAAGGACCAGAGCTTGAGGGAGCGGTACAGGCGCTCCTGCACAGGCAGCCCAGCCTCCTCCTGCACACACAAAACAATGGATGGAAACAGACCAAGGGCAGGCGGCAGAGCGGAGTGAAGGGGGGCGCAGGCGTGAGTGTGATGCGCAGACAGGAGGTCCCAGGCAGCGGGCATGCGGGCACAACGCAGGATCGCACTCCGGTGCTTGCTAGTGCAGGCAGCCCAACCTGCCGTGCGCAGGCACCTGCCCATGCACAGGCAAGGCCGCTGTTCAGAGTTTCCACGCTCCGTCTCCACACTCACACCCTGCCATCCACCTTGGCCCCTGCCAACCCCNCTCTCCTTCCACTCCCTCCCCTGCCATCCCCACCCTCTCCCCTTCCCCACAACAGCCCCAGTATACCTCGCGTGTGCGCGGCCGAGAGGGGCGCCCGGTGGCCCTCCGCATGAGGTCCAGAGCCCGCTTGAAGTTTTTGGACCGAAGCTCCATCTCAGCCCACTCACACCACACAGTGGCCAGGTCATCTACAAACTTGTACCGCGCCTGCAGAGCAGCAGTACAGGTGGCAGTACACACAGGTTGCAGCTGGTGTTTGCGCCACACGGCTGTGCCGCCCCTGCGACCAGTAGCAGTGCAGGTCTCAGTACGTCTGGCAGCACAGTACCGCGCCTGCAGAGCAACAGAGTATGTCTCAGCAGTACAAGTGGCAGTACACGCCCGCGCCTGCAGAGCAGCAGTCCAGGTGACACCTGCACCGCCTCCTCCAAACTTGCAGGATCCGGTGCATTCTGCACGACCCTTTCCTAGCCAAAGTGGTTCACACAACCACGCCTCCACCCCTCACCCCTCTATTGCAGCGCCTTTTGGAAAAGGACCTTCAGCCCCAAACCCGAAGAGGACACTGCCCCGCATACCGTCCCCACTGTGCCAAGGTGCTCTCCCCACCTGCACTGCCTTCTCAAAGATGATGCGAGCGTTGGGCAGGTCCCCGTGCCGCTCGTACAGCTTGGCAAAGGATACCCACAGGCTGTGCGGCTTGCCGGTGGCCTTGTCGGGATCCACCGTCTTCACCGCCTCTGCAGATGTGGTGGATAATAAGGCTCAGAATGAGTGAGGGCCAGTATTAAATGACGGTCCTGCAATCATTAGATTGCCAGTGGCTTCGTCGGGATCCACCGTCTTCACCGCCTCTGCAGGGCAAACATGAAACGGACAAACACATCAGTACACATCAGTAGACATAAGTACATACACTCCTGAGAAGTAGACTGCCGGTGGCCTTGTCGGGATCCACCGTCTTCACCGCCTCTGCAGATGTGGTGGATGATAAGGCTCAGAATGAGTGTTGAGGGCCAGTGTAAATGACGGTCCTGCAATCATTGCTGAGCAGTACATTGCCAGTGGCCTTGTTGAGATGCACCGTCTTCACTGCACCCTTTCCCCCCTCCCCCCTTACCCGTGTAGCACAGGATCTGCTTGGTTGGGTTGGCCGCAAACAGCTTGGCCCGCTTGTGCCACTCGTGCACGTTGTGCGGGTTCTGACGCAGCATGACAGAAGACAGCAGCTCGGGGCGGCGCTCCATCAGGTGCTCCAAGCGTGCCAGCCTGGCAGGCGGGAAGGTGGGCGGGCACGGAAGGAGTACAGAGTGAAGGTGCAGAGGCGGGATGGCGGGGAAGTGGGGCATGGAAGGAAGCAGGGTGGGAACAAGGAGTGTGACATGTAGAAGGGGGGAGGGGAGGGGTTGGCAGTGAGAGGCAGGCACGGGCAGTTGGGCTCCATCAGGTGATCCAGGCGCGCCAGCCTGCAGGCGGGGAAGGCGGGGGGGCACGGACGGAGTACGGAGTGGAGGCGTGAGACGTGGCCATGGAAGGGACGCAGGGTCAAGGTGAATATGCTGAGGCACATATCCTGGTCAGCACAGCAGCAAACCAGCACAGCCCTGACCAGCACAGCCCCGACCAGCACATCAAACATCCACACGCAAGGTGCGGTTGCTGGGCGATGTAGAGCGGACAAACCTCACACCCCCTGTACGCCCCACAAACCTCACCCCCCTGTTCCCCTGACCAACCTCCATCCGCTATCTTACACCAGTGGAATTAACAGGCCTCACCGCATGTCCAGATCGTCCCCAGAGTCCTTCAACAGGAAGTCCTCCCCATCGCTGCCCTCCCCTCCCTCCTCCGCCTCCATGGCCTCGGGCTCATCCGCCAGCTGCTCCATCTTGGCAGAGATTAGGGACTCCTCAAACTGCACAGGCACGGGTGTAGGTGGGCACAAGCGAGTGTGAGATAGACGGCGGAATGAAGAGCTAGAGGGCCAGCTGCTCCATCTTGGCAGAGATGAGGGACTCCTCAAACTGCGAGACACGGTTGGACACAAGGGGATGAAAGTCGGCAGGGGCGAATGTGAGAGAGAAATGGCATAGGGCAGGAGAGAAGTGAGCGGAACACATCTTGCAGGGTGACAGAGCTCCATCCCTCCTCTGGACGCCCCACCCTTCCAGCCCTCCCCAGAAACCAGCACACTGTTAGTGTTTCAGCAGCTCACTACAGCAACAGCAAGAGTGCAAGTACGTGTCTTCAGCAGGCACCCATGTAGTGTGCAACCGTTTGATGCACGCGAGATTGCGCAAGGTGATGACACCTGTGGGCCCCTCCTCTGAAAGTCCCATCCCTCCAGGTCCCCAACCAATCATTCAGCCACCTGAGTGTGAGTGCGTCGTAGACCAGGCGGAAGCCTCGTACGGTGATGGCGTAATCAACCTCTGTTGCCCCCCCCCCCCCCGCCTTTGTCCTTACCCAAATTGACGCGTTTGAACTGCGCGGAGTTTCCACTACAACACCACAACAATGAAAATGGCACACAACTGGCGTGGACATGGTTGTCTTAGGCAGGCACCCACCTAATCCCTCCAGACCCACACAAACTCCCCATCCACACCCACCTGCGTGAGGGCATCGTAGACCAGAGAGAAGTCTCTCACGGTGATGGCGGAATCAACTCTGTTGCCCCCCCCCGCCTCTGTCCTTACCCAAATTGACACGTTTCAACTGCGCGAAGTTTTCACCACACCACAACAAAAATGAAAATGGCATGCAACTGGCGTGGACGTGATTGTCTTAGGCAGGCACCCACCTGCGTGAGGGCGTCGTCAACCAGTGAAGAAGTGACCGCCAGGCCCTTCTCTTCCCCCAATCCCTCCAGCCCCCCACAACCCCCCCATCCACACACCTGCGTGAGCGCGTCGTAGACCAGTGAAAAGTCCCGCACGGTGATGACGGAAGTCAGCCCCTCCTCGTACACGTCGCGCGCCCGCTCAAACATGCCGCGCCGGATGAAGTAGTCGGCCAGGGAGGTCCACAGGCGGCCCACCTGCAGCAAACAAGAAACAAGCAGCAGACAGTGAATCGAAGGACCAACAGCAGGGTGGGGCAGGGGGCATGATGAAGCCATCTAGCCGACAAGAGCCAACCAAAGCCGGCCCACCTGTAGCAGGAGACAAGAATGAACACACGTACAGATGAGGGACGACAGGAGGAAGCGGGACACGGATGTTTCGAGGGTGAAGTCCACTGCACCTGTGCTGCACCCTGCCCCACCGCCTACATCTTCATTCCCGCACTTCCGTGCCATGCACTGCAGCCCCTGCACTGCAGCCCTTCGTGCTCCTCCCAACCCACTGCCTCCTGCTCACGCACCTTGTGCCATATGATCTGCGAAGCGCATGCAGTGCACCTTGTGCCAACTGCCCCCCCAGCAGCAAGCAGTGGCAGTGACAGCAGCATCAAGGGAAGCAGCAGCAGCGGGGGCAGGGGCTGCAGCAGCAGCAGGGCGGCAGCAGCAGCAGGGACAGGGGCACCAGGGGCAGCGTGAGTGTGCGCACCTCGTCGGTGAACCGCCGGATGCCGCTGCGCAGGATGGCCTCAACACGCATCTCCTGCAGGCAGGTAGGGCAGTGCAGCTGACGTTGAGCGAGGCAATGCCGAGAACTATGGCGTTGGTGAGAGCTGCCAGCATCTACTCTACTGCTCAACGCAACACTCGTCGGTCGCCTTGCAGCGCGCCCACAACTAGGCGCGGCAGCAAGACTTTGTTGGGCGCGCGGCACCAGCCTGCGCTTCCCTTGCAACCCCAAACCCTCCCAACACTGTCGTGGTTGTGTCGAGGGCACACTTGATTGTGTTGGGGCACTAGGTCGTCAGGCCGCATAGCTCCCTGTAACAGCAACAACAATACCCGCAGGACTGGACCGCTTACACCTCACCGTCGCCAGTAGTCCAGCAGGTGCCCGCAGCTCACACAGTGCTCTCTCACAACACATCACAACAAGAACCACAGAGAATGGGCCAACAAAGGTGGCTGTGGAGGCATAAAATGGGCCCACAAACGGTGGCTGTGGAGGCCCACCTTGACGTCGTTGGGGTGCTTGCTTGTGACCAGGCCACACAGTGCTCCTCCAACAACACATCACAACAAAAGCTACACAAAATGGCCCACAAAAGGCGACAACAGGCTGTGGAAGCCCACCTTGACGTCGTTGGGGTGCTTGGTGACGAGGTCACAAAGCTCCAGCCACAGCTGGTGCTTGCTCTTGCCTTCCAGCGAGCGGAAGGACTCGTCGTTCACAACGCCCGCCAGGCGCTGCGGGGGGCACAGCACGAGCGAGGTACATACAGGGGTGGGTGCGGTACATACAGGCAGGCATGTGTGTCCAGGGGGAGTGCAGGCAGGGGCGGCCGCAGGTGGGCGTAGCCCAGGCAAGCGAGCGCGCTGGGCAGGGAGGGAGGCAGACACTTGCGCAGACGAATCGAATAAAGGCAGGCGCGGCCTCCTCACCCCCGCGCCCTTGGGCGTCTTCTTCTCCTTTGGACTTGCGGGCAGAGCGCCTCCTCCACTGCCCTGCTGCCGTTTGCCTCGTACCTCCCAGCCCAGCCCAGCCACCTTGCTGCCGGGCCGTGCCTCAAACCCGCTGTCCTTCCGCCCCGCACCTTTGCCGCCTCCCCCCACAGCTGCTTGATCTTCAGGTAGGCAATGAACTCCTCAGAGTGGGTTGGCTCCAGCCTCAGGTAGCGGCGGTACACCTGCGGTACAGAGGGCGGCACAGCAGTACAAGGAGCTACAGGTCAGCAGGTAGCCGAAAACATCGTTGGCGTGGGTAGGGTTCACGTTGAGATGCCGATCGTGCACCTACAATGGTTCCGGCGGGGCAGGGAGCAGTGTGGGACAGTGGCTACTTGAGCAGCGCACCCCACAACGTGTCGACGCACCGATTCTGTGTCACCCCCCTGCCCTGCCCTCGGCTGACCTGCCAGTACCTCGTCCGCCTGGCCCTTCAAGCGCGCTTGCCCGCCTCATGCGCCTCCCCTCCCTGCTGTGCCCGCCGGACCCCGCTGCACTCCACAGAACCAGCCCCACACTACACATAGCCCCAGCCCCACTCCTGGCATCCCCCCACTGTCACTCACCCGCACAGCCGTCTCCACTGGGATGCCTGGCTCTCCGATAAACCGCAGGTAGAGCGGCCAGATGCGCTCGTGCTGAGTGACGGGCAGGCTGGTGAGGCAGCGGTCAAAGAGGCGGCGGGTGCGGGTGATGAACTTCTGGCCCAGCAGGAAGTCCAAGTACATGAGCCAGATGCGGGGCATCTTGTGCATGGACACCATGGCTCGCTCAAACGTGTTGTTCAGGGACTGCACGGAGGGGTGGTTGGGCGCCAGGCCACGCACCGCCAGCAGACGCTCCGACAGGTAGGCGTGCCACAGCTGCGGCGGGGTGGGTGGGTGAGACGGGGGGCGGCAGGGTCAGTGGGGTGGTGGATGAAAGGGCGGGCAGCTTGCAGGAGTGAGGCAAGGAAGGACGCGGGGGTCGAGCGGGGGAGAAGGCAGCGTGCAATGGAGTGCACACCGCCACAGCAGCAGCAGCCGCACGCATGGTGCAGCGTGCTTGGAGCAGCAGCAGCAGCACCTTCCCCCTTGACAGGCGTGCCCCTAGCCAGAAACATTCAGCAGCAGTCGGCAGACGCAGCTGGCAGCAAGCATCAATGCAGCAGCAGCAGCAGCACACACCTGCCTCATGGAGCAAGGCACCCGACACTCTGAACAGCGCCAAGCACCCACGCAGACAAAGTTCACATCAGCAAGCAGTAGCAGGTCGCAGCAGTCGGCAGTCACACCTTGCAAAAACCAGGCAACCGACATACTAACAGCGCAAGCACCAACCAGACACAGCAGCAAAAGCAGCATGCAGCAGGCGCACCTTGTAAGAGCCAGGCAGCGCGTTGAGCGCCCGCTCGAAGAGCAGGTACCGCTTGCGGGGTGAGGCGCTCTTGCGCGCGTCCAGGTAGCGCAGCCACATGCGTAGCGCATAGGGGTTGCGCAGCAGCTCCTCCTCATACAGGAGGTCCTCTTCATCGGGCAGCAGGTCGGCCAGGGCGTCATCTTTGGACGCCGCTGCAGGGCCGCCGTTGGCGGCAGGCGCCGCCACCGCGGTCGCCATAGCTGCTGCGGCTGCTGGGAGGCGCGGCGGTTGCCGGGCGCCGCTACAGGTGCTATGTGTTGCGACCGCTAGCTGCGTTGCGGCGCTCCGAGCCGCTCACTGGGCCAGCAGGCTCCGCTCCAGGAGTGCTCCCCTACAGAAGATGCTCGCGGGCGGTGCAGATGGGTCTGCCTGTTACACTGTAACGCTGTTGAAGGCTGCCGCTCACTCGGCCATCTGCTGCGCGGCCATCACCCGTGATTTCGCTGTGCGTGTCACAGAACGCGGGATGCAGGACAAAATGCAGGCAAGTAACACAGCCCGGCGCCCGATCGGCACGCCAAACCGGGGCCTGAGGTACGCCAGTACAGGCGGCGGCGGCAGCAGCAAACACAAATTCTGCCTGCAGGCCGCTGCAACAGCTGCTGCACTCGAATACACCACAAGACATGCCATCTATGCCAAACAACAACACAACAATAAGGGATGCAGCATATGCAAGCCTGCAACGGTCTGCCACTACACGCCCTGCACTGCCGCTCAACCGGACGCCCCGCAGCACTGATTTTAGCTCTCCTTTGTTACAGCGGCGGTGCTGATGCTGCCCTCCTCAGCTGGCAGCGGGTGCGAGGCCGGCGGGGATTCCACAATGCGAAAGACCTTGGCATCTCGCGCATGCACTTGCTCCGCTAAGAAGCGGCGCAGAGCCGCCGCCTCTGCCGCCGCTGTACTGATCGCCTCTGCCGCATCTGCCGCCACCTCTGCCGCCGCTGCACTGGTCGCCTCACCTGTAACACCCGCCGCAGCGCCTGCTGCACTGCCTGCGCCGACAGGTCCTGCTTCTGCTGCTGCTGCCGCACTTGCTGCATCCCCAGCTGCGGCTGTGCCCTGCGCTGCTGCTGTTTCCTGTGCTGCTGCTGCTGCTGCTGCTGCTGCTGCTGCCTCTGTCGCACTGTCTGCTGCGGCTGCGCAGGTACCTCCCCGCTCCTCAGCTGCAATGCCACTGCAGCACGCTGCCACCAGCTGCGGCGCCGGCAGGTTGCTGTCCAAATTCCACCAGCGCCCACCCAGGCGGCGAAGCGCAACCCAGTGCCGCCCGCCCACTAGTCGGCTCACCACTCCCTCGCCCTGCATGCGGGGGTGGCAGACTTGTTGGGTTGCGCAGCTGCAGATAGGTGGCGTGCACTGTGGCTGACGGGCCAGGGGCAGGGAAACGCTGTACTGGTTGGCACCTGCCGCCGTGCCTCCTGTTGACACCCCAACCACCCTGGACATGTGGGGCAGGTCACCCCCATGCCCCCCTCTTGCCGCCCCTTCCCCTCGCACCCGACCGCACGCACAAGCTCCCGCCCCCACCCGGCCCTGGCCAGCCCCCCGCCCTGTCCAGTGCCCCGCCAGGCACATCCCCCTGGCCACTGCCCCGCCAGGCATACAGCACACCACGCGCACAAGGGACCACGCAGGCCCTGGCTACGCAGCAGGCAGGCGATGCACGCGGGAGCACGGTCGAGACTGGCACAAGCAGCAGACCAGTGCATGGAGTGCTGATGTCAACCAAATGCCCCAGCCAGCAGGCAGAGGGTGGGCGCAGGGCAAGGCAGTGACGATTAAGGACCCATAACATCGCACCCTGACGTTCAGGATGATGCCAAAGCAGGCCTCCGGGTCCAGCCGCTCAAAGGCCACATCTCTGAGGTCGTGCCACTGCAGCTCCTTGCCCTGCCGCCTGAGGGCCAGCTCCAACACATTCACGTCCCAGTTTCCCAGCAGCAGCGTGCGATGGGGGTGGAAGAGCGGCTGCAGGGTGCGCCCGGGGGCCAGCTGGTGGGCCAGAGCGTCGAGGTCGCGGGACGCAAAGGCGGGGCGCTGAAGGAGGTTGTTCAGGGAGTGCTGCAGGCAGCGCTGCAGCGACTGGCGCTCCTGTGGGAGGGTGGGCCGGGGGGTGGGATGATGTGGCAAGAAGGGAGGGAAGAAGGGTGAGCCGAGGGGGACTGTAGGTAGAGGGCGGACGCTGAGCGGACGCAGGCGCCTGGCGGCAGCGGCAGCGGCGGCAGCGGCGAAGCTGGTCACAGTGACGGACGGCCTTGCTGCAGTTCCCAAGCACTGCTGTACAACACCCAATGCTATCCTGCTGCGCGGCAGCCCCAACGAGACCCAGCACGCACAAAGTAGCTTGGCTCCCGCGACTCGAGCCGCCCGCTGTTCATGGTGCCCTGGAACGAGCAAAGTCGGTTGTTTTTTTGACACTGGCATCCCAATGTGCTCCCCTGACACACGCTGGCCTGGCACCTTGCCAGGCTGGCGCCTGCAGCCTTCAAACCGCGGCAACATCATGGGAGGCACCCTCTGATCATATTTGGTAGCCCTCTTCGCACCATCAGCAGATTTAGGGCACCGATCACCATGGCAAGCCGCACTGCAGCTGTCTTCGGCGCCTTCGTGGTGCTGCTGGCCTCCTTCGCCGGCCCCGCTGCCGCGCAGGGCAACCTGGCCTCCCTGCTGACCAGGCCCGAGCTCGAGCCCTTCATCGAGGGTGAGCGGCCTGCGCAGATGGCTGCCAACACACCACTCTAACCACCATTGCTCTCTTTATGCGAAAAACGCCTGCTGCACTTGCTGCGATCTTGCTTCAGAAACATCGGAGGCCGGCCAGGGGCCCCAGTGCCAAGCTGCCGGCTGCCGCCAACTGCTTGCCAACCGCTGTTCCCGTTTGTCAGCCGTGCCGGGCCTTTGACGCAGCTGTTGACTCTGCTGCCTGGCCAGCCTGCCTGCCCGTCTCTTCCTATAAGGCCCATCTCCACCACTGCTGAAGCAACGGGCACCGCAATAGCTGCATCGCTTGTGCGCTGCACCTGCCGTCCACGCCGTTCACCTGTGCTCTCGCCTCCCTGCAGCTGCCCCGCCCCATACCCAACCCTCGTGATCCACGTCCCTCCCTCTCCCACCCCTGCCTGCCATTGCGATCGGAGTCCAAGGGTGCATCACCGACCCTGCACTCTTGTTCTCAACTCGTTACGCCGCCTCCCCTCCCCCACCGCCCGCCGCTTCACGTTTCCCCCGCCTGCAGCCGTGTTGGGGATCAAGGAATGCGTCAGTGACCCTGCGCTCTTCAACTTCGACCTGGATGCGTGCCAGAGCCTGTTGACCATGCTGGATGCAATCGAGCTGGGCAATGCATACCCACCTGTCACCCCCTGCGAGATGCCCTGCGTGCAGCAGTTTGCCCAGGTGGGTGGGTGGGAAGGGCAGCACACTTTCTTTATCATTGCTACAAACTCCATTCCGACATACTCTCGCTCCCCACCCTGTCCCATGAGGCCGCTGACGGCTCCCCGTGGACTCGAAATGCACTTGCATGATTGAGCACCGGAGGGATGGGGCGGAGATGTGTTGTGCGACCCCAGCCCAACTGCCGGCCCCCGCGAATTGGCCTGTATGCAGCTGCTGTTTGCCCAGATGGGTGGGTGGGTGGGGAAGGCAGCAGTGGGGAGGCAGGGGGTGGCACGGGAGGTGGGGCGCAACGCCAGCCCAAGCGTCTGACCCCATGCATGCTTGCACCCCTTCTCTTTGTCAGGCACAGCTTCCCCTGGACTGCACTGCATCCCACCTCCTCTCCCTCCCATCGCCATCTGCCGTGCTCGTCACCGCCATGCATGCTTGCACATGGCCGTGCACCTCTACGCCATGCATGTATCTGCCCCCTCGCGTCACCCTGTGTACCTCACCACCGTGCATGCCTGCACCCCTTTCCTTCTGCCGGCAGACCTCACCCCCACGCATGCCTGCACCCCTTCTCCTTCAACCCACGCACCTCACCCCCACGCATCCTTCTGACCCTTCCCCTCTCCCCGTGCTGCTCAACCCCTTGTACTGTGTTCCCCCTGCAGCTCAGCGAAACCTGCGTCAAAGAGCAGCGTGACTATTTCAGCGGATTGGACACCAACATCGGCATCCTTGGCACCCAGTGGTTTGAGACGTGCGACGACCTGGTCAGGGGTCCCGAGGCCACCGCCAGCCCCACCCTGGCACCCAGCCCGGCACCCATGCCTTCTGCCATGCCTGCTGCCGTGCCCGTGGCGGCGCCCGTGGCGGGCCCCACCTCCGCACCCGGTGAGTGCTTATGCGCGGTGCAATGTTGACGGGTGTCGACGGTTCAATTCGTGGGTGTTAGGTGTGGAGAGTGGGGCAAGAGAGGCCTGCAGCCCCGCGCCCGATGATCAGCTCAGGGTCGAGGGGTTAGGGGGCTGGGCATGGGGTCCTGGAGGTGGGGCGTGCGTGCAGTCGGGAGGCACATGTGGCACATGGTGCGCGTGCGCCTGCTGATCTGGGAGCAGGCTGCATGCAATGGGCTACGATCATACGAGCTGCGTCAGCAGACACTCGACCCACCTGCTGCCGTGCCGTGGCAACGCTGTGCAAGCCTGCCACTGCCTATGCACGCGCCCCTGCTCACCGTCCTCGCCCGCTGCACGCCCCTTCCCTTGCAGTGATTGCGCAGGCCCCCGCCGCAGCCCCCGTGCCCACGGCCGGCAGCACTGCCTCCGCAGTGTCCGCCGGTATGCTGGCGCTGCTGGCAGCTGCCGCCTACCTGGCGCTGTGATACGCCAGCCAGCCTGGCGTCCCCAGCTGCATCCGCCAATACCGATGCACAACATAGACCGACTGACTGCGCACACACGAGCAACTCAATACACTTGGGCCTTATCACACGGGCTGCCAGCTACCTGTGCCGAATGAAGGCAGTGCGACTGTCAGGAGTCTGTAGTGAGATGCAGCATTTACATTCAAACCGTACCCTGTCTTTCGAACCTGCCTTGTTGCCCGCTCAACTTGTAAATGAGCCTTTGAAATTGCTGCTACTCTTCCGGGCGGTTCACCGCAGTGCCCTGGCTTCAGTCTAGGTCCAGGCCCAGGCACATATCTGTGAGGAGAGCGTAAATCACTTCTGAGCGGTCTGCCAAGCGTGCGTGCGTACGCAACAGCAGCCAGCAGTCCAGGGCAGATGAGGACAGCAAGCCGCAGCACACACAGCACGTCCTTTCCAAACCCCAGCTGTCATCAGGTGCCCCGCCTCTCGCTCAACGCACTTCGTTCAGCAACAGCAGTCTTCAGGCAAAATGGCACGCTCCGGCTCCTTGACTCTCGTGCTGCTGCTGGCGTGCGCGGCACTGGCCGCCGCGAAGCCGTGGGTGTATGGTGCGTCCACTGCTCGCGATCGGGAATGCATAGGATGCCAGGACGTCTAGTGGCAGGCCAGGCGGTGGCACCATGCGGAAGCAGCGGCGGCGGGCTTACGCATTGGGTCGGTTTGTACTCCGGTTGGGCTCCTCCGCGCCTGACGCCCCTGCGCCTGATTGCCTCCTGCAGACACCGTGACGGCGGTCGCCATCCGCCCTGAGTTTGGTGAGTGAGCGGACGCGCCACCCAACTGCCGGCCTGTCAGCGCGACTGTGCCAGCGACGTCGCCTGCTGCTGGGTGCACCTGCAGCATCGAATCCCTCCATTAACCACCTCCCCTCATCCCCTGCTTTTGTCCTGCAGCCACCACCATCAAGAAGGTGCCTGTGCCAGGGGGGGAGGGGTCATGCATAAGCCATGTGCCTTGTCGCTTGCCACCGTGTCATCACGGCTGTCAGCGCATCAACCCAGGCGTGGCAGCTACCACCGCCAGCCACATGCACAGGCTGCCGCACCCGCTGCCTGCCATGGCAATAGCAAACAGCCACCCCAACCATGCACGCGCCCGGCAGCAAATTTGCACCGCCATGCCCAGCCTGCCCTCAGGCACCCCTGCCTCAGCCCCTTCTGACCCTCCATGCCTCCCTCTCTTTCCCCCGCCCTCCCTCGCCTCAGTTTGTGAGCACCACCAACTGCGCTATCGATGACACCATCTTCCTGGCCGACTTCACCACCTGCGACTTCTCCTTTGTGGAGGTGAGATCAGCAGTGGGGGCGACATTGGGGTGGCTGGTGCCGCTGTGACATCTCAAGATATGGCGGTGTGCAGCCAAGCGGGGCCCAGGCTTGATTGCTTTGTTTCAATTTTGGAGTGCTGAGGCCTCCCGCCGCTGCCGTTGCCCCAGTCTGCCCCGGCAGTGCTGCCCGGGCACATGGCAAGCCTTGAGCGCGCACGCGCGCCGTACTTTGCCAGCCCACCTGTCTATGCTCCCGCACACCCTCCTTTCAACCTCTCTTCCCCCCATGCCTCCCCTCCCCTTCGCAGAACGCTGTAAGCCCCGCCAAGGAGGCCCCCGTCGCCGTCACCTGCCCCAAGGCCTGCGCCGCACAGTGGGGCGTGGTGAGTGCTGTGCCTGCTGTGCAGCGCGGGGCATGCCAAGCGAGGGCTGACCTGTGGCTGTCCTTCTACGGAGTGGACATGAAGCAAGCTTGGCCTGCCTTTTCACGCCTGCCTCTCACGCTACATGGGCAGCCACAATTACTGCTGCCAAACTTCCCAACCCTGCAGGTCCGTAAGGGCTGCTGACCCAGTTTGCTGCTAACCGTCCCATCCCCTGCCTTGTCCCCCCACGTGTGCAGGTCTCCAAGGCCTGCTACACCCAGTTCCGTGCCAACATGCAGAAGGACAAGCGCTTCAGCGCCGCCGCCGTTGAGTTCTTCAACAAGTGCGACAAGCAGGTGAGGCTGCGGGGTGCTGACTGGGCAGCCGCCTGCCGCTGAGGTGCAGGTGTTGGGCTGGCGGGTGGCAAGCAGGCGAAGCAGGCGGAAGCCTGCATGCTGGGGTGCAGGCCAGGCTGTTGGGGGTGACCGGCTGGGGGAGAGAGAGAGCGTGGAGAGGGCACGTCTGCTCGTGATGGGGCGGCAGGGGCATGCGTGGGCTCAGCAATCAGCACGTCAGGCATCGGCGGCTGGCCCCCCACTCCCTGCATTGCTCACTCGCTCACCTCTCCACTGGTGCTTGCGCACGATAGCCTCTCTGAACAGCCCCTACCGCTGCCCCCTTTCACCCTTTTGTCCCACACTTCCCCACCCTGCCCCCGGCTCGCCCCTGCAGGTGCCTGTCCACACCGGCAATGGCCAGGTGGGTGCCGCCTCCCTCGACAAGCCCACTGACAAGCCCACCGGAATCAACGTGGGCGCCGGCAACGACGACGTTGTGCAGCCCAAGCCCAAGCCCGGCGGCACCGTCTCCGCCACCGACCTGGGCGCTGCCCCTACCCCTGCTCCTGCCACCAGGGAAGACGCTGCTGCCGACTCCCCTACTGCTGCTGCCCCCGTCACCCCCACCGCTGCTCCTGGGACCCCTAACGCTGGCCCTGTCGGCGAGGATGCTGCCGCCGCTCCCCCTGCTGACGCCGACACTGAGGGTGAGATGGAAGACAACATATGCCTTGCCGCCTGCTTGCCTTGTGCTTGAGGGAAGCATTGCTGGGTGACTCTGGCAGTCTGTTGCTCAGCTCCCTGCTCGATCCTCATCGCCGCTTGGGCATGGGAGCGGGAGAGGGATGGTGGGGCCAAAGGAGTTACAGCCTGGAGCGTTTGGTTCCGAAAGCCGTTGGGACAATGAGGCAAGGGAGGGCATCAGACACCACCACACTGTCTCAGGGGGGGCCGCCAGCTTACCACACCCACATCCGCCTGCTTCCTCTCAACCACCCCCTGTCTTCCTCCTCCGCTGCAGTCCCTCCCGCGGGCGAGGACGAGGCAACCCCGCCTGCTGAGACTGACGCTGAGGCTGAGCCCGCCGCTGAGGCACCCTCTGCCGATGACATCACCGGCCCCGCAATGGCTCCCGGCCCCGCCCCTGCAGACGCTCCCGGCCCCGCCCCCTGTGAGTGGCTTGGCCTCCCGTTTGGCGGCCAGTGCATTGGGGGGCAGCAAGTGCAACGGGGCCCCCGTTTGGCTGGCCTGGCAGCTTTTAGCCTGGCTGCCTGCAAGAGTTGGGTGTGCAATGCGCCACTGCGGCCCCCACGCTTGTCAATTGTGTCAGCATCCCCTGCAGGATAACAACTGCATGCAGCCCCCTTGGCCGCCCCTGCACAACATGCGGCTGTGTTCACCTGTCTGCTGCTCCCACCCTCACCCGCCTCCCCCTGCCCCACTGTGTCACTGCAGCCCCCGTGGTCGCCGCAGCTGTGCCCACCCCTGCCCCCAGCAACGGCGCCAGCTCATCCACGATGTGGACTGCTGCCCTCGCTCTCATGGGCGCCCTGATGCTGCTGCTGTGAATGTAGCACCCGCTGTGCTGCGCCACGCAGCACGCAGCCCCTTGTGTGCAGTTTTCCTCAGCCTCTCAGCTTGTCTGCTACTGCCACAAAAGTGTGTTGATGACCGACCGACTGCTGCTGCGGCCTGCTTTGGTCGTGCAGCTGCCCCAACGACTCGTTGCACTGACCGCATTGGTGAGCGCTCTCCCCTCTGCTCTTCTCGCTGATATTCATGCTTACATAATGACTTACTACCCTGCGAGCGGCAACGCTGTGTAAGCCTGCCCTCTGCTCGTTCCTCAACAAACAAAAGTCAGGCTTGGAAGTGGCGCTGCACAGGGGGGATCAATCTGATGCTGCCTGCCAGCAGCAAAGAGAGCCTCGCCTTTGCCTGCACAAACCAGCAGGCGCCGCTGCTCCAGCGGGCCGGGTACTGGTACTGCCGCCGGTCACGCCCCGCCTGCCTGCAAACTGGGAGACGAGCGGGCAGGCAGGCTAGGTTGTTGTGCATGCAGGGGCACGCTCCTGCTGTGGCTTCCTGCCCTTGCTGACTTAATCCCCTGCTCCCTGCCCTTCTGCTCGAGGACCTGCCTGCCTGCCCTGTGTGGCTTTTGCAAAGCATTAGCACACAACGTGGACCTCTCACCACTGCGCAACAGGAATCAATGTGTCAACATAAAGTGCTGCGCAGAAAAAAGGTCGACAGGAGCACAGCGTACACAGCAGGGTCGCTCCCCGCGCCCCTTCCGAAGTCCCGCGCGGGCGTCTCGATAACGCTCGACGAACACATGCAGTCGCTGCCTAACTCCGTGCTCCGTCATTCGACCACTACACGTGTGTGCGCGGTTGCAGGCACTCGACCAGCCAGCTGGCACCAACTCCTGGCCAGCTGGCGGAATGTGATCTGCCAGATGCCTGTTAACGCGGGGCAGGGGTCCTGATTTCTACCCGCACGCACTGCCCTTCAGTGCACTCCATAACCACCTGAAGTAAACAGTTCACACCTTCCTCTTTCGGCTGCATCATCGCCCCCGCCCCCTGCCCACCAAACCACCGCCACCACACACACACCACACACACACACACACACACCAGCCAACCATGCGTCTCCTGTTCTTGTGCGGCGCCCTGGCCCTCCTGGCCGTAGCTCTGGCGCCTGGCCAGGCCCACGCCATCGACCCCCGCGTGTGCAGCATGCCGGGCGACGACTGGGCCTTCGTCTTCAGCGTGTCTGGCGGCAGGCAAGTGCTCAGGCGGCTGGTGCTCCTGCGCTGACGCATGTGCAGTCCTTAGGAGGGAACAATAAGGATGCTGCATCAAACCATGTTGGAACTCAAATCGCAGCCACACTTAACCGCACCAAAACTAGCCTGCTGACTCTGCCGCCCCCCGCCCCATTGCCCCGCTGTGCTGTGCCGCACAGGGTGCGCAAGAGCCCGCGCGCCGACTCTGTGATGCGGCAGGTGGTCAGCAAGGTGCGGTGCGGGGCAGTTTTTGCACAGATGTCACCACAGATGGCTGGCCAGGCCGGAGTGTAGAACGGCAATCAGCATGCATTGTATGCCCCTTGCATGCATGCCTTGCCTGCCGCTGGACCCATTGCTCGCCTCTGGCGGCGCCAGCGCCGGACGGGATACACCCCTGCTCCCAGCCCCGCTCGCCCATCCTGCCAGCGCACCCCTGGTTCCTCCCCGCAGATCTCCAAGCAAATGTTAGCGAAGGGCATCATCGCCAAGTCGTGCACTACGGCCACGTGGCAGGCCACGGAGGCATGCTTCAACGTGAGCCCCCAATTAGTTGCAACCCCTCCCTCTCAGAAGGGCGTCCCTCCCTCTTACCCCGGCCCCACTTTGGTGCTTCTTCCTTCTGCGGTGCTTGCGGGCTGCATTCCGTGGCTGTCCAGAGCGACTGCCCAACCAGCCGGCCTGGCCCATCGCTGCCGTGCCCAGCCTGTTCACCGCTTGCCCTGTGCACCGCTTTCTCTGTGCTGCCGGCTGCCACCTAATATTGCCCTCCCCACCACCTCTGCCACCACCCATGCACACCACACCGTATCTCTCCTCTGCCATACTACACCCCGCATCCCAAATCCGCACCGGCACCTCCTACCCCACCCCACCCCACCC
>JTEE01000304.1:753657-789870 GCA_002896455.3 Chlorella sp. ArM0029B | reverse complement strand
CCACCCGCCCGCCCCTGCCCCTGCCCTGCAGCGAGGAGATGCTTTTGGACGAAATTGGCCGGCACATCATGGGGTATGCAGAGGAGCTGAGCCCCGATGACATTCGCCACCTGGCGTGCGGATATGCCGCCCTGGACCACTCCCCCTCTCTGGTGCTCTTCCAAGCGATGGCAACCCGGGCGGCAGGCGTGCAGCAAGGCTTCTCCTCAGAGCAGCAGCGCGACGTGGCTGCTGCCTATGCTGCGCTGGGGTATGCACACGTGTCGCCCTTCCAGTGAAGGGCAGCACACACAGCACGGCAGCAGCTCGGGGGGGGTGTGCTGCCCCCCGAGCTGCCAGCCGGTGCCTGGCTGGCCTGCCGCTGGCGGTTCCTGGCTGGCCGCCTGCGGTGGCTGGCTGGCCTGCCGCACACCAGGCCGACTCCCGCTGATCCACACCTGTATTGTGCACATCTCAGCCCACGTTCTTCCCTTTGCGCGTCAAATCACATCACACCCAGTCTTGCATCTCATCACCCAATCACTCGTGCACCTCTGCCTTCCCGTGAACTGCGTTGTGACCACTTTCCGTTTAATGCCCTTGCCCCTTCCGTTCCCTTTGATGCCGGCCCCGCACACCCGTCTTGAGCACACATATTACAGACATGCACAGAGAGCGGTGTAAAAGACGATGATTGAATGGATCATAGTTCTTTCGACCCCATTGTTCTTCCATGTTCATTGATGCAAAAGGGGACGAGCAGATCTGGGCTGGCCGGTAGCAAGGTAGAGTAATGAGCAAAGACAGGCAGCGGCGTGTATACCAGATCAAGTATACCAGATCAGGTAGAGGGGCGCTGGCAGGGAGAGGGGAGCAGGCTGAAGGAGATGGGAGGGGACAAAAGCTTGTGCAGGCGTGCAGGGGGAGTGTGCCCGTGCCCGCACAAGGAGGGTCGAAAAAGTGCTATTTGCATGAATTAAAGGGTCGCACATCTGGCGGGGGATGCATCGATTGAGCGCGCGGCTGGTCCTGACTATGAAGGCTGGCAGCCTGCAGCCTATCTTATGCTAGAGCTAGTCTCCGAGGGGAATTGAGGGATCAGGTTGTGTGTGCATGTGTGTTGTGTGTGTATGTGTGAGTGGAGGCACCCGGACTCATGCCGGCGCCGGGCTGCCGACGCTGCCCGTCCCGTCGCGTCCCAGCAGCTGCGCCAGCAGCTTGGAGGGCGGCAGCAGCAGGCGCTGCACCGCTGGCGCCCAGCTGGCCAGGCTGGCGGCGTCAGAGGGAGGCATAGTGTGCCACCCCGCCTGCAAAGCCTCTGTCACGCATGCCGGCTTGCATGCTTGGGGCTTGGAAACCGCCAGGCCGCCGGCCCAGTGTGCAACTTTGATGGGGTCAGAGTGCCCAGAGGCCACGGCGAGCATGTAGGCGGTCCCAAAAGTGTCGCCGGCGCCTGCAGGGAGAGGACATGGGTTTGAGGGTGGATGGGTGGGGCGTGCGGGGCGGGGCAACCGCGGCCAGAGGAAGGCGGAAGGGCTGGGGCAGGAAGGTTGGGTGGATGGCGTGGCGGAGCAGCACGCAAGAGAGGGAGGAATGCTGTGACCAGCAGAGCTGCTCTCTGGCCACTCTCTGGCTGGCCCCACTGGGAACTGCTGGCGCTCAACTTGTTGCCTACGGGTTTGAAGGAAATTGGTTGCCGCACTCGCCGTTGGTATCCACAACTTCCCTTTCCTTTTTAAACCCACAAGGTTCTTGACTCGCCCTACAACTTTCCCATTGTAGCCTCGCCCCTCACCAATAGAATCCACCACTTGCTGCCATTACCCCCACTACACATCACTCGCCACTCAACGTGCCCTGAAACCCAAAGTACAACTGCACCTTGCCCCCTCACCGTTGGTGTCCACCACCCTCAATCTCAACCACACACGCCATTCCGACCCCTTGACTCGCCCTGTAACCTGCATCACACTTTTCAAACACTGCCCATCCCCCTCACCGTTTGTGTCCACCACTTTGTCGACATCAAACACCGGGTGGTGCCGCACCTCCCGCCCCCGCCACTCATCCGCGCCGTCACCTCCCCGGGTGACCAAAAAGCGGTGGGTGCGCCCCGCCAGCTCAGCGACGGTGCCATTCCCCCACGCATCCGTCTCGACGTCTGAAGGGCGGGGCACGGATGGGGGCAGAGACAGGGGGTAAGGGGGTGAGGAGCAGATACAGTTGGAATAGCGTGAGGTGCCTGCAGCGGCGGGAGTGAACAGGTGGCACCAAACTTAGGGCCGCCAGTTTGCTGCATTCCCGACCCTGCATGCAGTCTAAAGCCCTCATCCGCCTAAATACCTAAAACCGGACGGCGGCAACAGCAACAGCACAGCACAGCACAGCACAGCCACCTGACAGAAAGACCAGAGTGGAGGTCCCAGCCCAGCACAGCACAGCACAGCACAGCACAGCACAGCACAGCACAGCACAGCACAGCACAGCACAGCACAGCACAGCACAGCACAGCACANCACAGCACAGCACAGCACAGCACAGCACAGCACAGCACAGCACAGCACAGCACAGCACAGCACAGCACAGCACAGCACAGCACAGCACAGCACAGTGCAACCCTCACCTGACAGGAAGACCAGGGTGGCGGGCCCCAGCGCGTCTTGCAGCTGCGGGCTGGGCAGTGCCAGCTGCCTCACGTGGGCCCTGCCGTCCAGCCGCCGCTGCAGTCCCTGGCCCATCAGCCCCACATGCTGACGGGGCGGCAGCCCCAGCAGCCGCTCCCACCACGGTCGGCTGTGCAGCACAATGCCGGCAGGGTCCAGGTCCTGCCAGGGGGGAAACGGTCGAAGCAGGATGCAGAGTGCACTCAGGTTGTGGGCTAAAAAGGGAACTCCAAAAAACAACTCCAAGGCAGTGCTGCTTGCACACCATCTAAGTGCCTGGCTCCGCGGCACTGGCGTGTGCTCCGCTGCGAATCAAGTTCACCCACGCCCCAGGCGCAACCCCGGGCTGCCGCCCTTGTGCTGCGGAGCACCCGCCCGCCCTCCTGGGCTGCCCCTGTGTGATCACAACCCACCCGCCTTGCCCCACCTCTGGCATCAGAGGCCCCAGCAGCAGCGTGCGGGCCCGCCGGCACCGCACAGGCACGTGATGCCAGCTCAGCGTGACGTTGGGCTGCGCTGTCACCCGCAGCTTGCGGTGGTTGCCCTGCAGCAGCGGTGCGTGTGCGTGTGCAAGGGGGCGGGTTGGTTGAGTGCTGCGGGCTGTTGCGTGCTGCAATCTATGAACGGGCAGGCAGGCACGCTGCATATCTCCTGCAGCCGTGAGCCTGCGGCCTGCATTGAAGTGAACGGGGGCCGTGCACCACACGCCAAGGCCCCAATCAAATGGACAAACGCTGATGTGGGTGCCGGTGCGAGGGAGCACGGGGTGAGCTGAAGCAAGCAGGCAGGCATGTCTCACCCAGAACGTGTAGCTGTGCTCAAACACCAGGGTGCTGCTGGCCGGGACGACCACTAGGTCGTGACCCTGCACAAACAAAGACAGTGCGAGGGCAAAACGAGTGAGTTAATACGGCAGGCGAGGGGAGGAAGCCCAGCGGGCAGCGGCCCGGCCAAGCGGGCAGGCAGGAGCAGCAGGGAGGCCGGCAACGGCAGCAACTTCCATCCAGCTGTGCTGCTAATAGGCAGCACAACGCAGGTGCAACGGCAGACGGCTAGGCCAGCACCCCAGCCTGCACTTGCCTCGAAGAGGGAGCCTAGCGGTGCGTCGTCAGCGTGCGCCGCCACGATGCACGCCCGCTGGCCCCAGGCGCTCACGACCGCTGCCGCGTAGCTCACAGCGCCTCCGAGCACCTTGCGGCCGTCAACCACGTCTACGGTGACGTTGCCGATGATTGTGATGGGCGGAATGCTGCAGGCGGGGGTGGGCGGCCGGGCGGCGGCGGCGAGCAGGTGAAGGGACGGCAGCGGCGGTGGTGGCGGCGGCGGCGGCGAAGGTGCCCAGTAGGTGCGGACACGTCCCCCCTCTCAACCCCGCCTGCAACCCCCGCAAGCAAATCTCACCTTGCCAGCCACGCCCAGTGCAGCAGGGCGGCGCCCACCGCCACAAGTAGCGAGAGCGACTGCCAATTGGCCATGTGCGCCCGCGAGCAGCCCTTCCGGACCCCCCGCAAGCCAGAGAAAGTAACAGAGCAGCTCAGCAGCAACCCGGCAGACCACCGATGAGGGCTGGGGGCGCAGAACCAAAGCTACGTCCGCAGAGCCTACTCCCCGCCTTGCAGTGCGGGGCAGATCACGCCTCGCACAAGGCGAACGTCCTCTGTAATCGCAGCAATAAGCTGCAGAGCCGACCGGAGCTGAGGAGTGTGCAGGGGCGCCGGCAGCGCTGGGCATGACGGGAGCGGTCTGGGAGCAGTCACATTTACCAGGCAGGGCCCCTTTTCCCTCTTCTCTCCTTGCAAGGAACGAACCGGTATGTTTACATCTTCATGAGTGCCCACACATGATCATGCACAGACCCAGAGCGCTGCTCCGGCGCTGCAGATCACTGGCATGCCCAAGCTGATTGCGGGGACGTCCTGCAGAGGGCGGCCGCTGCTGGGCAAAGTGAGGGACAGCGCCGCCTCCCTGCTGCCCTGCGGGCACCACCACCACTACCACCAGCACAGGTACTACCTCTACGGTAGAGGCGCCCGGGTGTACTGGCGGTGGCGGCAGCAATGGCAGCAGTGACAGCAGCAGTACATGCAGTAGCAGCCTGTGGGCAGCGGCTGCAGCAGCTGCAGTGCTGGAACCACAGCCACCCCAGCAGCCCGCCCAAACGTGGACCAGCCCTGCTGCTTCTCAACAGTGTGCGCGGCAGCTGGCCGTACCACTGCAGTGGCGCCTCGTGCAGCTGCTGGCGCCCTTGCTGGGTGCATGCCTCCCCTGCTGCGCTGGCGTGCACACCCAGCCTGCGCGGGGGCTGGCTTGCCCGCATGCCTCCCCTGCTTGTCGCCGCACGGCACCTCCTTGAAATGTGGGAAGCGTGGCTCATGCCCCGGTGCCCCCATCCTCAACCCATGATCCGGTAATGCGCCATACACCACAGCAGCAGATGCACGCCCCCGAACTGCTCCCCCGGTGATGCCCCCCATCCCTACTTCTTTCCTCCCTCGCAACCCCAGTGCCGCTGAAACAACCCTATTCATCTCGCCATTCTGCCGCCCTTCACTCTGCGGCTGCACCCCCCTGTGCTCGTCGCTTGCAAGTCAGTTGCTCAGCGCGTGCTCACCCCTGCCCACGCCCATCCTGTGGCACCTGCTGCTGCACTCGGTTGCCGACAGCGCATCTGTGTCACCAGCGCTTGCTGCCGCTGTTGAGGCAGCTGTGCCAGCGGCCGACGCCCCAGCGGCAGAGGCGGCGGCAGGTGCAGACCGCATGCCTGCTGCTGCTGCTGAGGAGGAGGCAGAGGAGCAGGGTCATGCCGGCTGACGCCACCACCGCCGCCAGCACCTGTCCTCGGTGAATGTTTCCCTCCGACAGGCATTGCCTTTGCCTCGTCCCTCCTCTCACCCTGCCACAAGCGTCCTCCCACGCATCGCCATCTCATCCCCGCCTCTCGATTACCCTTCTTCACTGCCTCACGTACACCTGCTGTAAAGTGGCATTCTGACAGCCTTGGCAAGTCTGCCAGCAAGGTCCAGCGGGGCAGCCTGCATGCCTGCCCACACTGACGCTCGCACCGCACCAGCCAGCCTGCTTGCCTGCCTGCCCACACGGGTGCCTGGGGTGTTGTACTGGTTCCGCATCCATGGCCCCCCTTGGTGCCCAACTGCGGAGTGCAGAGCCCCTCAGCCTCACCAGCCCATCCCAGGCCTGGGCACCTGTCGCATGTCACATGGTGGGACTTTGTGTGACAAAGCCAGTCGGCAGCTGGTGCCCTTTGCAAGGATGCAAGTTGACCACGTCTCTACCATGCCATGCTGCCAGCCAAAGGAAGCATGCGGCTCAGCCTTTGAAAGCTTTGGCATTTGGCAGAAAGAGGGGTGCACCGGCAGAAGCACGCCTCCACACTCTCTGTTGAGCTCTGCTGTGCGTGTCATGAGCACTGTCGCGCGTGTCATGATCGTCATGCTCGTCTCACATCAGCAACAGCAGCAGCTGGTTCGCCCCGTGGCGAGGGCCCGCTGTGCATGCGGGCAGAGCCTGCCAGGCAGTGCCCTGCGAAGAGCCAAGCCTGTAGCCACGCTCCGCAGAGCAGTTGGCTGACAGCGGCGGTGGGCGCCAGCTGGCGGGGGCAGAATACTTGGGCGGACGGACCCTGCGATCCAGTTTGAAACCCAGGCAGACAGGTGACATCTGAAGTGCCTCTTTGCAGTGTCGCAGAGCCGCTCGTGCGTGCGTGCCAACCCTGTGACGCACTCTGAGCGCTCGCTCAGGGCTCCAAGGTGGGCTGCCCGACTAGGAGGCTGACCGAGCCTGTCAGACCGGAACGCAGAGCACCGGGCAGCTGCTCGCCGCCCCCGCCAACCCCACCTGCCGCCAACCCCGCCTCCGCCTGTTTGCAGGGCGGTGGCATGGCCGATCTTGTGCAACAGCTGGGCCGAGCTGCCCGTGATGGGGACGTGGCGGGCCTCATGGCGTTCCTGGCAGCAGGAGCAGACGAATGGGCTTGACTCCTACGGGAAACCGGCTGTTTACTGGACCGTTCACAAGGACCACCGCAAGTGTGTGGCCGCCCTGCTGGCGGCGGGCGCTGATCCAAACGCTGCTGATCACCATGGTGACACTCCACTTCATGTGGCAATCAGAGCAGGCAGCCTGGCATACGTGGAGCTGCTGCTGGGGTCGGGCGCCGACACGCTGGCATCAGGCCTTGGCTCGACTGCAGTGCAATACGCAGCTTCCTCAAGCCCAGCGCTGCCGGTGCTGCTCAAGGCAACCCCAGCTGAGGCCCTGGACGCAGATGGGGCCAGCCTCAAGATGTCACTGCTTCGAGTCGTGCTGCACATCCGCAACCTCGACTGCACCCGCCACCTGCTGGCAGAGGGTGCCCTGCCGCCGTCAGGAGTCATGCTGTCTGCCCTGTCGCTTGCAGGCGCTTGGGTGCAGCCGCTGTACGCCATCCTGGCCAGCCGCCAGCCGTTGACAGCCTGGCAGTGGGAGCGGGTCGCCATGCCGTGTGATGGCTTGGCAGCCGCCCTGCCCGCCGTGCTGCAGCGCTCGACCGCAGAGGCGGCCCTGCTGGTGCCTGCCTGCGGCCGCCAAGGAGCGCCTGCGCACGACAGCCCTGTGCCTGGGGCGGGCCCAGCGGCAGGCCGATGCCCCCCTGCCCACGCCCATCCTGTGGCACCTGCTGCTGCAGTCGGTCGCTGACAGTGCAGCTGAGCCTCCAGCGCCTGCTGCCGCTGCTGAGGCAGTGCCTGCTGCTGGCACCCCATCGCCAGAGGCAGCGACAGCGGCTGCAGACCACCCACCGGCTCCTGCTTCTGCTGCAGAGCAGGCCAGCTGATGCCACCGGTACCATCATCTCCATTACTACGGGCACACTCACCACCACCTATCCTCTGTGATTCCAGCAAACCTCGCCTGCCATTACCATTGCCTCGACCCTCTCTTGATGCCCCAACCACCCGTCCACTGGTCCTGCTTGATGTGCATGGCTAGCAACTCCCATGCCCCCACGCCGCCTACTGTCTGCCAGCTCAGCTGTGCCCTGCCAGCTCAGCTGAGTTTGCCAAATGTTGTGGTGCTTCCCAGTCCCGCTGCCCATACTTGAGATGTCTCACAACATATGTGTTGACATCTGGCATTACAGCAAACACAGAACCACGCATGGGTATTTAACTAAATGTTGCGGTGGCAGAGGGGCTCCAGGGAGGAGGAAGTCGAGGAGGCACTTGCCGCTTCTGGAGAGAGGCCTGGCAGGGGATGAGTGAGACAGCATCTCGCATGCACAGCTGTACAATTAACACCGTGACGTTGCTGCTGTCCTGCAGGGAGCTCAGTCAGCCGACGTGCTTTGAAGGAGTCACACAATGGGGGTGGGCAGCCGAAGATGGGCTGCTCTGCGCAGGCCAGGCACAAGGCTGCTGCACGTGCACGCAGGCGCTCGTGGCCGGCGTCCGACAGGTGCCGTATCAGCAGGGCAGACTACTCAGCTGGCGCTGCAGCATGGAATGCAGGGCTCGCCCAGCGGTGCGGCTAGCGGGAATGGAAGAAGCACAGCTGCTGCTGCAAGGCCGGGGCAGGCGTCCAAACAGGCCACTGTACAGAAAATGGCCGACGGGCAGGGGCGGGGAGGGAGGCGCACAGTTATGCGTCATTTACCGGGGGTGGGCAGCTGTGCACTGACCCTGGCCACCGTCTTTGAGCAGCCTGCTCGCGATTTGGCGGTTCGGGACGCATGCGTGACCATGCAGCACCAGGAGGACTGCAGGCGTTCATCGCTGCAAAGGAGGACGGGCAGCTGATACCCCCTGCACCCCGCCCAAAAAGCAGGCTGCTGGTGGAGCTAGCATCCAGTGGAGCGCTGCAGGCGGCGCTGGGTTTGGCACTAGAGGAAGGTGGGGATGCACTGCAGCGGGAGCTGAAGGGAGCCCTGTCCTTGGCAGTGGCAGCCTGGGCGCTGTGCTCCCACGTGGTGGGCAGCCCAGGCAGGGAAGCCACGCACAGCAGCAGAAGCACGAAGCCAGGCAGCGGCACTATGCACAGCAGAGCTGCGCCGACAGCTGCAGTGCTGGGCGGAGGCGGCGCCGCACCGCCCTCTTGAAAAGAACGCTGGGCATGATGGGAGCGGTCTGGGAGCGGCCACATGTCCAGACAAGCCTCTGTAACCTCTGTCCTCTTCCCTTGCAAGGAACGAACCGGTATATTTACATCCATTAGATCCCATACATAAACATGCACGGACCCAGACGCGCTGCTGCTTGCGCTCAGCGCAGCAGCTTGCGCCCGCCCGCGCCGGCGCGCTGCTGGAAGAGCTGCACACCTCCCGGAGTGGGGCCTGGGGCGGAAGCTGTAGCAGGGCTCGGGGAAGGGCCAGTGGCCGGGCTGGGAGCCGGGCCAAGGGTGGGGGAGGGGGCAGAGCCCGCCCTGGGCGTGCATCCGGGCACCATGCTGCCAGATTGAGCTGCCAATCGGTGGGCAAAGCTTGTGATGTGCTCAAACGTGCTGTCCGTCTCTCGGATGTTGCTGCCGTCGCCCCGCGGGCCGGTTTCGCCGTCCCACTGCAATTGCGGGAGACGGGGGGACGGAGGGGGAGGCCGTGCAAGCAGGCGAGTCAGCAGGTTTGACTTTGAGCCTGTAAGAGCCAAGCCAGGCAGCGCATGCATCGCTAGCAGCTGCAGTGCTGCTGTGACATCACAGCAGGGTGTGTCGAGGGCACCAACTTCGGCCTGCAGGACCGCTGCACAAGCCTGGGAAATGGGTCCTCAGCGAGGTGGGCTGTAAGTGAAGTGTCCTGGCTGGTATGCAATGGCAGGTGAGTTGGGTGCCGCGCCCTTGAGGCAGCAGGGTGCCGCCGTTGATGCGGACAAGGCTGACTCAGACTCTGCAGGCATTCCGTGGCTGGATGTACCAAGTACTACGTCTTGCCAGCCCACCTCGCCCCAGGACCCGCATTGAACGGCAGCTGACAGTGCAGGCTGTCTGACTTTGGCTGTTTGATCTAGCACAGCTTTACTTACAACCCACCTCGCCCAGAAGCCAGCCTGTCCGCGCGCCCCTGCCTGTGACTTTACCGTTTCGATAGCGGCGGGGTGTGTGTGGGGGGGGGGAGCCCGGGCTAGCCCCTCCACCCTGGAAAGCTTAGCTCGCCACCCACATCAGTCGTCACAGCTTATCTATAAGGCCAAACCTCACCTGCCAGAAGAGGGCGCCACGCAGGGCCCCGCTGCCCTGCAGGGAGCGGTCCACCTCAGAGCTGACCATCAGGAACCTGCAGAAAGGGAATTTTGACATACGGGGTCACTGAAGGGGGCTTGTTCTTCCAGCTACTTAGAAGAGATTTCTGGACTCAGTGGATGATGACGTGATCATCAGGAACTTGCGCAGAGAACACAGAAGCCCCGGTAGATGGTTATCTCGAGGCCAACATCAGATATGTATCTAAATCTGTGTTTCCAGAATTTCAGTGGATGAATGTCAGTCAGCGGCTGCTCCCGTGCACGGCCTGTGTGTGCCTGCCACGTGGGCACGCTTGCCAACCAAACCCAGCCTTAAACAGCGCTGCCTGAGGCTGGTTTTCTGCAGCCCGCCGACTTCGCCCCGCTGCCTGGCCCCCTAACAGTATATCGGCTGGTGCGGAACAGCACACACTGCGGCAGCCAGGCATGCGGGTCGCACCACGGGTCCCGCACGGTCGAGATGTTTTGCACCGGAGAGTTCTTGCCTGCGACAGCGGGGGCCGGGGGGGCAGGTGGCGGGCAAGCGAGAGTGAGGCAGCAGGCCTGGGCTAGCCTGTAATGACAGTCACAAGTGTCCGGGGTGCAGAGAACGAAATGGGGACATGGCTCAAGCAAGCAGTGCTGGGACCATGCTGGGACCATGCTGGGACCGTGCTGTGGCAACGCTGTGCTGCCAGCTCACCAAACTCCTCCAGCACCAGGGGCTTGCCGATAGCAGCTGCCGCCTGCACAAGGCGCAGAGGGTGCAAGAGGGCACAGGCCAAGTGTGTGGGTGAGGGCTGGGCCGGGCCGGAAGTTGGGCAGGCACATGCTGGTAGCACAAGGGGCGGCAGCTGGCAGCCATGTCTCCCTGAGCAAGGCCCTAGGACAGCTGCAAGCTGGTCAGCACCCAACAGGGCAGGGCGCCCGCTGCATTTCCCTCCTGCAGTCCCATGCTGCGTCTCCCGCCCTGCTGTGCTTTGCTGCGCTTTGTCGTGCCGTGCTGTGCTGTGCTGCCTTGAGGCACATCACACAGCCCAGCATGGCGTAGCGTGCCACCATGCTCACCTGCGCGTGCGCATCAATCCACTGGGCGCCCCACTGAACGTCGTACTGACCAGGGTTTCCCCAGCTGCGTGCACAGAGAGGAGCAGCAAGAGAGGGCAGGGTGGGATGAATGTGGCAGCAACCTCCAGACCGCCTTTAACCGACAACCCCGGAGTCTTATGTTCTTTCTCCCTCGCTCGCCCACTTCAAGAGCCCGGGCCAGAGCTGCATCCTGGCTTACGTGGAACCCCAACCTGGCAACACCTTGCCGTCTTTGGGTGCTGCTGCTCACGCCCTTGTTTCACAACCTCGCCCGCTCATGCGTTGGGCCAGAGTGGGCTTCACCAATGAGTCCATCCCCGGCGTTCATGCACACTCCACACCATCTGAATCCCTACATGCTCCCCCTCACTTGTCGGGCCAGAGGTGGATCACAGCATAGTCCACCCCAGGCTGGGCATGATTTGCGCGGAAGTCCTGTCCAGAGCGGGAGGCCCAGAGGTTGCCGTCGCCTGGGTTGGCCCCTGCACAAGGCAAAGTTGAGGGGGGTGGGGGAAGAGGGAGGGGGGAGGTAAAAGGATGGATTGAAACAGGGTCCCGGGATGTTGCTGTCGCCTGGATTGAACCCTGTGGAAAGGATTCAAAGGAGGGAAGGAGGGCGAGAGGATGGTCACCCTTTTTGCTGGTAAAAAAGCAGTGCATTGCCCCCACCTTGTTTACACGATGCCAATTCTGCCACCTCACGAACCCATCCCACTGGTGTAACGCAGCGCCATGCCCCCGCCTTCTACACACGACAGAACTGCCCCGGGCCTCACATGACAGGGGATCTGCCTCATCAAAGAATCCCTCCTGCCCGGTGGTCACAAGGTGGTTGGGGTCCACAATCTGCTGAGGGGGAGGTGGGAGGCAATGGGGGCGTTGAAATCAGGCGACGCCAGGCAGCTTCAATGGGCAGGCTGTGCGTTGCTGACCAGAAGGGGTAACTGCAGCCACCAAGTGCACGAGGTGACGGGTTGGCTCCCCGCCTGCCCCCGCCAGCCCTTTCCAGCCGCTGCACTCCCGCACAGACGCTGTGTTGAGTTACGACAGTGCATGACCGCTTCTTGCCTTGAGGTGAGCGGACATGTCTCCAATCCAGGAGTCCACTGCCTCGGGTCCACAGTACTTGCATCGCGGTTCGTTAATAAGATTCCAGCTGCGGGCGGGCGGCAGGTAGCGGGGAGCAGAGGGCAGGTAGGGAAGGGCGTGAGAGAGAGCAGGCAGGAGGGTTGCAGAGCTGCTCAATGTTGGCTGCCAGCGTACATGGAAGAGGGGGACAGCCGGGGAGAGTAGGAGCCGGAAGTGCGGGAGGGTGGAAGATGACCGGGTGCACTGCCAGGGGTTGCACTGCCAGGGGAAGCTGAGGGTAGGCAGGTGCAAGGGTAATGAGCAGACCACGTGAGGCTTGCAGGAATTAGAAAATTAGACGATAGCCGAGCAGCAGCAGTGCGGGGCATGGGCGGAAGTAAGCAGCCCGCTGAGCAGGCATGGGGCAGCAGGCAGGAGGCAACCACAAGCGGCACGGGCACCGCTCGGGGCAGTCCCACCTTTCCCCCTATCTCAGTGCTGCTTCCGGCCTCCCTTCCTACGCCCCGCCACCCTTCCCTCCCTTCACCCTCCCCTCCCTTCCTCCCTCCCTCCCAACCTGAAAATTGCAGGATCATCTTTGTAGAGCACGCCAGTCAGGCTGTTCTTGCGGTTCACAACGGCGGAATAAAAGTCCTTCACCTGCAGTGGCAAGGGGAAGACTGGGTTCTAAAAAGCAAGTCCCGGTACTGCCTGTGCTGCAGCTAGCACGCCTGGCACGTAGTGCACCTGCACAGCAGAGCTGGCACAAGGGGGCGCATCCTGCAACTTCCAGCGGGGGCCTAAGGCTCGGGCAGCGCACAAGCAAGCCGCTGGCCGGGCAGCTGCTCCCCCAGCCGCACTGCCCCAGCTGCAAGGCTGCCCAGGGCACAGCTTCCTGGCAGCTGCCTGCCCCACCTGATCGCGGCACTTGGGCGAGGTGAGCCAGGCATAGGGCGTGGTCAGTCGGTCAGTGGCGTTGAGGGCGCCAGGGGGGCGGAGGTCAATGTCGGGGCGGGGGCGTACGGAGATCCCGCTGGTGCCGCACCTGCTCAAGGGGAGGCGAGGAGGCGGGGTGGCAGGTCCAGTGGGTGACTGTGGCAGCAGGCCCGGCGGGCGGTAACGACACAAGAGTGGGACACCCCCACTGCCCTCGAGGAAGTTTGCCGCCTCAGCTCAGTTGCTCCCGCCACCCACTCTTGCGCTTGCCCTGCCCAGCACTCTCCTCCCTGCTCCCCCCCTACCTCGCCCCTCCCTGCCTCCTCCCATCCGCCTGCTAAGCATCGCCCTCCCCGTGGCTTCAATCCGAGCACTGCCAGCTTGCACACCTCACACCCTGCCACCCTTCCCCCCTCTGCCCAGCCGCCCAGCCAGGCTCACCACTTCTCGAGCTGCGGCACGCCCCCGTTCTTCCAGAGGTTCATGAATGCAATGCTGAGCTTGATGTCATACTTGGCAGCTTCGGCGATCACAAAGTCCAGCCCACGGGCCACCCGCTCGTCCAGCTGGCCTGCAGCAATCGAATAAATTGGAAGTGGGAGAGTGTGTATGTTGTGCTTGCTGCCCGTCCTGCTGCTGCCGGCCATACGCCTGCCCATCGTCCAGCTGGCCTGCACCAGGGGCGAACTCAACAGTGGGAGAACGCAGGTGTTTGTGTGGTGTGTGTGTGCTGGGTGGGGAGGGGAGCGGGCAATGTGGCCGAGTGGGGTAGACTGTCTGGGCACGGGGTGATCAGCAGGAGAGATGCCCCCCATGCAGTGAGGCAAGTGGGCATCACATAGTGAACGATGTGCAAAAGTGAGAGCCAGCTGCTGCAGTCTTGTGCTGCTGTCGTCCCATGGCGCGCTGCCATCCCCGCTGCCCCCCAGGCGCCAGTGCCTGCTCGTCTTCCCACCCCACCTGGCGCCAGTGCCCACTCGTCTTCCCACCCCACCTGGCGCCGTCAGCAGCTGCGCGGCGCCGCCTTCGTCGCCGCCTCCCACGAGGAAGAATCGCAGCATGTTAAGGTTGTTGGCTTGGGCTTGCTGAAACTTGGAGGTGAGGAAGCCGGGGTCGGAGACAGCGTAGTCCAAGATGCGCCACCCGTTCCACCCTGCAGAAGAGGGGGAGTGAAGAAGCAGGCGCGTGTGGGGGTGGAGTGAAAAAGCCAGCTGAGGCTCAAGCCTGCGGGTCCTGCGGGTCCATCGGTGCTGGCAGGCATGCCACACCGCGACCCCTGCTGGGCTCATCAAGGCAGAGCCGAGGAGCTCTCGAGCTGAGCCTACAGACAAGCAGCACCCCACAAGTACGTACCGCTGAACAGGTACTCGTTGCAGGTGTCGTCGACAAAGCGCCCTCCGGACACTCGGATGATGCCCTGCAGCTGGGTGAGCAATCAGCAAGCGTTACATTCATTCACACACTTGCCTGCGCAGCCAAGCCGTGTGCTTGTCCTGGGCAGCAGGGAAGGTGGAGAAGTTGATGCTGGCCATGAACAGTGTGCAGGCATGCCAGGGGGAATCTGGCCTCTGGGCGAGCGAGCCGTTACGGACGGCGGCAGGAGCACCGCTGCCGCCCGGCCCCCAAGCGGCGGCACCCAAGGCAGGCGGCGGCGGCAGCTCACTTGGGCTTGGCAGGCGGCCTGCTGCAGCAGCGCCAGGCTCAGCAGGAGGGCAGCCAGCGCTTTGACCCCCATTTTGTCGGCTAAGGCGGACGACTGCCAGGAGCTGCTCTCGGGCTCTTTCAGAGAAACGTGCAATGTGGGCCGTGCTTGGACTTGAACACGGTTGGCCACAAAGCAAAGAATTGCCTTCTAGGCGGGCGCTTGCTCCATTATGTGCTGCCCCGGTGGTGCACGTTCCCCGCCCCATTGCTAGTTTGCCAAGTAGTGCACGTTCCGGCCACAAAACGAAGAAAGTCCGGATGAACCGCGTAGCGCAGCGAGGTGGGTCGTGCTGCATGCTGTGCTGTGCTGCCCAGGTGGCAGTGCACGTTCCCTCCTTTTCCCCGTCCCATTTGCGCACGCAGTGGGGCGTCTCGAACTCTTGGCAACAGCCGCAATGTCAAACGAAAGTGGCAGGGCAAAGGCGGTCCCCCTTGGCACTCAGAGCTGCGAGCTCTCGACTGCTTGGGAAGTTCGGCAGGCACTCCTTCTCAGCAAAAGCAGAAAGCAAGCAAGCTTACACCTTGCTCGTCTGCCATTGGCATCAAGCCTTCGCCTTGCATATCACAAAATAGACCACTCAGTCGACCAGTAGTGGTCTGCGGCGGCGGCTCCATTGCGTACCACTCCCTGCTTATGGGCTCGTTTGCTATGATCTGCAATCAGCCCTGCTTGCCAGAATGCCCTGCTGTGAGCATAGGGGCTGTGTGAAAGCCCTGCCAAGTGAGTCAGATCAAGCGGACACAACCGTACCACCGCCCACGCCACATTCTGGGGCGTGGAAGGGCTGACGAGCAGCGTAAGAGTGTCACAAGCGTGCCACTGCGCCGCAGCCACCGCTCTAGCTTACCCTAATGGCAGCCTCAGGCGTGCAAGTAGTGCGTCACACAATTGTGTGTTGATATGGAAGTAAAAGTTTGTGAAAGGAATACCAAGATAAGAACTTCAGATGCTAAACTCCGTTGCGTTTGACTGGCCGGCGGCGGCGGTGCTGAGGTGGCGGCGGCGGAGGTGGCATTTAGTGGGGACTGCATGCGATATTGTGCATCACAAACCTACACCGCCCAAAGTGCACAAGCAGGTATCTAGAGGCCTGTGTCGTCAGCTCGCTGGAGCCCTAATCTCGGAGGGCTCGAATTGCTCGCTTTAGCGATCTCGGCGATTGATGTGCAGAGGTAAGATGTCGCCGGAGCCTTTGGAAGGCGCCCTTACGCCCTTGCGAGGCCTCGACGCCCGATAAACCCTTCAGCGAGCCCCGTGTGAAGCTCTGCTGGGTGCGCTGCTATCCCCGTTTGCCGCAGGATAGCGATCTGAATTGCAGGCGTGCAGGGCCCTTGCGCCATGCAGCGGCCCGGCAGCGGCAGCCGCCCAAGCGGCGGCGGGGCCCAGCCGGCCCCGCCCCCGTGGCAGATGAAGACGAAGCTGTGCCAACACCACAGCACTCCTCGCGGCTGCACCCGCGGCGCCGCCTGCTGGTTTGCTCACGGATCCCAAGAGCTGCAGCGTCCGCGCAGGCTGGAGGTGCGAGGCCCCCGCCTGCCTGCCTGCCTGCCTGCCGCCGCCCGCCTCAGCCTGACGTCTGCATCCTGCTCCTCTGCTGTGCACATTGCTGCTATCCTCCGAAGGCATGATTGCTCCCGGAAAAGGCCAGCCGCAGAGATGGCGCTGCCGCCTTGCTCCCCCCGCTGCCGCACCCCACCTCACCTTGCAGGCTGCGGGCGCCCGCCTGGCATCTGATCCTGAAGGAGTGGCAATGGAGGTGGCCCAGGAGTTGGGTCGCTGCCTGGTGTCAGCGCTGGAGCACTTGAGGGCGCAGCGGTGGCAGGATGCCGGCGACGTGCTGCAGCGGGCGCCGGTGCTGGATGCCAAAGCGCTGCTGCAGCAGTACAGGCTGGGGCAGAGGGTCAGTGAAATGCTGAGCAAGGGCCTGGATGCTGCGAGCGCCACCTGGACCCAGGTGCAAGAGCGTGGCGGCGGCGGTACTGCTGGCGGCACAGCTGGCGGCGACAGCGGCACCCACGGCGGCCGGCAGCAGAGTCAGCATCCGTCCCCCCCGCCGCCGCCGCCCCTGGCGCCCATGCCACAGCAGCAACAGCAGCGGCCATCTCCGTCGGACCAGCCGCCACTGCGGAGCCTGCCACAGCGGCAGCAGCTGCAGCAGCAGCAGCTGCACAGGCGCCCCCTGCCGCCGGCGCCGCCCCCGCCGCGTGCACCACAGCAGCAGCAGCAGCAGCGCACCATGCCACCGCCGATGCCTCTCGTGCCGGGCAGCATGGGCACGGTCCCCCTGCCACCACCCCGGCCTCACCTGCTGCTGCCAGCTCAGGAGCCGCGGCCTAGACAGCTGGTGCCACAGCAGCGGCTGCCCTACCCGCAGCCCCAGCCCCACGTGCTGCTGCCACCACAGCGTGCTCAGCAGCCTCAGCAGTCCCTGRTCCAGCAGCTGCTGCCACCACAGCTTGCCCAGCAGCCTCAGCAGACGCTCGCCCAGCAGCTGCTGCCACCACAGCGTGCCCAGCAGCCTCAGCAGACGCTCGTCCAGCAGCTGCTGCCCCCGGCACCTCGGCCGCCGGTGCTGCAGCAGTCACTCATTCACCAGCTGCTGCCTCCGGTACCTCATCAACCGCTGCTGCAGCAGCCCGTGCCAGCGCAGGCACAGCAATGGGGAGGGCAGGAGGAGGAGGAAGGGGAGTCTTCTAGTTCGCAGGAGGCAGAACTTGATCCTTACCAGGCAAGCCGCTGCCACCCACGCTGCTTCTGCAATACTGCCAGTCAGTGCTGCTGCCATGGGCGGCTCCAGCTGGGGCTCCCATGCATCTGCCCCCGCCTGCATTGCATCACGTGGGTCTGCCCTGCTGTGCCCTGTCAGCACATGCTGTGTTTGCAGCCGGAGCCCCGCCCCTGGTCAGCCCTGCCTCGCATTCATTCCCCATCTTGCTGCATGCTGCTGTAGGCTGCAGATGCCATGCACCGTGGCAGTTACCCAGTAGCAGCATCTCGCTGCCTGGACATGCATGTCCCATTGCCTTGCCTTGTGCCGCAGGCTGCTGAGGAGGCCACGTCATTTAGTACACTAACCATTTAACAACCCACTGCCTTTTGCCCACGCCTGCCCTGCCCCACTCTGTTCAGGCCGCCAAGCACCCGCTGACTTTTACCCACTCCTGCCTCTCCCTCCTTTACATGCCACAGGCTTTTGCACGGCCACGCAGCGTGGGACACTCAGTCACTCACTGCCTCCTCCCTTCTCCTACCACATCCCATCTCATCTCTGCGCAGGCTGCTGAGGACGCCATTCAGCGTGGCGATGCCCCGGCCCTGGAATCTCTGCTGGAGGCATGGGAGTGGGATGGCGATGCGCTGCGTGAGCTGATTTGGGAGGCGGCAGTGATCTGCTGCTCTCCAGATGCAGTGACGGTGAGGGGGGCTGGGGTGACTGGGTTGTGGAAGCAGGGCCATGTTGCTGCTTTACAAAAGCTTTGATGGTGGAGGGGAATGGGGTCAGCGGGCAGTGGGAACAGGGACTGCACTGGGGACGGGGAACCAGGCGCAACTTGGTATAGCAAGGCGGATGCGCTCAGAGGGGCAGTAGTGCGGTGAGGAGCCACGATTGTTTTTTGCCCGCAGCTGCCTGGGGCCGGTTGCAGAGCAGCCGTGAAGGTCTTGCACTGTGGGGGGCATTGTTACATCCTTTAGCACTGAGGCTGCTGCCCTGTTCCTATGCAGGCGCTTGCTGAGCACTATGAGGGTGACTGGACCAAGCTGGAGCACGGGGAGAGCAAGGCGGTGAGACTGTCTTGGGTCGTTTGGAAACAGGAGCAGGATGTGCGGTGGTTGCCCGCTTGAGCTGCGTACGCAAGGGGCGGGGAGCAGCCACATTGTGCTGCTCAAGAAGGTTTAGCCTCTGTTTTGGAGAAGCTCGCTTGGTGAAATTGGTAGACACGATGGACTCAATATCTGTCCCCGCGCGCAACTTTTAAAGCTATGCTGCTCAAGAGGCCGCGTGCAGTGCATTGTCGCACGCAAATTCGTGAATGCCCTGAAGCGCCCCTGCTTGTCTGTGACAGCCCCCCTCCACCCACCACTACTGTCCGGTACAGCATCGTGGCCAGAACAACACATCAGTCCGTGATGGGGCGCTGCTGTGCTTTCCACAGCACCCTGCCGTGCTGTGCACGCCACCTTGTTGTGCTGTTCACGCTAGTTTGCCATGCTGTGCACGCTACCCTGTTGTGCTGTGCACGCCACGCTGCCATGCTGTGCACGCCACCCTGCCGTGCTGTGCACGCCATCCTGCCCTGCAGGGCCTGGTGTTCTGCCTGCTGCACCGTGCCGCCAAGCTTGGCTGGGATCGTGTGCGCGGGGTGCTGCGCATGGTACTGCGTGAGAACCCAGGCGTCGTGTGGGGCAACAGGTACGTGTGGGGCAACAGCGGGTGCACTGCGCCATGCACCAGTGCATGCTGTGGGGGGCAATTTTGCACAAGGCGTGTAACCCACCATCAGTCAGTCAGTTGGCTTGCTGCGGCGCAGTGGTGTTGTCTTGTATGTACGCCCCTGCAGGCAGGTGCCAGTGGCATAGGACGTGATTCATGGCAGCGCGGTGCGGAATCAGGCGGCTGGGACTGGGGAACTAGAGGTGGGATGTGTGAAGGGGAGCAGGTGTTCGATGGACGGGGACTAGGTGGGATAGAGGTGTCGCTCAGGCTCGGCGTCGGGTGGCTGGCGCTCCGCGGCGCTCTGGGCTGCGCCCCTCGCGCCACTCCGACTGCCACCCACCCTCCGCCTCTCCCTCTCTCCCCCTCCGAACCTTTGCATTGCCATGATCACCAGCTGAGATTATTACAATAGTAATATGTCGTCACAGCTGCTGACATGCAATCTGGGCTGGCGAGGGGTGGAGGCGTGAAAAGGGTGGCCACCGCCTACCTGGTGGGGTGGGCGGTGCGCACGGGCACGATGTGAAGCCTGGGATTTGACTTGTTCCCCTAAATATGTATGATATGAGAAGGCTTGGAGCCAGTTCCAGCATCGGGAATCGGCCGGCACAGCCGCACATGCAATCTGAGCTGGCAAGCGGTGTGCGGGTGGTTCGGGGGCCCCCGCAAGTCGGGCAGTTGCATGTCCTGTCTTCAGATGCGCACAAGCGTGTCCCTGCGCTGTCACCACCCACACGTCCCATACCAGCCTCTACAAGAGGGATGCTCATTCATAGAGMAACTCAGACTATCCGCAGCTTGCGCAAGCCACCGCCTGCCAGCCCCGTTGCCCCGGAGCAGGCTGCCGAGCCGCAGCATTTGTCTTGTGKGGGGGTGCCGCCTGAGCTTCCCACCGCTAAACTACCCCAGCAGTTCACCTGCAAGGTGAGAGGAAATATGTCTCTAACAGCGCAGCCTGCACGCAGCCCTGCCCGTGCCGCCCCGCATGCCCGCAGCAGTGCTCCAAAGCAAGTCAGGGGGCGGCAGCTTTTAACATGCCTACGGACGTGCGTGTATGTGCCCGCCTGCACCACCCATCCCCACATACCCCAGCAGTGCCCACGCAAGAGTGGTGCATAATTGAGMAAGCAGCGCAGCCTGGGGGCCTGCCCCGCAGGTGGCACCCGGAACCGCCGGACAGTGCCTCCAAGTAGGCCGCCGGCCGGCAGCATTTGGAATGCCTGCGGGTGCGCGCGTGAAGCCCGCCTGCGCCGACCATCCCCTACATACCCCAGCAGTGCCCCCTTGAAAAGGGTGCATGATTGAGCAAGCAACGCAGCCTGGGCGTCGATCCCCAGGACGATCCTGGCACCGCCAGGCAGTGCCCCGGAGCAGACTGCCGGGCGGCAGCTTTTGGCATGTCTGCGGACGTGCGTGCATGCGCCCACCTACACTGCCCACCCACACGTACCCCAGCAGTGCCCCTGCAAAAGGAGAGGGTTATCCAGCAAGCCGCAAGGCCCCCAGGCGGGAGCGCTGGGGCGGGGGSGGSGSGGGSSSGSYGSGSMMGSTGCCCGGCGSAAGGTGCCTCACGCGGGCTCGCGTGCACTCCCCGACTGGATGCGTCTGTAACTTGAGAGCAGAACATGGAGGATCTCACCCTCATTAGCTCGCTGAAGAGCCGCACAATGCATGCATCCGACRTGGCTCCCGCGGCATCGTGCGCGAGGCGGGGCCTGCGAGGCGTTCTTCGGGATCAGAAGGCATCGGATTTGGCGAATTCTGGGCGGGGCGCGGCCGAGGGCCCCTCGAACGGCGGAATAAGGGTCGCTGACGTGGCGCTCTGTGCGTGCAGGGATGTCGGAATCGTCTCTAGTCAACATCCTAACAAGGGGCTGGGACATGGGCCAGCCACAGCATCTGCCGGGCCTGCAGCCACAGTAGCCACACGAGCATGGTTTGCCTGGCATATGCATGCGGCTGCCTCTGTCATTCTGTCACCGCAGGATGTTTGGTGAAAAGGACACCCACATGCCGCTGCACTCGGCGCTGACTGTGCGCCCACCCCCGCCGCTGGATGTTGTCCGGATGCTGGCGCCAGAGGTAAGGCTGCACGGGGATGCCAAGGTATGGTGTAGACGGACCAGCCTAAACCCAGCTGCTCCTCAAGTCCTGGCTGCTCTACAGCCTACACAGAGCTACACAGCTTACACCAACCTACACTGGACCGGCATGCTACTTTTGCTAGCCAATGGCCAGTGTAAGGGTGATCCTTCGACAGCAGCATGCAGGTGGGGTGCCTGGAGAGCATTGCCGGCCCCAAGTGAATGTGCAAGCTCCCTTCCGCAGCGGATTCTTGCATGCTTCGACCTCTGCTCATGCACGTCACCTACACGTACGTTGCTGCATGTGTGCCACCCTCCTGTGCAGCACGAGCCGGCGGTGTGGCAAGTCTCGGCAAATGGTTGCACCGCAGAGCAGCAGGCGGCTAGGGCGTCCGCGGCTGCACCCAGCGGGTCTGACCTTGAGTCGCAGCTGAATCAGGCTTACACCTTCCTCCTTGGTCTCAGGTAGATCAATCAGTCAATCAATTACATTTCAAGTCCAGGGGGAGCAAGCAAAGGTCTCATGGGAAAGGGTGAGGGGTGAGTGTATCGGAATGTAGTTTGTGGCAAAGACAAATAAAGGCAGGGTGCTTTGCCCACCTGTTTACATACCTCATTTGCAAACTTGGTTGCACTCGCAGGTGTGTGCCCGCTGGCAGTAGGCGCGCTTCCCACCTGCACCTGGCAGGAGATAATCTGGTCCTCGCTCTGCATTCACACTGCGATGTTAACTCCCTTGCTTTCTGTGGTGCTTGCCTTTGTGTTGCTCCAGAGAGGATCATGAGGCTGAGCAGCGGCGGCAGGCAGAGGCAGCTGAGCGGCAGCGCCGGGAGCAGCAGCAGCGCCAGGAGCAGCAACGGCAAGCGGAAGAGGCCGAACAGGCTGAACAGCAGCGCTTGTTGCGGCTGCGGCAAGCGGAAGAGGCTGAACAGCAGCGCTTGGAGGAGCAGCAGCAGGCGCACGAGGCTGAGCGGCGGAGCCTGGAGCGGCAGGAGCGACGGCAAGCGGAAGAGGCTGAGCAGCAGCGCATGGAGGAGGAGCTGCAGGCGCACGAGGCTGAGCTGCAGCGTCAGGAAGCTAAGCGGCAGGAGCAGCGACGGCAAGCAGGAGAGGCTGACAGCGCCCCAATGTCCTTCAAACAAGTTTTGGTGCAGCCTGGGGAGCAGCAGTGGCAGCAGTCGTATGAGGCTGAGTTGCAGCGCCATGTGCAGCAGCGGCAGGCGCGGCAAGCCGAGGAGCTGCAGCGTCAGGAGGCTAAGCGGCAGCGGCAGGCGGAACAGGCGGAACAGCAGCGCGTGGAGCAGCTTTTCTTGGCGCTGCAGGCTGAGCGGCAGCACCAGGATCGACCGGATCTACAGCGCCAGGAGCAGCAGCGGCAGGCGCTGGATGCTGAGTGGCAGCGGCAGCAGCGCCAGCGCCAGGAGCTGCAGCGGCGGGCACAGATAGCCGAGGAGATGGAGCGGCAGGCGCAGGAAGCCGAGGAGCGGCAGCGTCAGGCGCATGAGGCGGCTGCTGTGCAGCTGCTGGGCGAGATGTCTGACGATGAGCTGGACGAGGCTTACCAGGCAAGCCAACCCTACCGCCAACAACGCCACTGCCTTTTTACTGCAGCCTCGTGCATGCCAGTGTTTGTTGCTGCTTCGCCTGCTGCTGCAGGCCCTGGCCGCTCCTGCTGCTTGCACCTGATGCTGCGCCCGCGGCTATGGCCATGGCTGTTGGCTGTTGGAGGCTGTTCACACTTACCTGCTCCTGGCAGCCGTGCTTGTGTCGTTGCCGGCCGCTGCGGGCTGTTCAAGTTAAAGCGGTGCTACCAACCCTGCGGTGACTGCATGTGCCGCTGCCGCTGCCCCACTCAAGCAAGCAAGTAGCCAAACCCTGCCGCAACCGTCCACCCCACTCCCTCACGGTCTACTCCTTATGGCGTGCAGGCCGCGGCGGAGGCCATCGAAGCCAATGATGCAGCAGGGCTGCAGGAGTTGCTGGACAATTGGGAGTGGGAGGATCACGAACTGCGCAGCCTGATTTGGGAAGCAGCAGTGGAGCGCCACTCTGAGCCCGCATTGAAGGTGAGGGCTGGCAAGGCAGGCAAGGCAAGGGAACGGTGGGAGTACAAGGCTAGGCTGGGACGTGCTGCCCGACAGGGGGCTGGATTAAGCAGCATGCAATGCACCTGCGGGTGGTGAGAAGCTGTGCTTCGCTCGACTTAGATCTGCTGCCGAATGGTCTGGCCATGGCTCATGTTTCCAGCAAGTTCTGTGCACAACCTGCCGTGCAGGCGTTGGTGGAAAAATATGGACGGAACGATTGGACAGAGCTGCAGCACCCCGATTCCAAGCTGGTGGGTGTGGGGTGCGAGGGCATGGCGAGTGGGGGCAAGTGCACTTGCCAACGTGATCAGGCAGGCGGTGCTGTCAGTGCCTGTATGGTCAGTGCACGCAAAGGCGTGGAGAGTGCCGGCTGGCTGTGCAGCTGATGCTTGCAGCTCTGCAGGGCAGCGAGGCAGCACCTCTTGCCACTTAAGGCAGCCCCTCTTGCCATTTGAGGCAGCACCTCTTGCCCCTCAAGGCAGCAACTCTTGCCACTCAAAGCTGCGAGGCAGCATCTCTGCATGCCACTCAAGAGGTGTTGCCTCCTCCTCCCGGTGCTCAACACATGTGCCCCATAGCCCCAACACTATAAACCCTAAACCCAGAACATGTGCCTCTCCCACCCCTCCCAGGACCTGGTGTTCTGCCTGCTGCACCTCTCCGCTGGGCAAACCTGGAGCTGTGTGCGGCCAGTGCTGCGCCTGCTGGTGGACTGCAACCCAGACATCGTGCACAGCAGGTGGGGCAGGCGGTACGCAGCAGCACAGCACACCCAGGTGACGTGTGACAGCCACCATAAAGCCTCAGTGGCGCCGCCACCGGCAGCTGTACAGTTCACAATGTGCAGTTGTGCGCTAGTTGCGGGCGCCACTGAGCGCGCACGTGCAGCACGTGCACGGACAGGCAGCACGGTTTTCTGGCCTGTGCTGCGCGACCCGCACACTGTGCTGCTGCCGATGCACAGCAATGTCAAGCGCACGTGCTGTTGATTCACGTTTGTCCTACAGGAGGCTGGGCCATCCAGGCGGCGCCTTGCCGATCCACGCAGCCCTGCACTCAGCCCCACCGCTAGACATTGTGCAGCTGCTAGCGCCAGAGGTGGGGGTTGATGGCGGGGTTGGAATTGCTGGGTTGGAAGTGCTGGAACTTGTTTTCAACAGGCGTGCACGTTCATCCCGGGACCTTGCCGGTTGTAGATAACACCCGCAGGCAATCCTGTGACCTTGGTGGTTGTAGAATACACCCGCAGGCGATCCTGGGACCTTGGTGGTTGTAGAATACACCCGCAGGCAATCCTGTGACCTTGGTGGTTGTAGAATACACCCGCAGGCAATCCTGGGACCTTGCCGGGTGCAGATTACACCCGCAATGTGCTGCTTGTGGTGCTAGCGCTCGCAGGCACCACAAGCCTGCCTGCAAGCGCTAGCACCACAAGCCACCCCGATGCACTGCTTGTAGCATGCTTGCAGGGGCAGAATACACCTGGTGTGAGCTGCTTGTAGGGTGTTTTCAACACACCCGCTGCTTGCTTGCAGGGCGAGCCGACGGTGTGGCAGGCCGCGGCAGGCGGCTTCACTGCGGAGGGTCTGGCCTCCTACGCGGCACGCCATGCACGCCAAGAATCAGGCGAGGCCAAGCGGCTGACAAATGCCGCCAACTACCTGCGAGAGCTCCGGTGGGTTCAGCTAGCTGCTAGCTCCCTGCCTTGCTGCCCCTGGCCCTCCAAATGCACACATGCGCCGCTGAAACATGTGAAAAGAAACTGGGGGGAGCTTGCACGAGTTGGGGTGAGTGGGAAGGTGCGTATCTTGCTGCCTGGCCCGCCAAGTGCCTGCAACGGCAGATGTCTCGCATTTATGCAGCAAGTGCAGCTGCTGAGGTGGACATTATACCCAGCTTGGCGAGCTGGCAGAGGCTAGTGTAGGACAACAGCCGTGGGCCAGCTGTTGTGCCCAGGACAGCAAGCAGTTGTTTACTAAGGCTGACGTTGCTGTGAGCCTTTCCTCCCCCTTGCTTTCCCGCAGGGAGCAGCATGCAGAGGAGGCAGACCGTCAGCAGCGTGGGCAGGCAGCTGAGGTGCAGAGGCGCCATGAGACAGCTGCGGCAGCTGCTGCAGCAACGGAGAAGCAGCGCAAGCATGAGGCAGCTGCCGAGAAGCGACAGCAGGAGCAGGAGGCAGCAACGGCGGCAGCAGCGGCGGCAGCAGCAAAGGTAGCAGCGGCGGCTGCGGCGGCTGCAGAGAAGAAGCGACGAGAGGAGGAAGCTGTTGCAGAAGCGGCCGCTGCTGCTGCAGAGAAGCGGCGGCAGGAGCAGGAGTCAGCAGCGGCGGCAGCGGCGGCAGCAGCAGCAAAGGTAGCTGCGGCTGCTGCTGCGGCTGCAGAGAAGAAGCTGCAGGAGCAGGAGGCGGCAGCAGCTGCTGCTGCAGAGCTGAAAGCGCTGCCGCTCATGTCACGCCCAGACCAGCTGGAGGTGTGTACCGCACCGTACCGCACAAAGAGTGCAGTACAGCACAGTTTCCTGCGTTTTCAGTGGCTGCCGACGGCCACTGCCGACGCCAGTGCACTGTGACTGCCATCAGCCCATGCTCTCCGGATCCCCCCTTGCACCTTGTGTGACTTGCCTGCCGGGGGGTGCAAGGATGGCAACAAGTGAGCTTGCTCCACTGGCCCACGAAGGATCTAGCTTCCCTTCCATCGCACCCGAACTTCCTGCTGACTGCAGCCTTCCTCCCGTGCACTGCCGCTTGCCCCTGCTTGCAGGCGCTGGTCTATGCTGCCGGTGCTGGCGATGCCAAGCTGCAGCTCTTGCGGGAGGCCTGGCAGCGTGTGGTTCCGACAAAACACGAGGCCCAGCGTGTCATGTTTGCCGCCATGATGTGCGTGTCGTGGCCGGCTGTGGCAGAGGTGCAGCAGCTGTGGGACCGAGTCAACCATGGCAGCTGGGCGGACATCGCCGTGAGTTACCCCGACGGAAGCAGGTGCGAGGCAAGGTAGCTGGTTTTGCCGTGCGGACCAGAGCTTGAGCTGTGAGGTGTGGCAGCTCAATTTAAAGGACGTGCTGGTTTCCTGTCTTTGCTGGGCCTGTGCTGTGGGTGCAGTGGGTGGCCCCGGGCTTGCAGCAGGCTCTTGTCCTGCCGCCTCCTGCCCTGGATTGCTGCAGCGGCTGGCCTCAGCGGACGCCCTGTCACACACCATACACGTGGACCTAGGTCACACACACAGGCCTACGCATGCGCGCCCTTCTCAAAGAGCATTTGCGCGCCGCAACCGGTGTTGTGCGCTGCCTTCACACCGCCCCCCTCTGCCTTGCAGGCCCAACCGGCACATCATTTTCGCCCTGATTGACAAGAGCCTGGGGTTGAGGGAGCGGCCCGATGGCGTGGCAAAGAGCTGCCATGCTCTTTGAGATGCCAGAGCTGTCCTTCCACCCGTGAGCTGTCACCTTTTCATTCGTTTGTGTGTCCACGGTGTTCTTGCCCATCGCCCTGGTCACGCACAGAGAAGGGAAGCATTTTGTCATGATCGTGATCATGGTTTGGTTTCTCCTGCTTTGTTCCTTTGTATTGAATTTTAGATGGGATCCTGCACGGGGACACTAGACTCAGTCTGCCTGCCAAATCACCGTGGCCGTGCCATAGCTGCCTGGCTGCCGAAGGCTGTGTGTGCACATGCCGTGCAGTCACGGTGGCATCAGCAGTGCGTTGCGCAGCCCTACTACTCTGCGCGTCCCGGCGCCCGGCGTCTGGCGTGCCGCCCTCTCCACCTGGCGTTCTTATTATTATTTGTATAACCCCACAAACCCTGTCCCACCCGGCCCGCAGGAACTCCTCTCACGAGACTCCCCTGGGGGCTGCCATTGGGGCCGGAGCACCCCTTGAGGTGGTGAAAGCCCTGGCTCCGCCCGGCAAGCCAGTCTTGTGGTCTGCCCCTACGGGCCCGACGGGAAAGTTGGTGGCGCCACTCAAGGTGCTGCAGTGACGTTGCATCACACCTGCCCGTGCTTCATTCGCTGCCGCCTGCGCTACGCCAAGCCACGCTCTGCCTTTGCAAGCGCACCGGCTGTGCCGAGCCGAAAGCATTGCCTGTATTGACGCCGCTTTGCCTGGCTGCTGCAGCTGGCGCGCGAGCTGCACAAAAAGTACGCCAACAAGCAGGGCTGGAGCCGGTACGGGGAGATGGCCAAGCATTTGGAGTGCGTGGAGCAGCAGCACATGTGAGAGGGCGGCCTGCGTACTGCTGGTTCTCTGCTGCTGCTACTGTCGGTAGGGGGCGGTGGTCCGGAAACAGAGCCACCTGCCCCATGTTACACACATGGGCAGTTGCAGTACAAAGTAGGGTGCATTCACGCACGCAACAGAATAATGATCAAGCATACTAGGGATCATTCAGGGTGGGGCAGCCGCAGTTGGCGTCGCACTGCCCCCGGCTGCGCTGCCGCGCCGCCGGTGCACCGCATCCAGCGCGCCGCGCTGCAGGGTGGGTGGGCGGGAAACAAGGAGACGAAAGAGAGACGATCCGGAGACCGCACAGAGTGCGGGCTACGGCCTGAGAGGGCGGCCTAGTGCCGCCCCACACCAGCAGTACGGTGCTAGTACTGCAGGCCAGAGGGGACCGCCCTCCGCAGCCGCAGAGAACAGCAGTTACAGCAGGCTGTAACATATGGCAGTTACAGTACTGGTTACAGTACTGCTTGCCGTACTGCTGCACCGCTGCTTACTATTCACTGCTCATGCCTTCTTTCGAGGCCTGTCGAGGCCTGCAGGCACTAGGAATCACCGCTAGCATGTACGGCTGTGTTGTGTATGCTGGCTGACTGTGCTCTGCCCTGCTGTGCCCTGTCATCAGCATGCCCTGCCTGCACGCAGCTTCGACCTCCTTGTCATCTTGTGGGCATGAACCTGCTGCCTCCTGCCAGCCTGTGCTGAGCACAGCACGGTTTGCGATAGGAATCTGTGCCATAAACTCCCTGTCAACCTGCTGCCGTGCAGTGACCAGGTGGCTGCGGAGCGGGCTCAGAAGATGGAAGCGCTGCAAGCCGCGGTACAGGCCCTCACGGCCGCGGTACAGTCTGGCAGCGTGGCTGACGTCACTGGGGCGCTGCCAGCGGTGCTGGATACTGATTGCAAGGTGAGGGGCAGGGGCTGGCATTGAGTGTGGTCGTCTCGATTAGTTAGGGGAAGCAGGCATAGCTGGCCGCTGCTAGGGCCAATCAGCAGCGGTGCGCCCTGGATGGATGTGCCAGGCAGGCTGGATGCGTGGTTGCAACTGGATGCAATTGCTGCCAGCCTTTGCGCATGCTTAGCACAAGTTTTGGGGTAACATGAGGTCAAGGCATGGGCACAGATGCACCGCTGCCAGGGGGCATAACTGCACTTGTACACCCCTCGACGCTCCTCCCAGGGATGGATGAGAATCGCCCGTCTGTGTGCTGACATGCTGTGCTGCCCCCTCACACCGTGCACGCTGTGTTGCCCTCTCAATGTTCTGGTGCCTCTCAGCCTTTGAGCTCCTGTGATGCTGTGCACGTCCTTACCCAGAAAACCAAGGCCCAAAGCCCCAAACCCCTACACAGGTATGGTAGCTGACTGGTGCCTCTGGCTTACTTTCTTGTCGGTTTCCTCAACACCACGCCCTCGGGCTATAATCTTCGTATTCCCCTACACAGGACGTGCGTGACAAGGCATGCCCTCAGGCGGCCTGCCTGCCTTCCTGGAGTCGGTCATCCTGCAAGCCCCAGGCCTCGGGGTGGTGGACGCTGTGGAGGAGCTCAGCAGGCAAGGGATGGACATACTGAGGAGGCTGCAGGGTATCCCATTCACCGGGCTTCAGCACGCGTTGCACACACCATCGCCCCGGCGGCTAAGGGTGCTTGGTGTGGACATGCATGGGCCAACGTGCCCTTTGGATGTGTCTGAGAGTGTTCACAACCGCGGCATCTGCTGCTCAAGCAATACTCACAACTTTAGCTCATATCATCGCAGCTTGAGCGAGCAGTGGCTGAGCTTAAGCTTGCACTCCACATGTACCCCGCCCGCCCCCGCTTGCAGGCACTACGGCGCTCGGCCGGCCAGCCACCCAGCCGTGGGAGGCAGGCTGCTAGAGGCAGCAATGGCGGCTGGGCGCTTTGAGATGGCTCATGAGCTGCTGCTGCGTCACTCTTCCATGGTGGCAGGCATGCCCAGGTGCGTCTGTTGTTTTTCAACCCATTTTTTTTGTTTTGTTGAAACGTGTTGTAGTACTTGTGTGTGCTGAGCGCGTTCTTGTGATAGCTTGCAAGCTGCTGGTGTGGCACGGTTCCATCGTAGCACGGCCTTTGGTTGGTTGTGGTGCTGTGGCTGAATTCGGCGGTCGTACATTCATCAACATCAATTCACCATTTGAGCGGTCACCCAAATCATCAACCTTTCATCATTTGGCAGCAGCAGCATCCCCAGGCATGCGCATTCTGTGGTGCAAATCTTCCCAAACTAGCTGCTGGCCGCTCTGGCTGCCAGCTGGCGCCTGCAGAGCATCACGTGCCATCAACCGCCTCAGCTCACCTATGCGCTTGCCTGGGTTCTTGCCTCACCTGGCTGCCGCTGCCGCTGCTGCCTTTCTTCACTGCGTGTCTGCAGGCCGCCCCTGTGCCTGGCCCTGAAGCTTTTCCTGTGCTGGCCTGGTTTTCATGCCTAACCTGCTGCTGCTGCTGCTGCCGTTACCGCCGCCTTCTTTTGTGCCTGTGTCTGCAGGCCGCCCCTGTGCCTGGCCCTGAAGCACGGCGCGCCGGCAGACCTGGTGGGGCAACTGATTGAGCTGTGCCAAGCGCACCGCGCCCCACAGGGCGGCGCCCGCAAGGCTGAGGCGGGCGGCCTGCCGCCGGCGGCGCTGGCGGTGCAGCAGGGCAGGATGGAGGTGTTGGAACAGGTGAGGCCGGGGGTGACGGTTTTTCAGGTTTCCGGTTCAGGTTTTAAGACGGTTTAGGGTGGCTTGGAGCAGCTGCTTACAGTACATGGCTTCTCAGTGGCAGCACCATGTGGCGAGGCAAGTGGGTTGTGTGGATGATGCAAGGGTGTGTGTGCGGGCACTCGTTGTAGCAGCTGCCCCTGACGACAGGGAGGCCGAGTGCACCAGGGCTGGCAGAGGGAGGTGCCAGAACAGGTGCGGCCTCGGGTGATGGGGTTATGGCACCTGCATGGATGGTTTCTCTGCGGCAAGGCCATGTGGGGAACCAAAGCAAGTGCTTGGTGTGCATGATGCAAGGGCACGGGCGCGGGCGTTGTAGGCACCTCCACACTTGGCAGGGCAGGCTGAGTGCACCGGGATAGGTAAGAGCTGCTGGAACCACAACAGGGGTCAGGGGCCAGGAGTGCGTTGTTGTTGTGCAAGGCAGGGGTGTGTGGGATGCGTGCGCCTGCAGGCAAGTACGCTCTGGTGCAGCTTCACAGGTCTGCCAGTGGCTGTACACTACTGAGAGCGTGTTGGTACCCGGTTGCAAAGCACACGAAAGTGCGAGATTGTGTAGTGTCTTCCCGTGGGCCCACTGCTGCGCACCGACAGTGCCTCGTGTTTCCACTTCCACCCCGCAGCTGCTGGCGCGCGGCGGCGGGGCCAGCCAGCTGGCATTTGCTGACCCCGCCAGGCCCTCCGAGACCATTTCACTGCTGTATCACGCCGTCGCACACGGCCAGGAGGCGCCCGCGCTGCGTGTGCTGCGCTTCCTCGGCAACACGACGCGCACCGCCTACCTTGCCGATCACGTCAACTGGGTGTGCTCTGGAGCCTCGGCCCTGTTCAGGTGCGGGCCTGCCAGTGCCTGCTGCAGGTCAAATACCTGCTGGCGCTCAGGTCACTTTTTCGGCTCCTCACCCCTGGTCTGTACATCTTCTTCTTCTCCTTCTCCTTCTCCTTCTCCTTCTCCTTCTCCTTCTCCTTCTCCTCCAGTTTCAAGGCAGCACTGGTCTGCCCCCCCTTTTTGATCTACCGCATCCCTCCCATGCAGACTGGCTGACTGACTGATGGCGGGTTACACGTCGTGTTCAGCACAAACCTGTGCTGCTCAGTGAATCATTCAAGCACAAAAATCCCTCCCACAACACTCCCTCCCGTGCAGAGCGGTGGACAAGCTGTCCGACAGCAGCCGCCTGATTAACGGGCTGCTGTCCGCCGGCGCTGACGTCACCCAGACCTGCCAGCTGGACAAGCAGCACATGACGGCACTCCACCTGGCCGTGCTGCGCGGGTGAGGTTGAGGGTGAGGGTGTGGTTGGTGAGGTGAGGTGAGGTGAGGGGGAGGGGGAGGGGTGAGGGGTGAGGGGTGAGGGGGAGGGGGAGGGTGTGATTGGAAGGGTGAGGGGGAGGGGAATGTGGTGTGTGTTGTTGGAGGGGTGAGGGTGATGGCGAGGGTGTGGTTGGAGGGGTGAGGGTGAGGGTGAGGGTGTGGTTGGAGGTTTGAGTTGAGGGTGTTTTTGGAGGGGTGAGAGTGATGGCGAGGGTGTGGTTGGAAGGGCAGGCTCCGCACAAGACCATGCCAAGCTTGCTGGCAGGCGGGCAGGCAGGCCGCCCGTAGGACACAAGGCAGGTTGCACCACGCAGGCAGGTTGCTGCTGCGGGTGAGGGTGAGGGTGTGCGTAGTTGGAGGGGTGAGGGTGATTGTGTGTCTGGCAGAGGGGCAAGGGTGAGTGCTTGTATGGTTGGATGTGGTTGGAGGGGCAGGCACCGCACACGTGCATGCCATGCTTGCTGGACGGCGGGCAGGCAGGCAGACGCTCCTCAGGGCACAGGGCCGGTTGGGACACGCAGGCAGGCGTGCCACCTGGCCGTGCTGCGCGGGTGAGGGTGAGGGGGTGAGGGCGTGAGGGGGTAGGAGGGGGAGGCACGGATGAGATCCTGTTTGAGGCACGGACCCTCCATCCTGCACCAGGACTTGAGTACAGTTACTTGAGTACAGAGACTTGTGTAGAGTTTGGGCAAGGGGCCATCCTCACCCCTGTACACACACAGCAATTTTTGAAGTACGCACAGGCAGGCGGCTGCTGCTGGTAGCCGCGACACTTCGCTCACACCCACGACTGCTCTCCTGCCCACAAGCACATGCCTGCCTGCCTGCCTGCCTGCCTCGCTTCTCTCCTGCCCACAAGCACATGCCTGCCTGCCCGCCTGCGTCGCTGCTCTCCTGCCCACAAGCACATGCCTGCCTGCCTGCCTGCCTGCCTCGCTTCCCCTACAGGCACAAGGCTGTGGCGCTGTCGCTTTTGGAGTCCATCCCTCCCAAGTCCTTGCCCAAAGTGTTGGGGGTCACGGTCAGCGGGGGGCGTACCCTGCTGCACCTCGCCATAGACTCGCTGGATGCACTGCTGGTGTTAAGCCTGGTAGAACAGGTGAGGGGAGTGACTGACTGACGGACGGACTGAGTATGGGCTACACCTTTTGTCTAGCACAAGCCTTTGCTGCTGCTCAATGAATCAGGGGAGGGGGGCCAAGGGGCAGGGGTACCTTACGCAGGGTGACGGGGCGGGGGCATGGGTGTCTGGGTGAGCAGGCAGTAGAGTCAAGGCATGTTGGGTTCAGCTCGTATTGGGTGAGGCAGGCGTTGGATTCAGGGTGCGCCAGGGATGATGCCTGGGCAGGTTACAGGGGCACCGTGAAAGGAACAAAACGCCCGTGCCACCCAAATCCCTTCTCACACACCACCCTCTGCACCGTGGGCTGTTGGTGTGTGCATGAAGCAAGGTTGCCAGTTGGCAAGCCGTCAGGAGGTACGCTGGGGCTGTGAGAAGGCCGGCCCCAGCGCAGCACACGCCCCTGCTGACACTCATCACTCTTCTGCTATGCGCCGTGGGCTCTTTGTGTGCGTGTGCAGGGCGCACCTCTGTTGGCGCCTCCGCTGCCCAGCTGCCCGCTGCTGCTGGCTCTGGACAAGCATGCAGATTTGAGCAGCCGGCATGCAGCGCTGCAGCAGCAGCAGCGCGAGGAGGCGCTGGCTGCCAAGGCACCCAACGCGGCAGAGCAGGCAGCAGACAAGCAGCAGCGGGAGAAGCGGGATGCGCGGCGGCACAAGGCGGTACAGCGGCTGAAGGAAGCAGAGGGGGTGCTGAAAGGGCTTCTGTGTGGGTGGAAAGCAGAGGCCCTGCTGCCCCTGCTGGATGCTGAGCTGTCGTCACATCAGCGCCAGCTGGTCTCAAACCTTGCGCAGAAGCATCCGGCCGCCATGCTGGCACCCCTGCTTCAGGTAAGTGGTTCGAGAGGTTGGTTGTTTGCCTGCAAGGCCAGGTCGGCTACCCAAGTCCACTAGGAAGCCATCAACTTGGGGGCCGCCATTGCAGCAATGATGCGCTGCCCAGTTGGGCAGCTGGCAGCCCCAACAGCGCTTGTTGTCTTCACTTGTGCTGCCGCTCCTGCCAGTGTCCCCACACTGTACCCTCCTCCGTATGAGCAGAGCAAGGAGCACTAAGGGGGTAGCGTTTTGCCCTAAACCCTAAACCCTCCCCCCAATGCAGAGCAAGGAGCATCGGAAGAGGCTGCTGCAGCTGGCATTGGACCGCTCTGACAGCTCGCTGCTGGGCGTGCTGCTGCAGCAGCCCGGCGTCAGTGCTGCCGGCGTGAGCCTGCATGCCGCCATGGCCTGGGTGCCCACTGGCCTTCTGCAGCGCCTGCTGGCGGCGGGCAGCAGCATCAACCAGAGAGATGCACAGGACGGCTCGCTCCTCACTCACAAGGTGGGCTGGTTTTTGTGGGGTTGAAGAAGAAGAAGAAGAAGAAGAAGAAATAGAAGAAGATTACAGCCCGAGGGCGTGGTGTTGAGGGAACCGACAGGAAACTAAGCCAGAGGCACCAGTCAGCCACCATGTGGTTGGGGTGGATCCGGCAGGTGGCGGGTGCGGGGGGGGTGGCAAGTGGGCAACCCGAGGAACGCGGGCTGCCGGGCTGCCGGGCTGGCTTCAAGTGAGCATCAGGCCGGGACTGGTGACCCCCCCAAGGCAGCGGGGAGGTGTTTGGCTGAGGCAGGGCGGGTTCAGGTGTCTGCTTTGATGCTGCCACGTGCCCTTGATCCATGTGGGATCGCACGCAGGCCACCTGTGCCACTTCTCCTCTGCCGCCTCCCAACCTTTGCGCCTGTCCTGTGTCCGGGCAGGCCGTGCAATCCACAGGCACGCACTGATCTGCTCCACTGGCTGCACACCACACTGCCACTTAGCTGCTGTACATTCACTGCTGCTGCTGCTGCTGCTGCTGTTGCTGCTGCTGCTGCTGCTGCTGCTGCATCGTTTGCTGCAACAATTTCCTTGTGTTGCTGCTTCCTCAAGCTGTACTGAAGGCCGTAGATCATAGATCATCTTGGGGCAAGCGGACGCTGCTGACCCTGGCACGGTACCCGCTGACCTGACCCTGGCACGGCCTCCCCGGCCTCCCCTCCCCTTGCCCTTCTTCCGCTGCAATGCAGGCGGTTCAGGCGGCGGACACAGAGCTGCTCGACTGGCTGCTGCAGCAGGAGGGCGCCAGCGCCACCGGGCGTGACAAGCACGGCAACACGCTCCTGCACTGGGCCTGCGCATTCACGGTGGGTGCGGGGGGCCAAAGAGCAGCTGGCGGTGCGAGGCGGTGATGCGACACGTGGTACATGTGCAGCCGTCTCCCTGCCCTCCAATCCTGACCCTTTCCGCCCCACCACCCCACCACCGCACCCCTGCCTTTTGCCTGCAGCCCCTGGAGCAGCGCGAGGCGGTGATGCGCCACGTGGCACTGCTGGAGCCGCGCCTGCTAGCCATCCCAAACTCCTCAGGGGTGAGCCTCCTATTTCTGTTTTTTTACAAGGCCAAACTCAGGTTAAAGCAGATGTGATTTTTGTCGAAGGGACTCGTCAAGGAGGTCAAGTGGAGCTGCTTTGCTTAGCTGACGAGTTGCCTGCCTGCCACAACGGGGCGCTACGTTTGGTCGCCATGCCCCACCTTTTTTCCCTGCTCACAGCCTTGCTGTTGGTTCCAAGGCAACAGCTCCACAGGCTGTTGGGTTTGGCCCGTCCTGGCACGCGTCCTGCAGCGGCAGTGCACCGTTGCGCAAAGGCTTTCGGTGTGCTGCTCGTTGGACACACCTTGCATCCCTGCACACCCTGTGCGACCCCAGTAGGGCACCCCCGCGCCCCCACCCCTGTGCCCTGCACACTGCGTCCAATCCACTTTGCAGCACCCAGCGCCTGCCCGGCCCTCGTCTGCCCGACTGAGTCTGGTTTACCCGTCATTGCAGCACAAACCTGTGCTGTGCTTGCTCGTTGATTCAGTCGTGTCATGCACCTCCTAACCCCTAAACCCTTAACCCTAAACCTGTACCTCTCGCACCCTTCAGGACACTCCCTCCCAGTTTGTGGCGAAGAAAGACAGGAAGACCCGCGACACCCTGCGGGTGGGTAATCAGGCTAGCAAAAGAGAAAGAATGAGAGAGCCAGAGTGTATGGTGTGCTATGCGGTTGGTGGGGCAAGGCTGGTTTGGGGCGGCGCAAGGTGGCTGTGCAGTTTGACTCGGGTCACATTAAGGAGCACGCATGTGCTGTGTGCCAGGCTGGCCGCCCAACCAGGCAGCGCAGCTGGGGTGGCAGGCAGGGCGGTCGGGGCACAAACGCGTGAACCTTGCAGGCAAAGGAGACAGCCCAGGCAGGGATGCTGCCGCAGCAGCTTGAGCGGCAGTGGGAGTAACAGCTGTGTGCGCCCGATACATATGCTATGCACCCTCTCATATGCACCATGTACACCCGCTGCCCTGTGTGAATCCTTTACAGACACGTTGCAGGACATCTGCAACCTGCCCCTTCACCCCCCTCCTGCAGGGCCGCCAGGGGCCCATCTCAGATGGCATGTGCCCACACTGCGGGCGACCGGACTCCACCGGGCACATTTTGGGAGGCTGCCGACATGCACGCATGCAGGCCATGTACATAAAGAGACACAATGTGGCAGTGCAACTCGTGACAAGGTGGTTGAGGAAGCGCTCAAT
>JTEE01000304.1:741259-753067 GCA_002896455.3 Chlorella sp. ArM0029B | reverse complement strand
CAGTGCGGCGCCAGCTCGACGGGCGAATAGGACGGCACGGGATCGGATGACCCAAACCCCCACTTTTCACTTTATTGCATGGTAGCTGACTGGTGCCTCTGGCTTAATTTCCTGTCGGTTTCCTCAACACCACGCCCTCGGGCTGTAATTTTCTTCTTCCCCTTCACCCCCCTCCTGCGCCACATGTGTGTGTTGCTGCAGCTGTGAACCTTGAATCACTGAATGCAAAACGAAACCTGGCAAACCTGCTGCAGAAGCTGGAAGTGGAGCTGCGAGAGAGGCAGCCATAGGTGGCTGAGCGGATGCAGGCCGATCGACGGGAGCAGGCGGCAGCAGGCGCATCCATTGCGATGAAGCGCTCGGCGCCGCAGGTATGTTCCATCAATCAGTCAATTACATGTAGGGTTTACGGAGCCACCAGGACTCATGGGACGGAAAAGGGAATGCTTATCTTTGTGGGCTTTGAAACAAACAGAAAGAAACTCAGGAATGCGGGTCTGTGGGCACAGGCCTCTGTTTTTGCAGCTTGCCGCTGGCACGTTTGGGCAGGACCGGCCCAAACGACGGCACTGACGCAGCCTGCCCCGTCAGCTGAACAAGCTTGCAAGGCTGCCTGCACTGCCAAACATCCCCCCTTCCTCCTGTGAAGGGCATCGAGGACGACCTCACGAATCCCAAGGCTGCTGTTTCGTGAAACTGGCGGAGCCTTTATGTCACCGCTGCCGCCTGCCCCCCTTCTGCCTGTGCAATGCATGCAGCGAGGACGACCTTGTGCAAGCCCCAATGTTTTTGTAACCGCATGTCCTCGCTGCCGCCTGCCGCCTGCCCCCTTCCTTCTGTGCAGGGTGGGAAGGAGGACCTCACAAGAATGGGGCCCAGCTCCGAGCCCGACTCCCGCAAGCGCCTGCGTATCGAGCGCATGGCTGGCAAGCTCCCCGAAGTGTTTGCCGCGCTGCGGGAGCAGCAGCAGGCGCAGCAGGCGCAGCAGGCACATCAGGCGCAGCAGGCGCAGCAAGGGCAGGCCGAGGCCGGCGAAGCAGCAGCGGCAGCGGGCAGCGGCAGCGGGAACGGCTCCTTGGGCAGCCCGGCTGCGGTAGGGCAGCCTGCAGCGGTTCAGGACAGGGAGGCGGGTGGGGGGATCAGGGAGAAGCTGGAGGCAGTCGCTGTGGGAGCAGGTGGGTCATTGCTCTCCCTTGGTCTAAGGGTTTGTTTGAGAAAGATTAAGGAGATGACAGCCTGAGGGCATGGGGTTGAGGAAACCAACAGGAAATCAAGCCAAAGGCACCAGTCAGCTACCAACGGTTTGTTTGGCTTTGGGCTAAGGAGGCTGCGGTGGCTGGGGTGATGCCTGAGGCGGTGCCTGGAGGTGCAGAGCATGCAGGTGGCCCCCCTGCTTGCCATCGGGTCAAAGGGGCGGCTATCTAGCTGCACAACTGTATGGCGGATTACAAACCAGCCTTGCCGGAGCACGTCCACTTCAACAACCACACAACCCCGACATGCCTGCAAGCCTGCGTGTCATGCTGCACTTATCTGGCTGTGCTGTGCTCCCCTGCATGCGTTGCGGTAGTCCGTGGAGGGGGGACCCCGTTAGGGGACCCACACCTCCGCTGGTTTCCTCAACCCACGCCTAAGGGCGTATTATTCTTCTTCTTCTTCCGCAGGCGTTGCGTTTGGCGACGGCGGGGAGGGGGAGGCAGGTACCTGTGGCGACAGCGCTGAGCTGGCGGCTGCTGCGGAGGCAGCCGCCCTGCCCACCGACATGGACGGGCTGCAGCAGCTGCTGGCAGAGCTGCCCTGGCAGTTTATCATCACACGAGACGCCTGGCACGAGTGGCTAGGCATGGACCCCAAGTATAGGTGGGCCTGATGACTGACTGACTGACTGACTGACTAATTGACTGATGGTGGGTTACACGGCATGTCCAGCACAAACCTGTGCTGCTCAATGAATGGACCATTGAACCATTGAACCAGGTTCAAGCATGCAAGTGGGCCTGATGAGTCGTGATGCTGACGAGTGTTAAGCTGTGGGGTCTCAAGCTGCCGATTGACAACAACTTTAGCTGATGAAATGTTGCTGAGCTGGCAGTGGCAGGGGAGGCGGGGTGGGGGCTTCGGTTGGTGCTCATGCTCGATTTTGGTACTGTGAACCCCAGGCGAGGCAAGCTGTGGCCCTGCCCTGATGCCGCACACCTTGACACACAGTCATGCGCCGTACCCCCCCTGCCTTCCCGCCTAGTGCTGTCGTTACAGCTTCTCACATCCCTTGAAAGAGGATTCAACTTCAGGACGAAGCAAATCCTGAGAAGTTGAAGAGGCATGCACCACAAGCCTCCCGCCCTCCCCGCTGTGCCGACCCGCAGGCGCATGATGGTAGCTGACTGGTGCCTTTGGCTTGATTTCCTATTGGTTTCCTCAACCTCACGCCCTCGGGCTGTGATCTTCTTCCTGCAGGCGCATGGTGCTGCTGCGGCTGCAGCAAATTGGGCGCGGGCTGTGGGCTGGCGACGGCGTCACCAAGCGGCGCATGAAAGACGTGCCACAAACGCTGGAGCTGTGGCGCAGCAAGCTCACGAAAAGTGCGCGCATCGTGTTCGAGGTGGGCCGCAACCCTAAACCCTGAACCCCTAAACCCTAGAACCCTTACTTTCAAGCCCAGTTGGGTTGGAGGGTGGTGGGTGACTCGATGGGGGGAGATTGAAAGAGGCAGGTGTGTGCCAGTGGCCGCGGGGGTGGCAGCCATGGGAGGGAGGCGCAGCGAGCTGTGGCAAGCCAAACGGTAAGAGCGGAGGCAGGGTGATCCCCCACACGAGCACCGAACCACGCCCCTCGCACCTGCACTCCTCGCTGCTTGCAGGTGGCTGCGGAATTCAGCGAGAGCGAGCATGGGTGGCGCGACATGCTGCGGCTGTGGGTACGTCGGCTCCCCTGTGCTCTCGCATTGCAAACACTTGGCCTTGCACAGGGCCAGGGGGTGACCGTTGTGCAGGTGCCTGCCCAACCAGCCTGCTCATTTTTCAGTACACCCCGCGTACCCACGATTGATCACACCCTCCTGCTCAATTTCAATCAACCCTCGCGTGCGCCTTTCTCAGCTTCCCTGCCTCACTCCGAGCATTTGGCTGAGCTGGCGTTGCCCTGCCGCCCTCCTGCCCTCATGCACACAGGTGATCACGCTGGATCACAAGCGCTACACAGACGAGGTTGCACGCATCGTGGACAGCCACCACAAGAGCCAGCAGGTGTGGGTGGTTTGTAGGGCAATCCTGGCGGTCCCCCACTAGCCCAGGGGTCTGTGCCGCACTTCGTTTGCGGAAATCAGACTGTAACTCTCCAAAAGCAAAGCAAGGGCTGCAATGGCAGGCCTGCAGGGGCCGTTTGCTTCACATTGCTTGAAGCGGGCCTGTGCCCTTTGGGGGCAAGGCAGGGTGGTGCCTTGCTAAGATTGAGCCAAGTGTGTACTGCCCATCGCCCACTCAGTACTGCCCTCCACCATGCGTGCTGCAGGTGGGCGACCTGGGCGACCTGGGCGACCTGGGCGACACGGGCGACACGGGCGACCGTGTCAACCTGCCGTTCCTTGTTTGTGAGCCAGGCTTGTACTGCCCGTAGCCCACACTGTACTGCCCGCCGCGCCACGCGTGCTGCAGGTGGGCGACCGCGCCGGTTTGAAGCTCGTCCCACGGCCGGTGCACACACCCAAGGCAGGCAGCGGAGAGCGCCTGCCCACCATCTATGACGCACAGGGCGCAGAACCGGGCCAGGGGGGTCAGGAGGAGGAGGAGGAGGGCGGGGCCGGGAGCGGCAAGCGCGGGGGCCGGCCGGGCAGCGGGCCTGCCGCCGCCATCGGCACGCGCACCTACTTCCCGCCGGCCTCTTCAGGGCACAACAATTACACGTTGCTCAAGTGAGGAGGGCTGGCTGGTGTGGGCGGTCCTGTGCAGGGTGTTGTGGAGTGGATGCACATCAGTCGGTGAATCAACTTCAATTGGGGGTCTTGGAGGTAGAGCAGGGGCTCCTGGGGCGGGACGTGACGTGCGGATGCAGATCAATCAATCAATATGTGAATCACAAGTAGGGTTCATGGGGCCAGGTGGGCTTTTTGGGGTGGACGTGGCATTGGCATGGGATGTTGTAGCACTTGAAGCATCCTAGTCTTTTGGCAGCAACTCGACCTCAGCCCAGCCCCCGCAGCGAGCACACCGCCCTGTGCCTGCCCTCTGCTGCTGCACCGCCCTCCTCCCTTCTGCCTGCAACCACTCGTTCTACCTGCGGCCCCGCCCTCCTCCCCTCGCCCAACTGTGCCCACCTCTCTCCATTCTCGCATTCATTCAGTCATGCACATCGCCGCATGCAGCAACACAAACAAAAGTGTGCCCCCTCTCCTCCCTCCCGCCCTCCCGCCAGGTTCTACCGCCTCAGCTCGGAGCTGGTGCGGGCGGTGATGCAGGGGCTGGACGAGAGCGCGGTGGACTTCTCCTTCAGGCGCGAATGTGGGAAGTGTGTGTGTGTGTGTGTGTGTGAGATGAGGGTGTCTCCCTGTCAAATGGGCGCACATCAAGGTTGAGTGGACATCTCATTCACTTGCGGCTGCGGGGATGTCACATGTGTGGGTGCGAAGGTTTATCAATCACGGAGTAAGCAGGGTATCACCGGGGGTGCAGGTCAGAGCTTTGTGGACTTGTTATTCTTGTGTGGCTGGGCACTTGGGGCGGGGTGGGACATAGGGAGGGCCAATGTGTGCCAACATTGTGCCTGTTTCCTGGTTCTGCAGGGTGTCCCCTAAAGAGCAGCGCATCCTTTTCGTCCTGCCCAGCACTTCTTCACTGCTCGCATCTCAGTCTGCTGTCCGACTCCCCTTCTGTCCGTTGCCGCAATCCTCTTTTTCCTGCAGGGTTTCCCCTGAGCAGCAGCGCATGTGCATTGCTCTGCCAGCCGCCCCTTCTCTGCTCGCATCTCAATCTGCTGTCTGCTCCCCTCCTGCTGCTGTAATGCCATTTTTTGTCTCCCGGAGCAGCAGCGATCTTTGTCCTGCTGCCAGCCATCCCTTCTCTGCTTGCATCTCGATCTACTGTCCGCCTGTCATCCTGCAGGGTGTCCCCCGAGGAGCAGCGCATCATCGAGCTTGCACCCGACCCGCCGCGCACCATCCTCCTGCTGGGGCGCTCAGGGACGGGTGGGTGTGGGGCAGCAGCTGGGACAGGCCAGTGGAGGTGCTACTTGGATGCAATATGGCCTTCAGTGTAGTCCTGCATCTACTCTTCACAGCAAGGGCGTCTAGTCTAGTCTGTGCAATAAGGTCGAGCAAGTGACCTTGGGGTGGCCAGGGATTAGGGTATTAGGGTTTAGGGTTAAGGGCAGGGCAGGGCTGGGCTGGGCTGCAGGCTGGGCTGCCTGGGCAGGCCGTGACTCGGCGCCTCCAGCGGCACCTCATCTGACTCGAATGCTGCCGCTGCCCCCCGCTGCACCGCCCGGCTGCGTGCAGGCAAGACGACGTGCAGCGTGTTCCGCATGTGGGGGCGCTGGGTGGCTGCCTGGCAGCAGGGGCGCCCATTCAACACGGTGTTTTTGTCACGCAGAGCGCCACTCTTCAGGGCGAGGTGAGTGCACCACAAAGCTGCTTTTTTCTTGCTTTTTCGGGCTTACAGTCTGTTTATCCGCAAAGAAACTCGCGACACAGCTGATGCTGATGCGTATGCACGCTCTGCTTGCCAAAGCTACCAGGCGGTGCATTACGGAGGGCGGTGGGATGGGTNGGGTGGGGGAGGGGTGAGTTGATGAGAGTTGAGAGGCAGGGGGAGGGTTCTGAGGTGGTAATTGCATCCATGCATCTGCAGGGCAGTTTTGTGTTGCTGCAGCGCTGTAAATTGAACGAATGCATGGTGGTAGCATCAGTCAGTGCGCCATGAGGCACGAGCACTTGGCACGCACGCACGGCAGGCACGACTGTCAGGGGAAAGCACAGGGTGGGGGAGCTTCCGAGCAAGGGATTCCCCAGGGTAGTACACTTTTGGTACCGCCTGGGTGCCTGCTTTGCACGTGATATTCGCGTGGCTCACCATGCGCCGCTTGCCTGCCGGCCCGTCGCAGGTGGCCGAAAGCTTTGGCAAGCTGCGCCACGCTGTGGTCCCCGAGATGGCCGAAGCGTTTGCCGAGGCGGCGGCGCGGGAGTATCCCACCCTCGGGGCAGGCACGGTACCGCCAGAAGCCTTCCCACTCTTCCTGACGAGCCGACAGTTCCTGCGCATGCTCGACGGTGGGTGGGGCGACTGTGCGGGGCTGGGAACTCGAAGAAGAGAAGACATTTGCATGACCGAGTGCATGGGCTGTGTGGAGGAAGCCTGAGAGTGCGGGGCTGGGAGCTTCGTTCTCTGCTGCTGCTGTGCTGTCGGTGCAGCCGCCAGTTCCTGCGCATGCGGCGGTGGGGTGGTGGTGGGGAGGGAAGATGGGGAAATTGATCTCTGTTACTGCTGCTGTTGTCGGTGGAGGGGCCGGTGCGGCACACTATGGGAGTACCGCCAGAATTTTGCTGATTGGTGCCTCTGGTAGCTGACTGCTGCCTCTGTCTTGCTTTCCTGTCGGTTCCCTCGACCCCACGGTCCCTACTCTTGTTCCTCTACTTCTTCTTCTTCTTCCTCTTCTTCTTCTTCTTCTTTGGGAGTACCGCCAGCAGGGCAGAGATCAGCGGTGACAGCGTGCTGCAACATGCAGCAGCAGTACGGCACAAGTGGGATGCGTCATCCTGCCTCGACTGCCCCCTGCTGGAAGAAGGAGAAGATTACGGCCCGAGGGCGTGGTGTTGAGAAAACCGACAGGAAATCAAGCCAGAGGCACCAGTCAGCTACAGACCCCTGCTGGTTTGCGCTGCCCAACGAGCTGCCGCCTGAGGGCTTGAAGCCAGCAGGCGAATGCTGTGCCTCCACGGCGCCTGCCCTGCTGCAGGCCCCGCAGGCCCGGGGTGCAGGCACTGCGTACCAGACGTGTGATTGGCTGATTGCTTATTGTACATTGCTTGCTCGATCGATTGCTGCAGGCACAGTGGGCGACCCCTTCTTTCCGAGGCGCGCCGACGGCTCCATTCTGTGGGACCAAACTGAGGAGGATTTTGACCCCGACGGCATGAACCTTCGGGTCAGTGGAGTGAATGCATGCATGGAATATCAAAGTGCAGTGTAGCGCAGCGCGTTGCGCAGCGTAGCGTAGCGTACTGCGCAGTACCGTACTGCAGCATACCATGGCATAGCACAGCGTAGCGTAGCGTAGCGTAGCGCAGCATAGCATGCTCTAAGGGTGTGGCAAGTGAACCAGTGTGGCTCGGTTGGAGCGATCTGAGCTGGCCACCGACGGCATGAGCCAGCTGGCTGTCTTTTAGGGTAGCTTCTTTGTTTGGAAGGCTACCTCGTGAAAATAAGGTTCGTTTGCTGCGCCCCCGCCTCTCGATCTTGCCTGCAGGTCGAGCTGAAGGCGACGGCAGACATGGACTTGGAAGACGAGCTGGAGAGCGAGGGGGAGGAGGAGGAGGAGGGGAGCGAGGAGGAGGCGTCAGGTGGGGCGGCAGGGTGGGATGTGGGGGGGATGAGGCGTGTCCAGGTCGGGGGGGTAGACAGGGGAGAGAGTGGAGGTGGCGCCAGGCGGGGTCGTGTTGCAGAAGGGGTGACGCTAGCCTGAAAACGGCATGCTAGCTTGGAAACGGACTGGGAGAGCCGAGCAGTCAATGGGGCGGGGCTCTGTACCAGCGCTGTCCCTGCGCGTGCGCCCCCTGCACCGAGACAGCTTTGACCTTGTGAGACTCCCTGTCTTGCATGCCAAGCGAGGAAAGTGTCCCAGGATCTCTCGTGTGCTGCTGCAGATGAGGAGCAGCAGGCGGCGGCGGCAGGTGGAGGCGGTGGTGGCCCTGTCCGCTGGAAGCGGCAGGAGGTCACATTCTCGCACTTCCAGGCAAGGCTTGGCATGCCTCAAGGCTTGTTGGGAGGCTTGCTGGGGCGCAACACCCATATATAGCCGCCTCGTAGCGTTTGTGTTCTGAACCCTGCCATTGCATGCTGCCCACGAGCCTCAGAAGTGCCACATGTGCTGCATGTGCCTGGGCATTGGCAGCGCTGCCTGCACTGCCCTACTCACTGCCGCCCTGCCGTGTCGCCCCGCCGCGATATGCCACCAGGAGTGGTGGTGGGAGATGGCCAGCGGCGTGCTGCACCTCACGCCTCTGCTGCCTGCTTGGGCTCGCTCCCCCTTGTGGTGTGCCAGTTGCTCCTGGATGCAACTACCTGGCTTGTGCCTTTGGCGTATTGCCCTGTTGGCTTCCTCACACCCAATGCTCGAGTTATAACAATGAAACATCAACTTCTCCTTCTTCTTTCTTCTTTCTTCGTTCTTCTTGTGCTGCAGGGGTGGTGGAGGGATGTTTCCAGCAAGGAGCAGCGGGGGAAGCTCAAGTCGGGGCTGGCCTGGCTGGAAATTGGTGCGGCGCTCCTGGGTCTGGGGTTGGGATTTTTGAGTACGTGGGCAGGTGTAGCCTGGGTTTTCGGCTGTCCCATGAGACCTTTGCTGGCTCCCCCTGGACTTGAAATGTATTTGATTGTAGCCCAGCCCTATTGATGCGCCCCTGATCACTCTCGTCCATTAAATGTCACCGTGATGCTTTGATCTCTCCGAATGGCACCTCGGCTGCCTGCAGCCCTGATTGCTGCTCTCAATGGGACCTCGAATGCCTGACACAGCGCTGCTGCTGCAAACTGCTAGCTGGCTGCTTCCACTCCCTGCAGCCCTGCCACAGAGCCGCCTTGTGCACATGACCCAGTGCCCTCCCATCATTGCCCGCTGCTGCCCCTCATCCATCCCACTGGTAGCTGCCCCCACGGCAAATGCCCGGCTGCTCAGTTCGGTCATTCCATTCACTTCACAGCCCTGCAGCAACACAAGAGCTTGCCGCAGATGCGCCGTCTTTCGGCTGCTCTTCAGTCGCCGCTGACCCAGCGTTCTCACCCCGCCCCTTTCGTGCCCCTTGCCCTCCCGACTGGCAGTCTCGTACGTCAAGGGCAGCGCCGAGGCGGTGCGCTCTGCCGAGGGCTGGCTCCGCCTGGAGCAGTACCAGGAGATAGGGAGGAAGCGGTACGGGGGTGGGGTAGAGGGCGTGATACAAAAGGGTGGGGCCGTGGGGTGAGGCTTGCTTTGCTGTGCTGTGCTGTGCTGTGCTGTGCTGTGCCGTGCTGTGCCGTGCCGTGCCGTGCCGTGCTGTGCCGTGCCGTGCTGTGCCGTGCCGTGCCGTGCCGTGCCGTGCCGTGCCGTGCCGTGCTGCGCTGTGCCCCACCACATGCCCAGCTCACTCGTGCCGCCCACCCCATCCCGCCCTGCTGCCCCCCCGCAGTGCGCCCAACTTTGACTCTGACAGCCGCGCCCTGGTGCACCAAGTCTTCCTGGCCTACCAGAAGCTCAAGAAGCTGCGCGGGCGGTGCGTCCTGCTGGCTTCGCTGCCCTTTCCCTTGTGGAACCTTGTCGAGGAAGGATAAGAAGAAGATAGTACTGCCTTGTACTGCAGGCCTGTCATTCTGGCACAGGCATGTGCCGTGTGGGCGGCCCAGGCGGATTGAGGTGCAGGCGCACCCTGCGCCGGCTGCTGCCTCCAAGGCAATTCTGGGGTTGGGGGAACTGCCAGAGGGTGGGCAGGAAGAACCAGACCTGGCAGAATTGAGGTTTCTAAATAGGCCCCGCAACCCCTTCTTCGCGTTTGATTGTTCATTTCGGTGATACAAGAAGACTTTTTGGGCCCAAGAACAGCCCTCCGGAGCGGGTTTGCGAGTGGCGGTTACGCGACATGCTGGCCGGGCCGACTCGCAAGCCGCGCGTTTTCCTCTCTTTGAGGGGCTCAAAAGTTCTCTAATGCCACAAAGGTTTCGAATTGAAGCCTGCATGGCGCGATAGGCGCGTTTCTGCGAGATGCCAATTTGGCCTGTGAAGTCTGGTTCTTCCTGACCACCCTCTGCCACCCCTGCGCGCCTTATTGGAAAAACAAAACGGCCCTGTGTCCTCAACCCACGCCTAGCGAGTACATATGCTGCATCATTTTTCTTCTCCTCCTCCCAGGCCAACCCGCCCATGCTTCTCCTCTTCTTCCTCCTCCCTGGCCAACCCTCCTCTTCTTCCTCCTCCCACGCCAACCCGCCCAAGCTGCTTGTACTTCTTTCTTCTCCTCCCTGCAGGTACGACAATGCTGACGTGGTGGCACACGTGTACCGCCAGCTGGCGAGGGAGGGCTACCGAGGCATGCCCATCCACAACCTGTTCCGGTGAGCGCATTTGATTTGATAATACAATAATTTGGTTGATTCGTCTTATTTAGAAAATTCTAGTTAGAACAGGACAAGCATTTGTTTGTACTCCACATCAGATGCCGCCTTCTTTAGCCTTCAATTCAGCTCAGCTACATTTGGTTCAAAGGGTGCATCAAACTCGCACTCCACACGTCACCCCGCTGCAGGGACGAGGTGCAGGACTTCATGCAGGCCCAGCTGCCGCCTGATTCACTCCTTGTACAAGACCAAGCACCATAAGCACATGGCAGCTGACTGGTGCCTCTGGCTTGATTGCCTGCCGGTTTCCTCAACACCACGCCCTCGGGCTGTGATCTTCTTCACCATAAGCAACAAACTCGCGCTTTCCACCTGAACCCCTTGCAGGGACGAGGTGCAGGACTTCACGCAGGCTGAGCTGCTCGTCGACCTGAAGATTGTGTCCGACCCCAACGGCCTCTTCCTGGCCGGGGACACGGCACAGACCATTGCCCGCGGCATCGGCTTCCGCTTTGCAGGTGGGGTCAAGGGCCAGTTGGGATGAGCGCGCGCCGCGATTGTAGCGATAGTTTGTACATCTTCTGAACGCGGATTTGTCGTCAGGACGGACCATTTCCTGAGAGGTTGACGAGGCAGCACCACAAGGCTTGAATGAAGCTCTGCTGGCACCCCCCCTCACTGTGGGGCTGTTGGCTCATTTGCCAGCGAATGCACGCGTGTGTAAACAAGAGGGAGGGGGGCATGCGGCTCTGTGCTGGTGCGGATGAGGCAATGTCACCAAAAGCAACGTGGGGACAAAGGGGTGTCTGCCGCTCAACACGCGAGGTTTGCAGGAGCCCCACCAGGGGCGTGCTGTTTCAACAGATTCGACATCATGTTCTCCGCTGGCCTTCCTTCCCTCCTCCCGCCGCCTGCCCGCCCGCCCACCGACCCTGCAGACATCCAGACGCTGTTTTACGAGGAGCGGCAGGCGCAGTTGGCGCTGGACGTGGGCAGGCGTGGAGGAGGGGGCGGCCGCGGTGCAACCCCCGCTGAGGTGCTGGCGCAGCAGCAGGTGCACATGCCGCAGATTGAGCAGCTCAAGGTAAGAGAAGCACCAGTGCCAATGGCCTTCATAATGCCAACAACAAAGCACCCAGCCAAGAACCCTAAAAGCCTGGGACCCCGGTGAATTGATCTACAACCTATCATGATGTGCTGCCTTTGGTCTGTGAGTTGGGTTTTTTCTTCTCCCGGCATGCAGGTCAACTACCGCACCCACAGCGGCATCCTGGAGGTGGCCTCCTCCGTGGTGGATGCACTCAAGCGCTTCTTCCCGCAGGTGCGCTGCCACCTCAGCAGATGTGTACAGGTACTTGCGTAGCACAGCACAGCACAGCATGGCACACAGCACAGCGCAGCGCAGCGCAGCACAGCACAACACAACACAGCACAGCACAGCACAGCACAGCACAGCACAGCACAGCACAGCACAGCACAGCACAGCCCAGCACAGCACAGCACAGCACAGCACAGC
>JTEE01000304.1:706455-720838 GCA_002896455.3 Chlorella sp. ArM0029B | reverse complement strand
TGCAGCCTGACCTCCCTTTATCGGGTCCTCCATGCCAGGACTGCACTCCTCGCTACAGGAGACCCTTGGCCCTTCCATTGCAGAGGTAGGGAACCAGCCAGTTCAGTTCGGTATCTTGACTGAATCGAGGGCGGGCCACACCGCCCCCCAGCACGAAGCCCGGCACCACCAAGGTTCGAACCCGCGACCTGAGGATCAGTCGAATTCGACACAGCCCGATGGCCCCCCACGCATGAAGCGTGTGGCGTGAGCTAGAGCCACAAGGGCGTCACGCAAAGCGGCACCGCCGCAGCGCTTTGCCGCAACAGCTGCCTCTCGTGTGCCAGTCCACCCGTTCGTGCCCGCCACCGCCGCAGCTCAAAAGAAGCGCACGTTAACGTGCTGGGGCTGAGCCCTCTAACCTGTTCAAGCGATACCTGTGGAGGGAGTGGTGGGTGGAGGAGGCACATAAAAAAAGCTCCCCGGAAAAAAGTCATTTCTTGCAGCTTTTAACTATATGTATAGCAAAATCGGGCAACTCAACATGCGAACACCCGACCGGCTCATCCCGGTTCGCCGCAACACACCATCGACACGATGGCCGAGCGGTCCAAGGCGCTGTGTTCAGGTCGCAGTCCGAAAGGGCGCAGGTTCAAATCCTGCTCGTGTCAACACGCTTTTGCCGTTCTACAGGTCACCCACACAGCCGCACAGGAGTGAACGCAGCTCTGCGGATCACATCTTGTGGCAATGCGTGCTGCTGGATGCGGACTACACTGATCATTGTGACATCATCCGGCGTATGGTCCTGATCATTGTGACATCATCCGTCCTATGGAACTAGTGTCCTAGATGACCGGCCTCCATTATCGCATTGCCCTCTTGTACCCTCACTGCCGGACCCCGCAGCATCACGTCACCTGCTTGCAGACCAGTATGCACGCCATGTTTGATTCACAGAGCTTGTGTCCACTCTGCATTCGGCGTGCACATGACTCGGAAGCGGTGCACGACTCCTGTGCACTGCTCGGGTGTGCTGCCACTCTCGTCACCAATGGTGCTACAGCAAACCCCGAACGTCCTCCTTCTGTGACAACAACGTAAGCCTCGTGATCAAGCTGTTTGTCAAGTCCTCCGATCTAATGCACCAAGCAAGATGAGAGCAAACAGTGCTGCCAGGGGGCTCATCCGCCAGCTGCATCCGCCGTCGCCACAGCCCCAGCATGCCCAGCAGGGGCGACTCACTGCCTGACCCACGCATGCAGCTCAATTACCGGCTAAACTTACCGCACGCATCAGGAACTCTTTAGCGGGAGAAAATGGTGCTCACCGCGTGCCCGCCACCCCCGGAGCGCCTGGTAGCGGCTCTGCGGGCCAACGGCATACGTCCATCTGCTCAATTGGACAGCTTACTGCGCGCCGCGCGCCTGGCCGTGCAGGCAAGCACCGGCTGCCTCCCCCTGCCGCCGCTCCCGCCGCCTGAGCCCTGGGTTTGCACCGCATGCTCACCGCATGCTCACTTGCGCTCACCTGGCCAGCTTTGCTGCCATCCCAGCTGACTGCGCACCTCCTCCCCGGCCCTAGTATGCAGGGAGGCTGTGCCAATCTGATGTCTGGCACCCTGGAGTGGCTTGCAGTCGCCGCCCACCCCGACAGCACAGCTCTGAAGGCCGAGCTCGTCGCGGCAGCACCCATTGTCCAGCTGCTGAGCGCCGTTTTGGACCGCCCGACGGCGGCACCGCTCCTCATGCAGGGGCTCAACGCCCTGGAGATGCTTTCACGCACCAAAGTGCACCGCCCGCCGCTGTACCGCTTCATCCCGCCGGCCGCCCGCACGGCGGTCGACCCGCCGGCCGCGGCCCTGGGGGACGCCCCCGGCTGGGCGCTGGAGGCCGCGTACCTGGCAAGCCCCCTGGTGGGTGCTGGCCACATGCAGATGATCATACAAGTGGGCGCCCTGGGCGTGCTCACAAACCTGATGGACAGCATACCAAACAGGGAGGCCGCTCTGGCTGCGGAGCCCCGCCTGCTGCGCACCGCCGAGGCGTTGCTGCGGCAGCCGCGGCCGCCGGCGGGCGAGCCGGAGCGCGAGCGGTGGGAGCTCGCCTTCACCGTCCTCGCGTCCTACGTGCAGCAGCCGCAGATGGGGGAGCGCATGGCAGCCCTGCTGGTGGACCATGCCTGTGATCTGCTGGAGCAGTCGAAGGTGCGGTGCTACTGGAGTGTGTACAGGTGAGGGTGGGGATGAGGTGGGTGGGGTGGTGGGCTTGAGTGGGGTGTGTGTGTGGACAGGCTGGCAGAGGGAAGGGTCGAGCTGGTGGGATGGGTGGCAGGTGAGGCACAGTGCCAGCAGGAGGTAGAGTGTGGGGCAGAATGGCAGGCTGGGCAGGCTGGGAGGACCAGGCTGACACGCCAGGCACCAGGCCAGAGGCTCTGTCATGTGCTTGCTGGGCAGCTTCTGGCTCGAGCTCCCTGTTCAGGCAGCTGTGGGGACACACTCCTCCCCGCCCCTCGCACCCACCCTCCCGCACCGTTGACATGCACTGGCCACCCCCTGCCGGCACCCAACCCTGGCGCCCGCCTGCAGAGCGCTGAAGTGCCTGCAGAACCTGGCGGCGTTTGGGCTGCACAGCAAGGCAGCCGTCGCCACGCTGGTGTCCCGCCGCGTGGCCCCACGCCTGCATCAGCTGCTATCCTGTGACCTGGCAGAAGAGGCGCGCAACGTGATGTTCAACCTGAGCGGCACCGCCCCCCAGTCCTTTCTACAGCTCGGCGACGGCGGGGGGGACGCAGGGGGCAGCGGAGGCGCGGAGGGCGGCGTGGGAAGGACAGGCGATGCGGCCGCCAAGGCGGTGAGGATACAGATGGTTCACCTGGACCCCGCCGCCCGCTCCTTCAACGTGCCGGACGCCATGTTTGCGATGCACATACTGCGCAACCTGGCCACGCAGGCACCCAAGACGTACTGCCTAGGTGAGACCTACTGTGTGTCACAGTTGCCCCGCATAGGAGGCCATAGTAGGGCCGCACAGTAAGCCAAACTGCAGTCCCAACCATCCCCACCCCCCTTCCCGCCTTCTTGCCTGAGTGGCAATGCACTGCTTGGGTGGGATGTGCTGCCGAGATGAGGCCTAGGGCCAGGCGAGGGCCCACTGCAGCTCGTTACTTGCGAAACTACAGCTGCGCATCTTGAAGGGTGGAAAATAGGAGCCCAGTCGTCCCACCCAAAGCTGGCGCACATCAAGCGCAGCACGCTGAGCAGTGCTGTCCGGTGGGTCTGCGCCTGAGGCCCCCCTTCTATACTTGCACCACCCCTTTTCTCCCCTTCCACCGCGTTGCTTCCGAGCCTCCCTGCCCTGCTGCATGCCCATGTGCCGGTTGCCCTCAGCTCTCACCACCCCCTCCCCCACCTTGTTGGTGACCCCACCATGCCGCCGCAGCCATGCTTGACGCGGGCACGCCGGCTGCCGCCCTGTCCACCTGCGATTGCATCGCGGACAGCGAGGGGCTGCAACAGTTTGTTGCTTCCTCAGACAACAACGCCATGCTTCACAACGCGACAGAGGTGCGGCAGGGTGGGGCGGGCCACATGAGGTGAACCAATTGGGGCGGGGTGGACAGAGTGGAGTTGAATGCTCCTCTTTTGGCAGAACTGGGACGCATTGGCTGTTCTTACAAGTGATCATGAGGCTTTCGCAACTTTGAGCTGCAGCCGCCCCCCCAGTCGGTGTTCCATCGCACGTTCCATTGCACGCTCCAGCCTGTGCTCCATCGCACTGCTGCCCACTGGGTGTGCCGTCGGCATGCCTGCATGCATCTGAAGTCGACCACGATGCTGCTTGCTATGTGCAAGCCTATGCCATAGCAAGACATAGATGTCGACCTGCTCATCACATGCCTGCTACAACCAATCAATCACATGTCAAGTCCAGGGGGAGCCAGTAGGGTTTCATGGGACATCAGCAGCTGCAACAGCTAGCCCACTGGGACAGCAGCAGCAGCAGCTACAGCAGCTGGAGTTACTGCGTCAACCGGTAGCTCCTGACCACACTGATGCCCGCTTGTTGCGCCACGTGCAGGCCTGCATGGAGCTGGTCATGAGCATCATGCGGTATGGGCTGCTCATCGCCGTCGGCCGTTCCAACAACGTCACGGAGGTGCGCGCTCTTGGCCTGTGCAGCAACAACAGTTTGGTGCAAGCCTGCGTTTCACAGGGCTACGACCGCATCTGTTGTTCCTTGCTCCACAAACGTCCAGGAGGTGTGCACACCCTTGGGCTAGGATGCGTCGCCTGCATGCACCTGTGCAGCAGCAAGATGGATGGCACAGATTTGCCTTTGGCAACGCCTGCCCTTGCTCTATCTATTACCAGCCAGTGCATACGTCCTTCTGCCGGCCCGTGCCGCGTCTTGTCAAGCTCAACCACTCTAGATGCCCCACCCTCCTGCAGCACCCGCGGACTGCGGAGCAGCGCCAAGCGCTGGTGCCCCGCCTGCGCAAGTATCTACTGCACCCGGAGAAGCGCATCCGGGTTTTCTGCTTCGTGGTATGTGGCGCTCTGGGGTGCCTGCCACTGGAGGACCAGCATGACTTTCTGAACCGGTACGGGCCCGACTCCATTCAGGTAACCTGTGCGCCATGGCTCCATGCCCCAGCAGGCCTGCCAGCCTGCTTGCCTCACCCGTTGAGCCGCCTTTCCCACATCAGCGCTCCCTGGACCCATTGCCCTTGCCAACCGACCTGCCTTTGCATAGATATGCGTAGCCCACACATGTGCCCGGCACACTTGCCTTGAGACACTTGCCTTCATGCTTTGCTCTGCCTTGCCTCGCATCCTACTTTGGGCGCCCATCCACTCATCGCCCATCTCTGCCTTGCGCCAACCCCCAGCATGCATGCGTCCATGCCTTGTCCCGCCACGCAGCTGCGCATTGTGGCGCGCATGATGGACTCGGGGGGCCGGCACGCCCTGAGGCTGCAGGACTTGGAGAGGCTGCCCCAGGACGCAATCTTCGATGTCATGCTGCCGCCCTGGGTGCGTGCGTGGGGTTACTACCGCCCCATTGCCGGCCCCGTGGCACTGGGGTTGGTTGGCAAAATGTTGTATGGAGGGCAACAGCAAGGCATGATGCTGCATGAAGAGGCTGGCTGATGGCGACAGGCGCAATTGCCTACTGCCAGCGTGAGAGGGGCAGGTCTGTTTGAGCGCCAAGCACACATGTGCACAGCCCCAGGCTCGTTTACCCGGCCCTCTGGCCGTCCTTTGCCCTTCCAACCGCTCGCCTCCTGCACCTGTCCCCTCGTGGTTTTACGCAGGCTTCCTTTGAAGAGCTGCGCGTGTGTGACGCCTGCGGCATGCACAACCACTTCCGCATTGCGCGGGGCCTGTCGCCACAGGCTGCCAAGCTGAAACTGAAGCGGTGCTCCGCCTGCAAGCAGCGGCGCTACTGCAGCGAGGCGTGCCAGGCAAAGCACTGGAAGGCGCACAAGCAGATCTGCGGGAAGCAGCCAGAGGAGCTGGCAGCAGCGGCGGCGGCGGGCGTGGGTCACACGCAGTGGGATGGTGAGCAGCGGCAGCAGCAGACACAGCCGGACAGAAGGCGGCAGCAGCAGCAGCAGCAGCAGCAGCAGCAGCAGCAGGCTGGCGCAACACTTGCGGCAGCGGTGGTGCCTAGAGACACAGACTTCAGCAGCTGGCCAGTGCGACACTTGAAGGAGCACCTTGCGGTGTTGCGGGTTGACTGCTCGCGGTGCTTCGAGAAGTCTCAGCTGGTGGAGCTGTGCCGGGAGCACACCGACTGACTGACTGAGGGCGGGTTACACGTCATGTTCAGCACAAACCTGTGCCGCTCAAAAAACAAAAGCACAGCGGGCTGACTGACTGACTGACTGATGGTGGGTTACACTGCATGTTCAGCACAGCGGGCAGCTGCTGGGGTACACGGCAGCGTGATGTCAACAGGCTGTGTGTGTGGGTTACACGCCTAGTCATCACAAACCTGTGCTGCTGGCACCAGCGTGACTGGGTGGGCATGTGTGGTCGCGCCCATGCTGTGCATGCACGCACTTCCCCTGCCTGCCCGCTGTTGCTGCGTGGAAATGTAAGCATTGACCTGGCTTTCAGTGAGCAACAAGGCAGATGGCCAGGTCGCTTTGGATTGATGCATTGCTGCACGCCTTCCGATCAAACACTGCCAACGGTTCAGCCACTGTTCAGAGGGGGAGGGTCCGTTCGTTCGTAGGGTTGTTGAGGAGGGGAAAACGGAGAGAGAAGAGCATGAAAAGGAGGAAAGGGAGGTGCAGGGGAGGAGGGGAGGAAGAGACGGTAGACACGGGGGAACAAAGAAAGGAAAGAGAAGAGAGGAAGTAGGAGAGGAGAAGGGAAACGAAAAGGACGGAAGGGGAAGGGAGGGAAGTAGGAGAAGGAAGGAAGATGAGGGTGCCTAAGGGCAAGCTGAGCTACACATGCCGCAGCCCACCGGAGGAGCATGCACCGCACACAGTGCTGTACACCAAGGGTGGACTGCCGCAAGGACGTGGCAGCAGCCAAGGCCATCGATGGACATCCAGGCTGCCAAGAACGCCGAGTGAGAAGCAGCAGCGGGCAAGCGGCAGGCGGCAGCAGCCAGGGCTAGGGTGGTGCACGCCAGCGCCGGCGGTCGACAACGGCGAGGAGGAGGCAGAGGAGGAGCACTGACAGGTTTAACTTGAGGTGGGTTACACGTACGTTCAGCATAAGCCTGTGCTGCTCAATGCCTGAATGACTGAGTGTGGGTTTCGCGTCTTTTCCAGCACAAGCCTGTGCTCAGTGAATCTTTCAAGCACAAACTGAATGGAACACTTGGTGAGCGCTAAGCATCGCAGAACGGGATGAGAGCACGGCTTACCCAAGGCATGGTCAGCAGGGAGATGGGTAGGCACTGTGGCAGGGGGGCACAAACACATCAGGCGGGGCCCGCGCCGCTGCCGCCGTGAGCTAAAGCCACCGGGGCGTCACGAACGCAGCGAAGGGAGTACAGGAGACCCGCCCAGGGGGGCCAAGAGTCACGGCCCACCCGTGGGAAAATGACAGGCATTTCAAGCGAGAAAGACTGAGTGTGGGTTACACGTCATGTTCAGCACAAACCTGTGTTGCTTACAAGCGAGAAAGCAAACGCAAGTCCAGGGAGACTGACTGACTGATGGTGGGTTACACGTCGATTTCAGCACAAACCTCCAGGGAGGCGGTGCAAGTGCCAGCGCTCGGTGCCGGCATCCCAGCACAGGAAGGGGTTGCCAGCTGGCACCTCGCTGCACCCACGCAGCTGCACCAGCAGTGGAAGGCTGACTGAGTCCGACTGAGGGTGGGTTACACGTCGTGTCCAGCACAAACATGTGCTGCTCAATGACTGACTGACTGAAGGCGGGTTACACGTCAAGTCCAGCACAAACCTGTGCTGATTGACAGACTGAGTGTGGGTTACACGTCATGTTCAGCACAAACCTGTGCTGCTCAATGAATCATTCGGCTGATTGAGTCTGGGTTACACGTAAATTCCAGCACAAGTCTGTGATGCTCAGATGCAGTGGAAGGGTGGGGGCGTAGCCCCCCCAACCCTGCCAGGTGGGGGCCGGAGGGCCCCTCCCTCCCAACCCTAGCTGGGGCGTGGGGCCCGAAGGGCCCCCGCCCCGCCCAGGGCGAGGAGGTGGGGCACCTGGGGGCCCCTGACTGACTGACTGACTGACTGAGAGGGGGTTACACGTCATGTTCAGCACAAGCCTGTGCTGCTCAATGAATCATTCAAGCACAGAATGAATGAATGAACGAAACACTAAGATGCGAGCGCAAAGCATCGCAGGACGGGATGAGAGCATGCTTACCCAAGGCATGCTCAGTTGGGAGACGGGCAGGCACTGCGAAAGAAGGACCGGAAAACACTGGGAGGGGACTGCTCCCCACCCCAACGCTGCCGTGAGCTAAAGCCACTGGGGCGTCACGAATGCAACGAGGGGCGAGGGAAAGCCCACCCAGAGGGCCCAAAAGTCACGGCCCACCCGAAAATATCTTGGAACCAGCCCGGCTATGGCCCCTGGCTTACTCAGACTGACTGCGACTGGGTTACACGTCATGTCCAGCACAAACCTGTGCTGCTTGACGGCCTGGAATCGCCTTTCGGAGGAAAGTCGGAAACATATTTTTGCCTATAAGTTAAGCAGGAAAAAGATAACAGGCATGAACACCCGACCGGCTCACCCCGGTTCACAGATAGACTTCATGGCCGAGTGGTCCAAGGCGCTGTGTTCAGGTCGCAGTCCGAAAGGGCGCAGGTTCGAACCCTGCTGAAGTCATCGTTTTGTCGTGGCCCTAGACATCCCATTTTACCCCCAAAAGCACACACAAACTGTCCGCACGCACAAAAAGTGCCAAAACGCACAAAGGCAGTGTCAAAGCGCACAAAAGCAGTGTCAGACTGGGCCTGGTCACTAGTGGGGTGTGGGCCGTGACTTTTGAGCCCTCTGGGTGGGCTTTCCCTCACCCCTCGCTGCATTCGTGACGCCCCAGTGGCCTTAGCTCACGGCATCGTTGGGGTGGGGTGCAGCCCCCTCCCAGTGTTTGTGCGGTCCTTCTTTCGCAGTGCCTGCCCGTCTCCCAACTGAGCATGCCTTGGGTAAGCATGCTCGCATCCCGTCCTGCGATGCTTTGCGCTCGCATCTCTGTGTTTCATTCATTCATTGCGAGCCATGAAATGGCTATAGCTAGACTGTGAAGGTGATAAAGTGCCACGTGTAAGGCCCAGAGTTTGGCGCAGAGGGCTCTGCGGTCGCGGAGGCGCGCTGCTGTTTCTTGATTGTGCGGTCCGCTCGGATGTTGAGGCAAACGAGGGGGGCCGCGGCCTCGCCGCAGCAGCGTGCGAGCGTCGCCAAAATCGGGCGCAAAAGTCGCCCCCGGGAAATGAACCTAGCATGCTCAAAGGTGGGTTCCAACTCTGTGGGACCCGCATCGTCGCAAACAAAACTGTGTAAGTAACTCGATGGGCGGGGTCCCGCGCCGTTCTGTGCTCGCTGACATTTTCGCGCGCGCGCGGCCGAGGGTCCGACACGCGGTCGTTGCCTCGTTTGCGTGCGCCGGTTGTGTGCGCGTTGTGTCAGTTAAGACTAGTCGATCGCTGTGCTGAGTGGCGTGTCGGGGCGTGTCGGTGAGGCGAGGCGGCGGTGTGCTAGGTGCACACAGGCTGGGTTATGCAATGATTACGGAAGGGTCAGGTAACCAGGTCGGTGAGGCGTAACAGTGCAAGCGGTGACGGTTTACAGGCATTCAAAGACTTCTTAGTAGCCGTGAAAGGACACTCTTTCAACGATGGAAGCAACGGAAGCAATAGTGCCGGTTGTGGGTAGCGACCGCCTGCGGGCGCTAGTCGGTGCGCGTCTGGGAGAACAAACTAGAGTGTTCTAGAATCTTCTAGAAGGGAAAGTATAAGGAAGCTTCTAATCAGCTTCTTATGCAACGCCGGGCCACCCGCCGGGCAGGCTCATGGCTCGCACCCCTGTCAGGGCAACGACAGGCTGGTTCATTCTGTGCTTGAATGATTCATTGAGCAGCACAGGTTTGTGCTGAAATGACGTGTAACCCACACTCAGTCAGTCCGTCTCTCAGACCGCGGAGGCTCCTGCCGCGCCCCACAGGAGCGGGCGCCAGCCTCTTTAAGAGGATGCATCATATGCCCAATCTCTTCACCGTCCCTCCTCAGGTGGCTCCACGTGCCGCCTCCACCCGCGCAACTTTACCCTCTCCTCTTCCTGCCTTGCCAGTGATGGTGGCCCTGTTGGCGCCAGCGGCCGAGGGGCCATGCCCCCTTCAGCCTCGAATAGATGATGTTATGCCTCGAATAGATGATGTCACGCAGCAACGGCACGTTCTCCCACAGGCCTGCCAGCAAGGGGCACAGGGGGTGGGCACCACATCACAGCATGGAGATGGGTGTGGGACCCCGTGGACTGCCCAACACAACGGTGATCTCTGGCAGAAGGCAAGCGCCGATTGGCACTGCTCGTACTTGGCCACTTATGTACCATCATCAGTCCAATTGGGTGCGACAGTTGCACATGCTGCTGCCATGCACTGTGCTCACTCAATCCTGTCACAGCTTGTTAAGGGTCACGACTCTTTTGGATCCCCCGGGCCTGTGCTTTTGCCCTTTGGGTCCCCAGAAGCCTCCTTTACGCGATGCTACCCCACTTGGGGGGTGTCTGAGCACTCCGCAGCCCTCCAGTGAAGCACTTCCCCGGCCAGACACCGGTGCACCACCGGCGCAGTGCCGTGCCACTACCTGCTCGCACCCCTCGCTCGCAGCCCTTTGGAGGTCTCCCCAACCCCTGCGACCCTCGCCCAGCACACTACCTGCAGCCCGGCGGCCGCTGCACACCAAATGCTCGCGCCGGCAGCCCCCAGCCGGCCCACACCAACCCACCCTGCCAGCAGGGTGGGTCCCGCCCCCGCCCCATCCACCACCAGCCGCGTCGGCAGGCGGCGGACCCGCCGGATACCGGGTCGCTTGCCCATTGCGGGGCGTTGGGCGCCGGACAGGGCGCCCGCCCGAGGCGCAGCCAAAAGTCCGCCCGGCGGGATTTCGCTGCAGAGAGCGGAAGCCGCCCACGCGGCGCGCAAACGGGAAAGAGGCCCCGAAACACGCGAGAGAGCAGGGGCGGTGCGTCACAGTGAGGTTTTGGGCCGCGCCACTCTGCCGCCCGACGTGCGCAGCGCAGCGCGAACTCGCTGCAGTACCCTCTCACTGCCACCAGCATGTCCTCCTCGGCCAGCCTGCCGTTGGATGCCAGGGTGCTGGCTGCTGCTGCGACGCCTGCAGCCGCCAGCCTGGCCACCTGTGCCGGGAGGGCGCCCGGGCACAGGACGTAGGCAGCCTGCACCATCTGCTCCATGCCGTTGAGCATGCCAATGCGTGCGCTCTGCAGGGGGGAGTGCAGGGGGAGGGGGGTGCAGTTTGTGCCAGCGGGCATGGCATCATTCAAGTGGCCTGCAGAGTTTGCATGCCGTCATGCTGCCCCCAGTGCTGCCACACGCGTGCCCCCTCCTCTCCCTCTCCCAACCCACCAGTGAGAGGCGGGGCCGCAGCAGCTGCCCATGTTGACGTCCCCGCCTGCCGCTGGCTGCTGCCCCCTGCTGCTGCCGCTGCTGCTGCTGCTGCTGCCGCTGCTGCTGCCGCCAGCGTGTCCCGCCCCGAAGGGACGGTGGCACCGCCAGTTGCACGCCCTGCTGCGCCCGCCCCAGCTGCCGCCCGCCCCTGCCACTGTCCCCTCTGCAGCCGGGTCTGGGGCCTGGCGCACCGGCACGCTCGCCACCTGTGCAGCCGCCTGCCGCTGGCTGCCGCGTCAAGCCGCCGCCCCATTGCCACAGCCCCCGCTGTGGTGCCAGGGCTCAGCACGCCGCTCGTGACGTAGGCAGGGACGTTTGCGTCTGGTCGCGCTTGCACCGCCTGCAGCGGCGGGTAGCGGGGGCGGGTAGCGAGGGCGGGGCTGAGCAGGCATGGAAAGATGGACCACCGCTGCGTGTGCCAGCTAGCCTGCATGTGCAGCAGTATAGAGCATCACCTCTGCACAGCAGGCGTACCGAAACCTCACCAGGCACTCCTTGATCAGCCAGCACCCACGCACCGCGCACGCCATCCCAGCAGCTGCCCAGCAGCCACCGACAAGCCTACCTGCAGCGCCCCCATGCCATCCAATGGGTGCAGCTCCAACAGTCCCTCCTTGATGAGCGTCAGCAGCATCAGGTTCAGCGTCAGCCCGCCTTGAGCCACCTCCGTCTCTGCTTCTGTTGCCGCAGCCTGCGCTTGGCCAATGGGTGGGTGCGGTGTGGGGGAGCCGAAGTCGGCCATGAAGTCTACCTGTGAACCGGGGTGAGCCGGTCGGGTGTTCATGCCCACCGTCCTTTTCCTGCCCGTACTTATATGCAAACGTGTGTTTGTTCGGACTTTACTCCGATGGGCGATTGCAGGCTGTTGAGCAGCACAGGCTTGTGCTGGACATGACGTGCAACTCACCATCAGTCAGTCAGTCAGTCAGCAGGTTTGTGCTTGAAATTTGTTTTTTCCCTTGCTAGTGCTTGCCACCTTTCCCTCGGGTGGACCGTGACTTGTGGGCCCTCTGGGTGGGCTTTCCCTCGCCCCTTGCTGCATTCGTGACGCCCCAGTGGCTTTAGCGCACGGCAGCGTTGGGGTGGGGTGCAGCCCCCTCCCAGTGTTTTTGTCGGTCCTTCTTTCGCAGTGCCTGCCCGTTTCCCTACTGAGCATGCCTTGGGTAAGCCTGCTCTCATCCTGTCCTGTGATGCTTTGCGCTCGCATCTCAGTGTTTCATTAATTATCACTTGCATGCTTAATGATTCATTGAGCAGCACAGGTTCGTGCTGGACATGACGTGTAACCCACACTCAGTCGGTCGGTCAGTGTGAAACGACGTGTATTTCACCCTCAGTCACACAGTTGGCTTTGACGGCTGTCGCGTTCGAGCTACCGTTCATGCGGGGCCCGCGGCCTACCCTCCTCGCCCCGGACGTGTGACCCTCACTCAGTTGGTCAGTCCTCGCCCCGGGTGGGGAGTGTGGGACCTCTCCTACGGATTGCCCAACACAACCGTGATCTCCGAAGGCAAGTGCCGATTGCCACTGCTCGTACTTGACACATCTGTCCCAGTTGAAGCACCTCTGTACCAGTTCAAGTACTTCTGTACCATCCGCATTTTTTGGATGGCAGTTCCTGCTGCCCTGTGCTCACTCAATCCTGCGCCGCCACCTTGGCGCCTGCGTGGCGAAACCTTGTGCTGCGGTTCCCCTCCGCCCTGATCATCTGTCTCGTTGATCTCGCCATTCATCCCCAAGCTACATCTGGGTAGCGGCTAGCTCCAAGCCGCCCCTTCAAGCTCGCACGCAGCGCGCTGCTGCCGGGTTGGCGCGTTCGCTGAGGCTCCCACCCTCGGTGTCCCATTACCGCCTTTCCCATAACGCCAGCCGACGATCCAAAGTTGCGCCTGATGCCCAGAACTAGGGTGCGCACCTCCGCCGGCGCCGCCACGGCGGCACGCGTACCGGCGCCCTTCCCCCTGGGTGCTGATGAGCTGCAGGCACTGTTCCAACACCTCAAGACAGACCAGGACAGGTGGGAAACGGAACTGTTGCATGGTGGGGGATAATGGCAGGCACGAACTCACACAGGGGTGGCATAGAGCGCCTACTGCCATGGTAGCGGCACGGGCAGGGGCTTCTCACTTGCTGCAGCGGCGACGGCGGCGGCGCCTGTTAATTCTGCTGCTGCTGCTGCTGCTGCTGCTGCTGCTGTTGCCGCTGCTGCTCCGCGGGATCTGCGGTGCCATTGCTTCCTGTGCGCAATAGTGCGTGCCCCCACGCCCCTCCCCAGGAAGAGCGCGCTGGCCGTGTGCACGTGACAGGCGCTCTTGGAACAACCAAGACCTGAGCTTTTGTATCACTCAACAACTGATCTCGCACATCTGCCCTCCGGATGTGCCTTCCCCCCGAGGCCCATCCAGGAAGAGCGCGCTTGCTGTGTGCAAGGCCTGGCACGCTGCCATGTCCGCCGACCCAGCCCTGTGGCCCGCGGCGTTGCTGCGGGGGCCTGGATCGCTGGCGGCGCACGATCGAGAGCGCATGAAGTTTGCGGCAGAGAATGCTCTGGAGGAAGACACGGGGGCGCGCACGCAGGTGCTCCGGGCACCATGCGGTTTGCTTAAACCATGGTGCTGTCGGGCGGGGAAAGGGAGCTGGGCCTGCCGCCGTGTGTCCAAGAGGGCGGCCAGGTGCATCAGTCTGTCTCAGGATGTGTGTGCCACAGTGTGTGGGGCACACTTCTGTTCGGCACTTACCTGTGATTCCTGTGCTGCTTGGTGAGTGAAGCAAGCAATGGTCACAACTTTGGGATGCCAGCGCAACAGCATTGCAGGACGGGAACAGCGCAGCCTACCCAAGGCATGCTCAAGGGGGAAACGGGTAGGCACTGCGGCAAGGGGGATCGGAAGCACTGCTCAGGGTCCCGGCACACGTCTTGTCACACTTCTCGCAGCAGGTCTGAGAGGCTGGCCATAGCATGTCGCCGAGCCCCAGCCAGAAGCTGAGCAGTTATGGGAGGGTGGTCCCCGTGGGTGGCGGCTGCTGGATGAGCGCTCCTCAGCCCGGCGCACATGCCGGTTGCAACACCATGCGGTGCAGCTTCCACTATGGGGACCGTCTGACCTCTGAAGTGGGGTTCAGGGGTAGGGTTTCAGTGGGGTTTCATGGTAGGTTCAGGGACCCCTGATCCACCCCTGGCGGGCGATCAGAGGTGGTTCAGGACCCCCCTGAACCCCCCCTGAACCCACCCCTGAAGGGTACTAACGCCCCACTGAAGTACCCCTGAAGTAC
>JTEE01000304.1:648228-704350 GCA_002896455.3 Chlorella sp. ArM0029B | reverse complement strand
GTACTGATGCCTGCAGAAGTGCCACAAGTAGTTATGTAAGCCATTTTCTGCTCTTTAAATCGCCTAAACTCACTAGCAAACACCGTGCTGTGCAAAAGGGCAGGCGGGCCCCTGATCTCCAAGTTCAGATGTGGTTCAGGGGTGGTTCAGGGGACCCCTGATCTGACCCCTGATCTATATCTGACGGGATCAGGGGGGCATCAGAGGTGGTTCAGGGGTGATCAGGGGTGACCAGGGGTGATCAGGGGTGGTTCAGGGGTAACTCAGTCCCCATAGTGTTCTCAAGCTCCTGCGCCCCGCTTTTGGGCACGGACGCTGCCAAGGTTCGGGGAATGCGCGACCTGAGCCTGATGCTGCACATGCACGTGCCTTCCCTGCAGGTGCTGTCGGCTGCAGCCGCGGTGCACCGGCGCGCACAGCGCGTGCGCTTCGAGGGCTTTGATGACACGGTGGGTTTGCAGGTGTCGGGCCTGACATGTCGGGCCAGACATGTGGGGCCAGGCACCCTGCAGCCGCACAACACACACACGCAGAGCAAGTGTGCCGAGGCTTCACCTCTTTTGCGCTGCGCTTGCGCTGCGCTATGCTGTGCTGCACTGCCCGCTGCCTGCGCTAGCGCTGACGGAACGCTGATGGATCGCCACCACAAGACCATACAGATGTGATCAACCAAGCTGCCCTGCCCCACCGTCCGTGCAGCCCGACCTGATCATCGCCTGCCTGGCTGTGCTGCCCCCTGGGCTGACCTGCGTCCACGTGGCCTGCCCCGTGGCAGGCCCGCTGCCCGCTGCGCTGGCACGCTTTGCCCGCCTGGCAGAGCTGCGCCTAGGTGGCGACGCCTCTCGCGTGAGCTGGCAGTGCCAGGGTGGCGACGCCCAGCACGTAACTAGCAAGCTCTCTCAGCTGGTGCTTCGTTACGATCGCCCCGGGGAGGATTGGGGCGACTCGCGGCGGTGCGTGCTGCCAGTGGCGGCATCCACAGTGGATTTCCTGGCCGAGCACGCCGCCAACCTGCGCTCCTTGGATGTGGCGGCTGACTGGACGGCGACGGGCGGGAACCTGGGGCGCCTCTGCCGCTCCCTGCCCGCCCTGCGCAAGCTCAGGTGATGCCTGCCTGCCGGGTGGGGAGTTCAGGCTGCCTTGCTCCTGATTCAGATGCATACTGACATTGCTCGAGAGTCTGGCTGCCCCAAACCTGCGCAAGCTCAGGTGCTGCTGCCTGCGGGGCGGGGATGGTGCAGGGGTGGTGTGAGGTGCCTGCCTGGCTGGCTGGCTGGCTGGCTGGCTGGATGGATGGATGGATGGCCGGCTGGTTGATGTGAAAGCTGCTTGCTTGCTGCTGGCCGGCTGGGGGATGTAAAAGCTGTCGGCTGGCTGGCTGGCTGGCTGGCTGGTTGGATGTGAAAGCTTCTGGCTAGCTGGCTGGCTGGGTGGCTGGCTGGCAGGGGCTGTGAATGACTGCTTGTTGCACGGCCCCTGAGCTGTCCTTGCCTACTGGCATGCACCGGTGGCTCACCAGCTGGGTCCTGTGACTGGCAATACACACAGGTAGCATGTGATCTTGCTCATGTGTTGTACTGCTGCTCTGCTGCTGCAGGCTGGAAGTTATGTGGGTTCAGCCGTACTATGCAGCTCTGGCACAAGACGCGGTGGCGTTGCTGCGAGAGCTCGAGCAGGTGGGGGGGGCGATGGGGGGAGAAGGGGGTGCATGGCAATACACACGTTGACTGACTGATGGTGGGGTTACACGGCATGTCCAGCACAAACCTGTGCTGCTCAATGAATCATTCAAGCACAGAATGAATGCATGAATGAAACACTGACATGCGAGCGCGAAGCATGGCAGGACGGGATACACACAAAGCTAGGGTGCAGGGAGGCGCAGGGAGACTGGGCATGGGGCTGCCTCCATGCTCTGGCCATGTTGCAAATTGTAAGGCCAGGATGTAACCAAGCCTCACATTGTCCCATGAGACCTTGCTGGCTCCCCCTGGACTTGAAATGTAATTGATTGATTGATTGATTGCCACCATCATGATCCCGTGCCCGCAGGTGCCAGAGGTGAGCCTGGCGGTGGACAGCATGGCGGGGCCTGGCGATGAGGATCCATCCATGGGTGGCTATGGGTCGTCGGAAGAGGAGGAGGACGAGGAAGAGGGGGAGGAGGGGGAGGAAGAGGAGGAGGATTGGGAGGGAGCAACGGAGGAGGAGAAGGCCGCTTTCGCCGCCGAGCTCGCGGCCGAACGCTCTGCCGCCGCTGCTGCGCGCGCTGCCGCCGCTGTGCGCTGGTCGCTGCCCCCGCTGGCCGGCCTGTCAAACCTGTGGGGCCTGGAGGTGCGGGCGCGGGCGCGGCTGCCGCCCGACTGGCGCCAGCTGTCGCAGCTGCGCCGCCTCGCTGTCATGTGCTGCCGCCAGGTGGCGTGGGGCGGCGACGCAGTCACAGAGCTTAGCCAGCTGACTCAGCTGAGACTGTTCTCGGGGGCCTTGCACGAGGAGCAAGAGTTTCCAGAGGAACTATGCAGCCTGCCGGCGCTGCGCCACATCCACGTGAAGCGGCGCACGTGGACCGGTGGCAGCCGCCCTTGGCATTCGGACCTGAAACTGCAGCTGCCCCCCGCGTTCACCGGGCTGACAGCGCTGCGGAGCGTCACCAGCAGCATGCGCCTCTCACCCCAGGCATCCAAGCTGGTGAGGGAAAGAGGCACACCTTTAGTGGGAGCCACCTGACGAACACTTATAAACACTCTGTGTGGCTGACCACATAATTTGGCTCCGATACTTGCTTGCTTTGGGGGATACGCTCTACCTCAATAGATTTCGCAGAWAACAAGCTATGTCTTTGCGTTGTTTCCAGCCTGCTTCCCGCTGACTTCTTGGGTTGACACGTCGTTGCAAAGATGTTGTATCCTTCCCTTCCCCATGCTTCACATCAGCCCAGAGTTGGAGTAGGCGGTGGCCAACGCCGGCAGTGAATGCACCCATTGGTCCTTCGTTGCGCAGACATGCCACTCATTTATGCCCACTACCCCCTGCTCTTTGCAGATGAAGAAACAGATGCCGAGAGTCAAGGTTACGGTCAGGTGCGAATGCTCGTTGTGCCAGCGTTTGTCGGAGCAGCACTTGTAGCCTAATCAGCACTTGTAGCGCCACACATTGCTGTGCGCCGCGGTACCGGTGCAGAACCGGTGCATTACCGGTGCGGTACCCCGTGCACCGGTGCAGTGGCGAGCAAGGGCTTGGGGCCAGCTGCAGGGACGGTGGGGTGGTAGTGCGCCAGGAGGCATCCAACTATGCTCACCCAGAGTGGCGCGGCTTGGTGGTTGCGTCAGGGCCAGTCGGGGGTACTTGTGGCATGAGTGGCCAGAGTGGTGCGGGATGGAGCATGCCGTGGTGTGCCAAGAAGCGCTCTAGCCCGCACCTGCCACCCGCCTGTTGCCCTACACGCCTTGAACCCTAGGGAACAATCGCCCTCGTCCTCACAAGTCAATCTTTCTCTCCTCGCCCTGCTGACAGATCCCGTGGCTTCTGAACCCCTTGGCCACGATCACCGCCGGGCACCACCTGTGACGCCGCCAACTGCCAAGCCCCTGCTACCGCTCCTGTAATTGCGACGCGCCGCTACAGGCGTACCCAATGCCTGCCGCCGGCTGCACGCACGCCTGGCGGCTGCCTTGTGCCCCTCCTGCACAGCATCGCCTCACCATCGGTTGAGGCAAGGCCCGAATGTCCACCAAGGGGAAGCCTCTGCGTTTCTCCCACCAACAGTTTCATTTTGGTGCCGTTCTGCCACCACCACGCTCGTCCTGCTTTCCGCTGCAGCCTCAAATGCACTTCCTGCGCCCTGCAGTTGACAAGTTTGAAAGTGAGATTTGCAGCCTTGACATGAAACCGCTGAGAGCCCGTGTGTGCGTCAGGCACCATCCTCACTGCCTGCATTGCAGGGTGTCGGTAGACGGGTGTCTCTTGGCATGCCTGCGTGTATGCCGGACAAAGCAGCAGCTGCCGAGACGTGGCGCCGGCCATCAATACATGTGCAGCAGAACGCAGAGTGCCTCCGCCGCTGCTCCCACCTATAGGAAGTGGCCAATTGGCGAATTCTGTGACACTTGAAGCGGCCACCAGTAACTCAAATGTGGGTGTGACTACAATGTGGATGTGAGCAACTGTGCTTCACTGTGCTTGGCGCTGCGAGCCCGGCGCCGCCACCTCAGCGCATTGGCAGCCTAGGGTTCCGTCCAGGACCTTGAGGCGTTGCAATGCCTGGCTCGCTCCCTCGCTCAAGATTTATAGCCCTAGGTTTGAGCCGGCCTCCTCAGCTTTGCGCTTGCTGCCGACCCCTGCGCCTTCTCCAGCCCATAAGCTATGTCCACACTGTCTCTGACGTTTGATGAGGTGCTGGAGGGTGCCGCGGGCAGCATAGAGGCGGAAGCCGCGCAGCGTTGGCTGGACGCGGGCGCTCCGCTCTACCAGCCCCCCAGTGGCCTTCAGTACCTGGACACTGGGCGGCAGGGGCTGGACATGACGATCCATCATGCGCAGTTCAGCACCCGCAGGCGCAGGACCAGCGGCCACGGCCTGCTGGCGTCGCCAGGTCCGTCTCGTGCGCTTTCAGTGGGTGCCGCCCGGCAGTGTGGCTTGCAGGCGTTGCAGGCCAGCAGCCCGGCGTCAGCCTGCAGATGCGCTTCCACAGGATATATGTATGCAACTGGTGCTGCAGTGCGCAGGCTGCCGCCCTAGCGCAGCTCACGTCTCTCCTGACTCTTGGATCCCGCCCCATTCCCCACCGCCTGGTGCAGCCAAGCCTGCGCAGCGCCCAGCACCCACTAAGCGCAGCGCCCCAGCCGACAGCAGCCAGCAGCAGCGGATGGCAGGACCTGCACCAGCGGCAGCCCAAGGCAACATCTACGGCCGCTCCGCTTTCCTGCAGCATGGCGACGCAATCGGCCTGTCCTCACGCCGTAAGGGAAGAGGACCAACAGAGTTTCAGTTGCCTCTCGGTTGGCAGGTGCATGCGGCAGGCGGCGGCCGCGCGGCAGGGCCGCAGCAGCAGCAGGCGCAGCGACCACAGCAGCAGCAGAAACAGCAGAAACCACCGCAGCAGAAAACACAGCAGCAGCAGCAGCAGCAGCAGCAGCAGCAGTACATGTCGCCAGAGGGGCTTGTACTGCCCAGCCTTCAGGCAGTACAGGACGTGGTGCAGGGCCCTGTCATCGTGCCTCGCAAGCTGGTGCGGTGGACCAAGGCGGCGGCAGCCAACCCGGGGGCAGCGCTGGCAACGCTGAGCAGCACTCGCGGGCTGGCACATCTGTTGGCGCTGCGCCGCGTGCGGATTGCGCTGATTGATGAGGAGCGGCAGAAGCTAAAGCAGCGTCTGGCGGCAGCGGCAGGGAGCCCTGCCGAAGGCACCGCACCACGTGCTACCGACCGGCTGCTGCGGCGACGCAGCTGACGAAGCAGAGGGAGCGCAGCCGTGTGTGTGTGATCCCCACGTGCCGTATGCATGCCCCCTGTTCCCCTGTGCATCTCCTGAATCACTGTCAGTGCAAGCCACACAACTTGCAGCGCTAAATAAACAGCCTCCGGGTGTGGCACGAAGGAAATATGGTTGGATTGCGATTACACGTGTGTGTGTGTGTGTGTGTGTGTGTGTGTGTGTGTGAATGTGTGGGGGACAGGTAAAGGCAGGTAGTGACCCCAGCAGCTGTTGACCAAGCCACGACGATTCGCCTGCTCAGCTGTGCGCTTGTTACATTGTTCACTGCCGTGCCTTGCCAGCCTCACCGCCCTGCCCTGCGTTTGCAAGCCTGCCGCAGCCGCTGCACCGCCAACATCAGCGCCGGGGCGGGGGGCTGCTGCAAGCCAAGCGCCCGCTCCACATCTGCCAGAGCCTCCTCAACTCGCTCCTGCTGCTCATACACCTCCCCCCGCCGCTGCAGCAGCTGGCACAGCTGCGCCGGCACCTGAACACCATGCTGCTGCCCTGCCTGCCATGCCTGCTTTGCACGCTCTGCATGCTCCGCCAGCTCACCCTCCGGCTGCAGCAGCTGCAGGGCCGTTGTGTAGTCAGCTGCCGCCTGCTTCAGACCGCCCAGCTGCGTGTGGCACCTCGCCCGCAGGATGTACAGCTGTACTGCCTGCTGAGCTGGCTCCGGCTGGGGCACCGCTGCCGGAGGCAGCCGCGCCAGGCAGGCATTAGCTGCCTCCAGCGCCTCAACATGCTGCCCCGCAGCCAGCAGTGCTTCCGTCCGGTGAAGCGCTGCTTGCACGGCAGCTGGGCTGGGCGGCTCTTGTGGTACCAGGGGTGGGGCTGGCGGCGGCGGTGCACTGCCCTGGGAAGCAGGGGCGGGGGTGGCGGCCGCTGGCGCTCTGCCAAGCTGCTGCCGCAGCGCCCTCCTGCAGCACAGTCGTTGGGTGTGAAGTAAGAAGGCCGCCATTGAAGGGCGCACAGCTCGGCCACACACGTAATTGCCGCACACCCCTTGTGTCCCAAACAGGTGGGCAGGCAGGCAGGCAGCTGCAAGCGCATACAACCGCACACGCCTCCTCATCCCAGATGAGCTGGCAGGCAGGCAGGCAACATCCCAGACAGACAGGCTGGCAGACAGGCAGGCAACATCCCAGACAGACAGGCAGGCAGGCAGGCGGGTCACGTCCAAATGCACGCATCCCAAGGCATGTATGGCCCGCCACAGCCCCCCGGGCCCACCTCAGATCTGCAAGGTCAGACTGTGTGCTCTGGTTGCCTGCGCTGCCAGCCTGGCGACGCACCACTGGCAGGGCTGCCTTCAAAGACTCCCATTCCTGCTGAGGGTCCGCTTTGGCAAGCAGTACCACCACCGCCTCGGCGCCAGGTGGCAGGCGGAAGGTGCCGTGCAGCTGCTCTGCGCGTGCCGCCTGCTGCTCGCTTGCCCCAGGGGTTGGGGGTGCCGGCCCATCGGTGCAACCGCTGCCGTCGCCGTCGCTGCTGCTGCTGCTGTTGCTGCTTGTGTCAGGGCACGGAGGCAGGGCCAGTAGGCCTGTGACGTAGCAGCGGCAGCGTGCCGGCACGACGGCTGTATGCAGTGGGTGCAGCAGCAACTGGTGCGCTGCAGCTGGCTGCGGGGCGGTGCTGGCGCTGCCTGGCAGGGAGGGTGCCTGGGCAGGTGCCAGCTCTGTCACTGTGAGTTCCAGCCGATCTGCCAGCACCTCCCACCGCACCTCTGCCCCTGCACCCTCTCCCAGCTGCAGCTGAGACACGGGCACCTCCAGCCTCACAGCGGACCCTGCCTCCGACCAACGGTACTGCTGCAGCGGGCGCAGTACCAGGGCCGTCGCCGCCGCCCCCCCAGCCTCCGCTGCCGGCGGTCCGCGGGCCAGCAAGCGTGGGCGCGGGCGCTCGGCGGCAGCAGCAGCGGCGGCGGCGCCCAGCAGCAGCTCCGCTGGCTGCACCGGGGCGTCCAGCTGTGCTTGCACGAGATCGATGGCCCCCTGGGTCATGTGGCTGCCCACAAAGTTGGATGTGGGCCCCGTCTTGACCCGTTCGTACCCCGGCTCAGCCTGCGGGCGGCAGGAGGGGCAGCGGGGGAATGGAGGGTGTTGGATACAGCAAGCTTGGGGCTGTCAGGTAGATGCAGGCAGGCAGGCAGGCAGGCGGACAGGCGGGTGGGCAGTTCAGACAATGGGGTAGGGAGGGGGTGGAAACGAAGGCGTGTGCATCCAGGCAGGCAGGCGGGCAGGCAGGCGGTGCAGTGCATGGCGGGGTGTGGCGCAGCGCGAGTGCGGCGATCGCAGGGGAACCGCGTGTGCTGTGGCTCAATTCCAACGCACCTTGCGCTCCGTCCCGTCTGGAAGCTGGTACAACGGGTCATAGTCCTTGGTCATCTTGACCTGCAAGGGTGCGGATGAAGCAGAGTCGATAAGGGAGCGAGAAGGCAGAGGCCGGTGGCGGCGGCAGTAAGCAACGACAGGCCCAAAGTGAGGGCGCCCTGCCACCTCCCGTCTCGCCCACCTTAGATGCATTCTCTTACCTTTTGATAGGGCCCGCCATGCGCGTCCTTGGTCCATATCTGCTTCCGGCTGTGCGCCTCCCGGTCGCTCCGCAGCCTGGCCAGTTTCTGCTCGACCAGTCCGCCCGAATCGCTGCCGTAGAGCACCAACGAGCTGCTGGCAGCGGCCTGAGCCGGCCGGGATGCGGGAACCAGCGCCATGGCTTGGATGGCGGTGCCCTGCCTCTTGGCCTTCTGTGCAGCAAGCAGCCTGGCTATAATTCTGAAGAGTCGCTCTTACCAAGAAACAGGCCTGTGCGAGGGGCGGCTGTGCGCGTGATTCAGGGGAAGAAGAGGCGCCAGCACTCTGGACCCAGAGCACAGCACAGGCCGCAGCGGGCGCACAGCTCCCACATCCTGCTAGCTCCCACATCCTGCTCGTCACCGCCGCCGCCTCTCTTTCTCTGCAACCAACGGTTGCCCTCCTGCCAGCTGCGATGTCCATTTACATGTGCAGTTGATGTGGATGCAAGAAAAAGGGGGGGGGAGGGGGTAGAGCGGAGCCGTTTGCCAAACAAAAAAAAATCAAGGCAGCGGGCGTCGAGGCGTCGACGCCCAGCCGTAGCGAGGAGTGGGGGCGGAGGGGCGAGGGAGGGGGCGGGGAAAATGGGGAGCCCAGGGTGTAGCATGGTGGTGGCGGAGGAGAGGGGGTGGGGGTGTTGCCAGAAATCGTGGAGAGGGTGGGTCAGAAAGAAAAAAAAGTGCGCTGTTTGAGCCGGGCACCAAAACGCTCAAAACTGCTAGCCGCTGCTGCCGTGGCCGAAGATGCAAAATCAAAGAAAGGGCAGGGGGTGGGTGAGGGGAGAGGGGACGGGGGCAGGGCCCCGAGGACAGCAGGGCTAGGGGGGGGAAGGGGGACGAGGGGAGATCGGTTCAACACGGCACCTACTACAGCGGGAATTGGGAGGGGAGCTGGGGGCGAAAGGATGAGGGGAGACGACACGTACATGCAAGGCGCATGCAGACACGCACACTGTCGCTAATGAAAACCATGCGTGCTGAGGGGAGCCGGGGAGTGAGTGAGGTAAAGCGGGGAGGCACTTCTCGCGAGCGGGCAGCAGGTCAGTGGTGGTGGTACAAAAATGGCAATCTGGGCAGGCAGATGGCAGCTAGCTTCTCCGTGGCAAACGCGCTCAGGCGTGGCCCTCTGGTGGGCGGCGGCGCCTCAAAGAATATCACTTTGCTGTCAGACCGGCAAAACTTTGGAGGGAGGCTACCACGGCAAGCAAGCAGTTGCTGCTAGGCGGGAGGGGGGTCGCGGGCGGCGCGGGGTGAGGCGCGCCCAGGCGGGGGGCGGCAGCAGGCAGCGAGGGCAGGCGGATGGCTGGCGCCCGCAGTGGGGCGCCGCGCGCGGCGCCTGCCTGGCTGGCGCCTGGCTGGCACACATTAGGAGGGGCAGGTGAGGCGCTGCAAGAAGGCGCCAAAGGAGGTCCAGTTGTCTATCATCATGTCACCCATGCGCAGGAATGTCAGCTTCTGCGAGGCGGGGCAGGACAGGTTGGGGGGCAGGGGAAGGCAGGCGAGGGCGGCGTGAGCAGGCGCAGGCTGGCAGCGTGTGTGGGGAGCTGAGAAAAAGCTTGGGACGGACGCAACTCAATGCTGCTCCTGGAAGAGGAACCCTGGAAGAGGCGGCAGGAGCAGCAGCGCGGCTGCCCACAGATGCTGCCGGCAACCTGCACCGTCCCGTTTTGGCAAAAGTGCTGTCAACCGCAGGCCCAGCCTGTGTCAACCGCAGGCCCAGCCTGCGGTTGACCAGCACGCACCCTGCTGGCTGCTGCACCAGTGCTGCCAGCACCCTGCGTACACGCACCTCGAGCCGGCCGGCCATCACGCTCTGGCCAAATGCTGAGTCACAAATCTTGTCAAAGGCCCACTGGTCATACCGCTGCAGCGCGTTCTCGCCGCTCATCGGCACGCCGGTGCGCGCAGCAGTGCTCAGCACCTGCAGGCCATAAAGCGGCATGGCAGGGGCAGGGCAGGCGAGAGCAGTCAGCATGGGGAGGGGCTGTGGGCGGCACCACACAACAAATGTGCTGTAATGCAAGCTGCAGCTGCATACATGAGGCAGGGCCTTGCCAGGTTGGGCAGCCTGGGTGCAGCGTGCCGCCTGCCAGCCGCGCCTGCCCGCTGTGCAGCCGATTGCCTGCAGCAGCCGCTGTGGTGTGCGCCCAGCCGCCCGCCCCTCCCACCCACCTGGCCCAGCAGGCCCTCTGGCGAGCAGCGCGCCTCCAGCGGGTGCTCGCAGTCGCGCATCTCCACGCATGTGAACGAGGCGGCTGCCCCATGCCGCCGGAGCATCTCAAAGATGGGCAGGTAGCCGTTGCGCTCACGAGTGTTGTAGTACCCAGCGGTCAGCTCAGCAGCGTGCGCGCGGCTCTTGAACCACCTGAGAGGCGCAGAGGGGCCGGGCAGCACATGTGCTGGTGAGATGCGGCGGCAGGTGGGTGGATGCACACATCAGCCGCGCATCTGCCTCGACTGCAAGGCTGCGGCATTGGCAGCACAGCAGCAGCACAGGCGCTCTTCTGTGCACGCCCTGCGCATGCATGCCCGCTGCATGCCCGCCGCCATGCGCTTTCCAGTAGACACCCCTGCCCTGCCCTGCCCTGCCCGGCTGCCCACGCACCAGTGCACGCCTGCCAGCTTGATGCTGAGCTGCACCGCAGGCTCAAACACGTAGAGCATGCCGCCGTCTGACAGCTCCCGCGCCTCACGCATCGCCCGCGGCCGGCACCTTTGGCTCAGAACCGCCTTAGCAGCGCCCAGCACGCAGTCGGCATGCTGGATCAGCAGGCCGCTGTACCACGAAAGGAAGAAGCGGCCGTACTCTGCAGGCAACAAGGGGCAGGCGGGCAGGGAGAGTAGGCTCAGAAGGAAAGCATGCCATGGGGAGGTGCGTGCCTGGCGGCATGCTAGGGCACCACAGCTTTCAGAGAGCTGACGGGCAGCGCAGCAAGGGCAGGGCAAGGGGTTGCAGGACAGCTCTGCAGGGCACACCCCACCCACACATCCAGCCATTGGCTCCATCACCACAGCCACCAGCTCATTCATTCGCCCTACACGCCAGCTCCGCTGCTGCGCACCCGAGTCCCAGCTGCCGTTGTAGCTGTTGAAGAACCCGGTCTCTGAGCACCGACTGTTGTAGTTTCCAGAGTCGTGCGGCCCGCCATGTCCCCACTCTGGGTGCCCCGCTGCTGTCGCTGCTTCCTTCAAGCTGGCCAGCATGTACCTGCGGCGGGCAGGGCGGCGGGCAGGGCGGCGGGCAGGGCGGCGGGCAGGGCGCAGAATGCATGAGCACGAGGGCTGCAGCAGCAGCCATGTCGACCTGGCAACAGCACAGCAGTTGTAGTTGCGCAAACACTACCCGGGCTGCAAGCATGCATCCATTGGCACATGCTTCTGAGTCCAGCCCGGCCAGCAGGCTCCCGAACGAGCTGCCAGCTGCCAGCACCAAAGCAGGGGCCCAGCAGACGGCGGTGTACGCGTGCCCCAGCCCCTCTGCAACCCAGCGCTGCCAGCCAGCTCAGCGCAGCCCAGCACCCAGCCTGCACGCACTTGTCGTAGCACTGGAACTGGCCGATGCCTGGGAAGCGCCAGCGGCCGTCGCCCTCGGGGTACGAGGGGTAGCGCAGCTCGCCGGCGGGGCCCATGCCCACGGTGACCTCGGTCACCACGTTGCCCAGCAGGTCCCGGAACTCGTCCGCAAAGGCAGAGATGAAGTCGGCGCGCGCCTGCAGCGGCGTGCGCCCGCCAGGCAGCACGGGGTGCATGTCGCAGCCCACGGACAGGCACTCGCGGTTGCGGTAGCCCGAGGAGTCGGTGAAAAAGATGTCGGGGTCGCGCTCCCCCGCCTCCATCACCCAGCGCGGCAGGCTGATGCGGCAGCAGTCGCCCACATTGTTGCCGGCTGCGGGGCGGGGCACAGGTGGCAGGCAGGGGCAGCAGGCAGCAGGCAGCAGTGAGCAGAGGTGCCGGGCGCTGTGCAGCAACCAGCCTCGGAAATGCCTGGCTCTCGTGGAGCTTCCACGCAAAGCTGCATGCTGCCCAACCTCCCTGCAAGCTCCATGCCACATGGAATCAATTGCCAGCGACATGCGCGCCGGCCCGTTGTGGCAACGGTCCTGAGGCGCAGCTGCCCGAGCACGCTCGCTGTCCGCCGGTATCCCGTGCTGCTGTCCGCCACATGCGCAGCACCCTCAAACACACAGCAAAGACCGTGCCGCACCTGCGTGGAAGCTCATCACTGCCTGCACCTTGAGCCCCTTGGAGGCCACCTGCTCAAACAGCTTGCGGTACGCTGAAAAGTCGTAGCGCCCGGGGGCCTCGTGCTCCGCAATGCCCCACCACACGTCGATCATCACGCCGTCCACGCCTGCCCGCGACAGCATCTCCAGCCCCACCTCCATCGCCTTCTCGCGGATCAGCAGCGGCTGTGCGCAGCCATCGCGTTCTAAAAGCCACACCGTGTCGAGAGGCAGCATGACGTAGACCGGCACGCCGCGCACGGGCGCGGCCAGCCGCTGTCGCCGCCGCTCTGGCGCAGCCTGCCGGGCGTCGCTGGCCTGGTAGATACGGCTCAGCATGCTGCAGGGGGCATTGTGAGGCGAGGACAGCGGCGGTGGGGGCCAGGGAGCCGGGCAGCTGAACCAGCAGGCGGCACCCCACAGCCAAGAGAAGGGGAGGAACAGGCGAAGGCGGGACGAGGGCACGCCGGCTCAAGCTGCTCCCAGGCGCCTCCCACCTGCGCAGCTCAGCCTCTGGTCGTGCAAAGTCGGTCCGCCTGGGCAGCTGGGCCGAATCCAAGCCGTTTTGGGCTGCTGGGGGCGCAGACCGCTGGGCCTCCCCCCGGACGGCGCCTGGCCGTCCCAAGGCGGGCTGCCTCTGCAGGCATGAAGGTGATGTTCGTGAGGGAGGGCCGGCTGGAGACCTTGCGCTGCCTGCAAGCAAGCGGGACCCCCTGTCAACCCACCGCCCCACGCACCTGCTGCTGCCGCGCCGCGGGGAGACCAAGCCCCCCGCCACGCCAAGCTCTGGAGGTCAGTGCCTCCATTGGCTCAAGCGGGCTGTGGACATAGAACACTCGGCTGCTGCTGGCTAGAGACGCCCCGACAACGCAAGCGGACGCTATTGTGGTATGTGTGGCGGTATGGGTGCGTGAGCAGGAGGATTTGGGGGCAGGCGGAAGGCAGGGCCCGACAGGAGGGTCTCGCCGGCCAGCTAGGCGTGCATGACAAACCCCTCCCCAAGCCCCAGCGATTGCTCAACCCCAAACCCATCGACGCTCAGGTAGCCTGGAAGCGGCCAGACTGCGAAAGGGGACACAAGGGCTGCCACATCGCGATGGCGCTCAGACGGCCCCTCACCGCACTTGCAGCCTCCCTATCGGAGGCTGGAGCCGCACTGCTGCGCCCTCAACAGGGAGCGCCCCTGGCAGCGCAGGCAAGCGTCTGGTGTTGGGCCTGTAGAGGGGCGTGTTGGTTGCTCTGCATCGCGAATCAGCCATTCGTTGCAATGATCGGCCCAGGAGCGGCGCAGAGCCGGCTGGCATCCCCAACACCACCTCGCCGCCACCGCCGCCGCTGCCTGCCCGCCAAACCAGGTTGCCTGCAATGTTGTCGTGGAGGTCTGTTCTTCCACCTCCGCCCGCACACATCTTGCCCCGCCACCCGGCCATGCCCAGATGCTCAAGCTCTTCCGCTCTGCGCCACCCCGCCCCATGTGCAGCTACAGCAGGCACGCGGCGGGGCACACAATGCGGGCATCTCAGTCAACGTGCCGCACGGCAACGTGGACAAGGCCTACCGCAACCTGACGCGCAAGCTGCGAGAGGAGCACTACATGGCGGCAGCGCAGTCTCGGCAGTTCTTCATGAAGCCCAGTGAAAAGCGGAAGATTGAGGGCAACGCGGCAAAGCGGCGGCAGGCGCGTGCGGAGTTTGATCAGATGCTGTCATGGATCATGCGGCGGCGCAGCCGCGGCTTCTGAGCCACTGGCCCACGTCCTGGCTCTGTGCTGTTCACGCTGTGCTTTCCCTTGCATTCCTTTGTGTTTTGTTCGTCCTGCTCATTCGCCTGGCTCCATTCTCTGCTTGCTCCCTTCCCTGCTCCGCCCTGCTCTTTCAATACTGCTCTCACTGTGCTTGAACTCATGTGATACTCAGGTTACACAGCGCATGCAGCCAGGAATGAACAAAGGAGCACTCCGCCAGTCAAGGGAGCACAGCAGCTTGCGTGTGTAGAAGGGAAACAAAAGAAATGAACAGAAACAGGAGGAGAGCAGCAGGACTGTGCTCTAGCAATGAAACTCCACTGTGTGCTAGCATAGAGACCTTTGAAGTGCCTGTCAGACGTACACGCAGTGCTGCCCTCAAACAAGATGCTGCGGGGCGTAGCAAGGCAGAGCAGGCGCAGGCAAAGCGAGCAGGCCAGCCCCCCGCTGCAACCGCTGCGCTGCCAGCTTGGGGGTGTGATCGCCCTTGCAAGCTCACACCCACGCCGAGGCGCCCCATGCTCTGCCTTCGATTAGAGGCCCAGCAAGCCCTCCAGGCTCAAGCCTCCGTCACACTTGCGACAGAGGGATCCTCAGGCCTCATAGGGATCCTCAGTTCTCCATGGGCTGGGACTCCTCGTCAGCAGCCCCCGCCGGCGGCGGCGGCGGCCCCGCCTCAACATCCTCCATCTCCGCCTCGGGCTCCTCCACCTGCGGGGTGGCACATGGCAGAGGGTGGGAAATCGTAAGACAAAGAGGACACATCATATACGTTACAACTCTCGCATGCAGGGCTGCAGAGCATGCCGGTGACGCCGGGCAGCTGAGGAAGCGGCGGCATCAGTCGCACGGCGCAACCCACAGGCACACACCCCACGCCGCCCTAGCTGAGGAAACGGCCCTAGCCTCGCCCTGCAATCCAAAAGACGCCTTGTGCAGCCTAGCGCAGCACCTCCCTACCAAAACCCTAAACCCTAAACCCACTCAAACTCTAATCCCTACCTTGGGCTCCGGCTCTGCGGCCTTGGGGGGAGGGGGCGGCGGCTTGCTGAGGATGGGCTCGCACACGCGCCGCACCGTGCCCTCCTTCTTCTCGGCATCAGATGCCAGCAGCACGGGGTCGTCGTGCTGCGCAGGGGGGGCGGGCAGGCAGGGGAGGGCAGCAGGGTTTAGAGCTGGAGAGGCGGGACAGCTTGTTCTCACACACCACACGACAGCAACATGAGGTGGAGGTCGGTCTGGACGTAAGCAGTGGATGTGAGGGACGCAGGGCAGGGCGGGACGCGGCAGGCTGGCAGGCTGAGTGGGGAGCATCCTGCAGCCTGGCGTGACAGGGCAGTGCTTTGACCACTTGACATACAATCCCTCAGGTTGGATATATTGTAGCAAACAGAATTCTGATGTCTATATTCTTTTCACTGGAGAGCACGGCAGCATGGAAACCGCTGGCAGTGGTGCAGCTTGTCGGGAGCGTACCACCCAGCGGTGCACCCCTCCCCTCCAGCACCCAGCAGGGCAGCCCTCCATCACCCAGCACCACCCCCAACAATTAAATAAACACATTTTCAAAATGTGAATGCATCCTACATTCATATTTTAGTAGATTCTAGTAGAAACATCAGCCGGGCGGTGCGCCTCACCTTGGCCACATTCCGCTGCAGCCCCTCCTTCTCCGACAGCCACGCCAGCGCCGCCGCGCACTCGGCAGACACCTTCTGCTTCTCCGCCTCCTCCAGGTGTGAGGTGCGCGGCTCGTTGAGCGCAGACAGGAAGCCCTGCGGGAGGCAACATGATGAATCGGAAGGTGAGGCAGGGGAGGGCGATGAGAGGGAGCGGGGGGGGTGTGCAGGCTTTTCCACAGAGCTTTTCCACAGAGCCCCAAGCTGTCTCCTGGGGGTTTGTGACGCAACTTTTGTTGCCGGAAACAGACTGCAAGTCAACACACAAGCAAACAAGCAAGCCGTGCTCCTCAGCTCGTCACCGACCGCCAGGCGCCCGAGGCAAGTGGGGTGGGGTGTTGTCGGGCGCACACAGCGGAACCTTGTATCGAAGCACGCCGTCGTGCACCCCCTGCCAGCGCAGACCCAACCCCTCGCATGCGCTGGTGCACCGCCTGCCCACACCAACCTGGCAGGTGCTGCGCAGGCTGGACGTTGCGGCGGGCAGCGCAGCGGCATTGGCGGCGCGCGCCGCAATCGGCTCCCCCATTCCCTTCATCTCCTCCAGCTTTGCCACATACACGCTCTTGGTCTCATCCTCGCCCTCCTCGTACAGCCAGTTCTGCGGGACAGAAGATAGGGAGGGACAGAAGAAAGGGCAGAAGAGAAAGTCATCAGCGGAAGTTCACAGAAGGAGGAGACATGTGGGCATTTGCACGCTCCCTCACAATAGTGCCAGAAACAAAGGGTCCCACACGCAGTCACCTTCAAACCCCTCCAGCTTCTCCAGCCTGCCCCTTGGCTGCCCGCACAATGCCCCCCCACAACACCCCTCGCTGGGGGTCCTACACAGCCCCATACCAAGGGCTGTGTTACCGCCCACAACACCCGCACAACAACTGGCACAAGCCCTAAACCCTAAACCCTCACCTCCGTCGTCTCCACCGTCTCCAGAATGCCCCGTTTGGCGCCCGTTTTGCCCATCACCTTGTGTAATTCCCACAGCAAGCAAACAAAACGCCTCACAACGTGGCTTATCAGTCCTACACGGCCCACCACCACAAGCTGTGCTCCCTCCCTCCGCACTTAAAACCCCTGTCACCATGCATGGAAGCACTCCGCACCCCCCTTTACTCGGTATCTTTTTCTATGGCTCCTATGTAGGTTTAGGTCCATCGTTATAATGTAACTAGACTCCTGGTTTTAGGTATCAAAAAGTAAATCACCTCCGTCGTCTCCAGCTTCTCCAGGATGCCCGCCTTGGCCTCCTCCCGCACATAGGCGGACAGCGCGTCACACAGCTTGTTGCGCAGGCCGTAGATGTAGGCCTCCAGGGCGTTCTTGGCGTCGTTGGTCTCCGCCTGGATGCGGGCCTGCAAGGGAGAAAGAACAAGGAGAGGAAGAGGAGGAAGAAGAGGTATTAGAGGAAGGAAGAAAAAGTGGTTGGTTGAGGCTGAGGGGCGACTGGGCAACTCCAGGCCGTCCAGGAGTGGTTCACATTCACAGCCTAGTCAACCCAACAGGTCCCACTTGTACCTACCAACCGCCCAAACTGCCACTCCTCTGCTCTGTAATTTTCACTCCTCTGCTCTGTAGGTTAAAGCACAAAGCGCCCACCTGCAGCGCCAGCTCCACCTCCTCCTCAAACAGCTTGGCCAGGCGGTCCGCCGACAGCGCCGCGGTGTGCGACACAAACGGCACACTGTGCTTCTTGGTGCGCTTCTTGGCCGCCTTGGCAGCAGGCACTGCCGCATCCTCGGCCATGGGAGCAGCCTCGCCGTTGGCATCGCCTGCCGCAGCGTCTGCCGGCTGCTCGGCGCCGCCAGCAGCGTCGGCCATGGGCTGGTCGGCTGCGGCAGCGGCGCCTGCGCCCGCCTCCTCCTCCACCTCTTCCTCCTCGATCAGCGTAGCGTTCTCCACAACCACCACACCGTTCAGGTTCAGCATCACCTGCGGGTTGAGATGGGAAAGAGATGGGAGGAGGGCGGGGACAAAGGGAAAGGGGCAGTTGGGGTGAGGACAAGGAGGGGGGTGGCAACTGGAGAGGGGGAAGTGGAGGGAGGGGAGGCAAAGGCGGGCGGTGTTCACGTCATGGCTAAGGGGGCGCGGGGCGCTTTCGCACGCCAACGTGCAGCTGCAGCGTTGTCCTTGCGCCTGGCCTTGTCGGCACACGGCCGTAGAACGGCCGTAGAACCTCCTCTCCAGGACTGCACCCTCTTCCGCATTGAGCTCTTCACATGACTGGCGCCCGACCCTTCACAGACGGTACCCCTCCCCCCCGCGTCCATCATTCCTTTCCGTCTGTTCCTTGCCGCTGGTTCCCCCTGGTCAAGCGAAACTACCCTGTTTGACAACCAGTTCTGTCTGCAAGTTGGATCTTCTGTTCTGCCCACCTTGACCTTGAGCTTCGCCTTGTCTGCGCCCTCGGGCAACTTGAAGGGCCCAACCTCAAAGCTGCCTGCGCGAAAGCAGGGCACGGGGGGGCAGGGCCGGGCAATGGGTGAGTACACAAGACAAGTACACAAGCCGTGCATGGCACACTTGGGCCCCAAATCGGCACAGGGCAACAGCACCCCCAGCAGCCGCAAGCACCAAGGCTGCAATCTGCGCCAAATGGGGCGCCGCAGTCAGGTGCGTACACTCTGCCTAACTCGATTGCAGCCCCCAGCACTGCCCAGATAACAGACGCGCGCGGCTGTTTGGGTTTTTTCTGGAAGCGGCCCCCACTCTTCACACGCACACACTCTCTCACAGACACACACGCACACACACGCACCCACGCGCCCACCCACCAATGCTGCGGTCTGCTGTGGAAGGGATGTTTGAGTCGGGCGTGTACTCGGCATTGATTGTGAAGGCCTCGGAGCGGTAGAAGGTGAGCATCTTGGCGGAGGGCACCAGGCTGCCGCGCTCAAACACCACAGAGGTGACGGGGGCGCCGTCCTTCTCCCAGCTGCGGGCAGGGGGAGGGAGGAGCGGGTGGGAGTGGGAGAGGGAGGGAGGCAGGGTGAGCTGGCAGGGCAGTGGCGAGAGCGAGGGAGGTGACGGGGGCGCCGTCCCTTCTTACAAAATGCAGGCAGGGGAGAGGCGGGCGAAGTGTGGGACGTGGCGAGAGTGGGATAGGTGACAGGGGCGGAGGCAGGGTGAGCCGGCGGGGGCGATGGTGGCGGCAGGGCAGGGCAGCTGCCGCGGCCGAAACCTGGACAGCACATCACCCAGGCTTGGCGCCCACCTGAACTGCACGCTGTAGGGAAATGAGTCGAGAACCAGCTGAAAGTCCCACACCACTTACGACAGGGCTACCCTCTAACCTTCCACAACCGATCTCCCAACCGAAACGTGGGCTCTTATCACCCAGGCTTGGAGCCCACCTGAACTGCACGCTATAGGGGAAAGTGTCGAGGACCTGAAGTCCCCCATCCTTTGCACAGGAGCCTGCTTCCCCCCCGTCCTGACCTCCCAAACGTAACCTGGACGAATGCCCTCTTTCAACCCATGCCCTCTTTCAACCCAAACCTGGACTCGCAACACACCGGCAGCCTTGTACTCTGCACCCACCTGAACTGCACGCCGTAGGGGAAGGAGTCGAGGACCCTGAAGTCCCCCCATCCCTTGCACAGGAGCCTACTTCCCCCCCGTCCTGACCTCCCAAACGTAACCTGGGCAAATGCCCTCTTTCAACCCAAACCTCTTTCAACCCATGCCCTCTTCCAACCCAAACCTGGACTCACAACACACCACAGCCTTGGACTCTGCACCCACCTGAACTGCACGCCGTAGGGGAAGGAGTCGAGGACCTGGAAGTCCCGCACCTTGAAGGTGGGGCTCAGCATGGCGCACTGCAGGGCGCAGCCGCGGGACACCGTCTCCTTGGCGTTGAGTGTGCGGGAGGGCTCGCGGCCAAAGAAGTCGGTGAGCTGCTTGAGCACGGAGGGCACGCGGGAGGAGCCGCCCACAACCTCCACGCTGGACACCTGGCTGGCCTCCAGGCCGGCGTCGGCCAGGGCCTGCAGTGGCGTGGGGGAAGGGGAGGGGAGAAAGAGGGAGAGGTGAGCAGTGCCTTGCAACTGGTACAGCAGAGGGGGGTGGCGGCCAGGGCCTGGAGTGGCGTGGGGGAAGGGGAGGGCAGGGAAGGGAGGAGTGGGTGGAAATGGGAGGGAATGGAGGGGAGGAAAGGGTGAGGTGAGGGGTGAGCAGTGCCCTTGCAACTGGTGCGGCAGACGGGGGTGCCGCCGGTCAAACTAGCAGATTGGCCACTGGCTGGCCTCAGCCTGGCAGCAGGCAGCAAGTGCGGGCAGGGAGAGGGGAGGGGGGTGGAAGAGTATTGAGCGCCAGGGAAGCTGGGGCAAGGCAGGGGTCCTGACACCAGGTTTGGTCCTCCCTGTCTATTGCCACCTTGCCACTCGCATATGCTTGCCCAAACCTGCTCAAACTGCCCGCAACCGCGTTCTTCCCACCCCCCGCCTCGCAGCCTCACCTTCTGCACGGGCGCCAGCAGGCGGCTCAGCACCTCGGCCGCCTCCTCCTCAAACTGTTCGCGCGTGATCATGCCGTGTGCATCCACGTCGTTCATCAGGCTCTCCACGTTGATGGGCGCCTCGGAGTTGGTGGTCAGCACCTTCTTCACCTGCAGTCCCAACAAAGTGTTAATTAGACCCTGCCTGGTTTTGAGATTGTCACCAACAACAAGAATGGCAACGGTCAGGAAACAGTAGGGATGAGGCTCTGCAGGTTGACGGGCGCCTCCGAGTTGGTGGTCAGCACCTTCTTCACCTGCAGGCATTCGTGTTGTTGATTCAGGTGTGAACAGTTAGGAAACAGCAGGGATGAGGCAGTTTAGTTGATGGCACTCTCAGAATTGGTGGTCAGCACCTTCTTCACCTGCAGTTGTTGTCACCAACAATAAAAATGGCAAACAGTAACAAATACAGGCGGGATGAGGCTCTGCACGTTGGTGGGCGCTTCAAAGTTGGTAGTTACAGCCTGCTTCAACAATACAGTAGCGATGAGGCAGTTTGGTTGATGGGAGTCTCACAATTGCCGGTCAGAACGTTCTCCACCTGCAGTCACCCCCATTATCACAAATAGAGTGGCACCAGTAAGGCCACGAGCATCCACACAAAACTTTGAATTCACACTACGAGCGGTTAAGATGCATGCCAGGCAGGCAGGCGGGCCGCTTCCCCTACACCATCCCTCACCCGCCCACGGCCTAGCCCCACCCACCCACCCACCTTCTCGCAGCCCTGGCGCAGGCGGTGGCAGGCGCGCGCCTGGCTCTTCAAGTCGAACTTGTACTTTGCGTTAAACTCCCTGCAGGGTGCGGGCAACAGGTGGCACACGCCCAAACAGTTCAGACAGGAAATGAGTGCCCTGGAAGAAGGGGGCCAAGACAGTGGGGTACCAAGGCGGGTGGCAGGCAGGCGGCACTCGTCCAGTTGACGTGGGCGGTGCGCCCCCGGAAGTAAAGAAGAGTGATTGCACAGCCGCATGTTTAGGCTTGCAAGCATGCCATGAAACAACAACAGCGGGTCCCACATGGCTCACTTGGCAAAGCGCTCGAACAGCATGTTGTCTGCACTGAGCCAAACATGTGCCCAACTCCCAAAACAGGGCAAGACAGGGTAGCCAGCACTCACTTGGCAAAGTGCTCGAACAGCACAAGTACTAAGCTAACAAGTGCCCACTCGCACACATGCCATGACACGCTAAGTAGCACGTTCTCTACAGAAACTGATTTAGGAGTGACCCACCTCATGCACACGACACGTCACACCCACAAGCACTCACTTGGCAAAGTGCTCGAACAGCACGTTGTCCAGGTCGCGGCCGCCCAGGTCGCGGTCCCACGCGTTGGACAGCACCTGCAGCTGCCCCTTCTTCAGGGCGACAACGCACACCTGCGGGTGGGGAGGGGGCAGGGGTGGAGGGGTAACAGAGGAGGTGAAGGCAGAACACAGGCGAGTGCGAGGATTGACAAGGGCACTTGCAGCTGCCCCTTCTTCAGGGCGACAACGCACACCTGCAAGCGGGGAGGGGGCAGGGGGTGAAGTAAAGGGTGGCGGTGAGACACAGGTGAGTGTGAGGATTGACAATGGTTTTACGGTTGGCTGTCCCCCAGGGCCCCGCACCCAGATTCCTCCACGCCCTTCTACCCCTCTAAAGTTGGGGCGAGGCACTCGACCCAGCACACCTCTGTAGATGCAAAGCCGATGTCATTGAACACCACGTCAACTACATGCCTTCCCAGGTAGATTGGACCTGTAAATTGGACACCATGATCTGACCCAAACCTTCACACCCAGCACACCTGGGTGGAGGCAAAGCCGATGTCGATGAACAACACATCATCTAGAATGCACAAGTGCAATGAGGCACTATAATCTGATCTGCCACACCCAGCACACCTGTGTGGAGGCAAAGCCGATGTCGATGAACACCACGTTGACTGGGTCTCCCTCGGGCAGGTCGGTCTTGTAGATGCCGTAAGACAGGGCGGTGGCGGTGGTCTCATTCATCAGCCGCAGGCAGTTCAGGCTGGCAAGCTGCAGAAAAAGGGGAGGGCAAGAAACCGAGGTGGGGGGTGAGGGAGGGGGAGGGCAGCAAGGGTGGAGGTCCTACTTATCAGCCGCAGGCAGTAGAGACCGGCGAGCTGCGGGGGCAGGGGCGGTGGGGATGAAACCGAGGTGGGGGGTGAGGGAGGGGGAGGGCGGAAGGCAGCAGGAGTGGAGGTCTTGTTCATCACCGCTGGGCAGCTGAGCGGCAGCAGGCGGCAGTGTGAAGGGAGGCAGGTGGTTGCAGGGAGAGGGTGGGGAGGGGTGGCCCCCGCACCCTGTTTCTACACCCCCCACAACCCAGACAAAATCTCTCTGTGCCGCAGTGCACCATGCCAACCGCCCCCGCCATGCAGGCAAGTGAAAGTGTTGCAGAGGATGCATGTGTGCATTAGTAGGTGTGTGCAGATGCATGTGTGTGCAGGCTGGCAGAAGATCTGCCTTCAGCAGTGCAAGGTTGCGTGTGGGCTCAGTTGAAGAAATTCAACCATGATTGTGTACATTCTCTTCAGAGGGGCCCGAGGGCCCTGGTCAGAAGCGCGGGTACAGTCTTTCATCCTCGCCCAGGTGGGGTGCAGACACACACAGCACACACAGCGTGCGGAGCATCGCATGTGGGGCGCTCAAAGAATGGGTTGCACACGCGTGCGGAACACTCATAAACGCACGGCGTGTGGAACATGCAGCGCATATGGGACACTTAAAGAATGGGTGCACACCACACTGATGCACGCACAAGCACTGCTCAAGGTTGCAGCCCCGGCCGGTGTCAGCACGCCATTGCGCTCCCCATCTCGCCTCCACACTGCCAAATGATGACAAGCCGATAACTCAACATTCAAGCCCCCTGTTGCGTTGCTGCCAGCGTGGCCTCCCCTCAGCAAACGTGCCTGCCTGCGTCGCTCAACCTGCCTCCCAACTCTCTGGATAAACAGGTGCCATTCTGGCTCCACTGGGTGTGGGGCACCCAACCACCCGCCGCCGCGCCGCCGCCCCATGCCCCACACCACCACACCCTGATGCCCCATCCTGCATCGCTGCCAGCACGGCGTGCCGCTCGGGCTCGGTGCAAGTATGTGGGCACCCAACCAGCACAGCACAGATTTGATTGAACATAATTCAGCACTAACCAACTTGTACAGCATGTCGCACCTGCGTCGCTGCCAGCATGGCGTGCCGCTCCGGCTCGGTGAAGTAAGTGGGCACCGCCACCACGCAGTCGTTGACGGGGTACCCCTCTGCCGCTGCAATCTCCTTGAGGTCCACCAGAAGCATGGCCATCAGCTGCTCGCCCGTGAACTGGGTGGGCTTGTTCAGGTAGTCAACCTGTGCAGCATGGCAGGGTATATGTATAGAGCGGTGTTATTGGGGCTGGGGTGTGGGGCAGACTGACACAAGCTGTTCAGCATTGGAAAGGTTTGTGCTGATACCGGACCTACGGAGGGCAGGGCAAGAAGTGGGCGTAAAGGGTTGAGGTTGGCGGGGAATAGCAGGGAAATAGCGGGGAAACAGCAGGGAAGCTCAGCTGTGAGCTGAAGGGGCTTCTAGTCCAGGTACTGGACCTGCACAGCACAGGAGGACACGGCTGACAGGTGCAGGGGGTGCTCAGTTGCGAGATGCTGGGGGCGATCAGAGCAGGAGCAGGAGCAGGTGCGGTGTACCAGCCCGTGCCCACCCCTTGTGCGTCCGCCACGCTTCCGTTAACCTAGGCGCTTCCTTTAACCTAGGAGAGTTGTAGGGTGCCCGACAAGAGCAGGCCAGGAACATAACAGCGCCTGCAGCACGCCCAGGCGCGCCTGATCTGTCCCCTCCCACGAATTCAACGGCAGAAGCACAGCACATTTGGGAGGGGCGCTCTCCCCGCTCTCATGCCCCCCCAGATTGACGGCAGCCACCGCCAGCACCCACCAGCGCCCGTGGCGCCCACTCACGTCAAACATGCACTCGCCATGCGGCCCCTCTGACACGGAGAAGGGAAAGTAGGTCAGGTCAGCCTGCACGTGCGGATCGCTGAACTTCTTGCCAATCAGCCGCTTCAGCTGGCTGATAGCGTTGCGCGGGTTGGTTGACATGAAACCCACTGCACATGAACGCAGGCCGGTGCAGGAGGGGCAGGGGCTGGGTTAGAGGCGGCGGCGCAGCGGGCCGGTCAGGCTGGGAGCCAGGGAAATAGGTTGCAGCAAGAAAGGGGCCGTGCGGAAGCGGCGTCAAGCGGCGGCTGCGTGCGGCACGTGGCAGCGCCCGCTGGGTGCAAGCAGGTGCAGGCGGCACCCACCTGCGTCAGTGCCCATCTGCCGCTGCTTGGAGGAGAAGGCCACCACGCTGGGCGTCTCGCGCTTGCTCTCCTTGTTGAGCAGCACATCCACGCCTGCAGGCAGGGGTGGCGGGGCGGGCGGCGGGTGTGCGGCGGAGCGGCGGCGGCTGGGCCATCGACGCGATCGCAGCAGAAGGGATCGCGCCGATGGCTCCTCGTGTGGCGCGTGATCTCTTCCCAGGGCGTGGCATGCGCAGTGCAGCAGCAGGCGGGGCGATCATGGCAGCGCAGAGTTTTTGCGGCGGCGTCGCACCTCCTTTGCGAGCCAGCGCGATGCATGACGTGCTGTCGCCGATGTCTATACCAGCGACGCTCATGGCTGAATTATATCACCCAGCTCCTCCTCGGCGAGTGGCGGCGGGGTGATGGCAGCCGCGGCGTGTGTAGAGATAGCCAGACGAAGCGCTGAACACGCCAGAAGTCGAGAATTGAAAGGGGCGGCGCGGGGGGCGGTGTGAGCCCTGTGCATGCGCTGTTTGACCACCGGCGGGTTCTGGAGACAACCGTGGCCGCAGCATTGGCCAACAATACAGGCGCATCCCCCTTGCTGTGCATAAGCAAAATGCCACCTCCATCCCAATGGTCATGCCTGGATTCCTAGGTGCCCTTCATGCCAACTGCTTGCTGGTGCTCGACGGCATGTGACCCCCCGGTCGTCACACGTCCGTTCTGGTGCCGCTGTGCGCGAGGTGCCACCTCACGGCTCGCTGCCCTTGCTAAAGTGCGAGAGTATTCAGTCCAGCCAGATGGGTGATCGGGTTGGAAGTACACTGTCACAGTCACTGTGGGAGTGCAAGGCCCGCAGGATGACAAGTTGATCAGTTTAAGGTCGTGTTAACCTGCTGCCGTGCACGCCCAGCCAACGGAAGAGACCTCTCTTCGTCAGCGACTCCTCATCCGCCACTCTCACCTGCCACCTTATTTTGTAATTCCACTGCACGTCAGACTTACCTGGTAACCCTATGTCGATGCCTCTTAAGTTTGAAGTGCTGTGCCTTGCTCACCAGCAAACTGTCATCGGGGCAAAGTGGCCGCTGGCCTGGCTCCGGCACAGTAAAAAGCCTTACTAGTCTACTCTAGTCGGCACAGTTTTTCACATACCCTGAAAGAGGATTCAAGTTCAGGACGAAACATAACCTGAAAGGTTGACGAGGCATGCACCACAAGCTTCACACGTGCACAGTCTCCAGATCCCAGGGCCAAATCAACCGTTGCTTTCGCAGGGATCAACCGACATTCACGCCAACAACGTGCTTGGCAAGCCTCCAAGCAGGCCACTACCATTCAGTGGGAGGCTGGGAGGGCAGCGCTCAGGCGGGACTGAGTGGCCCCTTCACCTGCTCCATGGCCGTGTGATCCCTCCAGACCCAGCTTGTTGTTGTTGTCCCCACTGTGCCTCTCGTGTCTGTTCTCGTTTGTTCGTTCCTTTGTTCCATGGTTCCTTTGTTCTTCTAGCAGCAGTGGTACGTGTCGAGGCAGGGCAGGGCAGGGAGTGTTTGTAGTATGTGCAACCGAGCGCGCAAAGGGGGCAAGGGGGTGTCAACCGGGGGCGTGTTGTTGACGCCGGGTATGAGTGATCAGGAGGAAGAATGGGCTGGAGGGCGGAGGGACAAGAGTAGAGCGGTTCATTTGCAGGCCTTGGGGCGGGGAGAGACGTATTGTACACAGTCCCAGCCAGCCTGGCCCACTCAGCAGAGGACTAACAAGCCGAGGCAGAGGCGCGGCTGGCTGCACAGCCTGCTGCTGCCCCGCAGGCAGCAGGCACAGCAGGCACAGCAGAGCAGGCACAGCAACTGGGGGAAGAGAGCTGGGGTGGGAGAAAGGCAAGGGGCGACCACTAGGCGCAGCAAGCAAAACAAAACAAATGAGGTCGGGGTTTCGGGGTGGGGTTCGGTGGCAGGCGGGATGCGCGCGACACCCTGCCTAGCTGGGAGGCAGACGTGCCGTATGGCGCAGGACGAGAGGCGGGACAGCTGCTATCGGGCGGCTCGGGCTAACACCTGCCTGACCCGCCACAACCGGCAGCGCCTCAGCCCGCCCCGCTGTTCTGCAGCAAGCTCCCGCTGCAGCCGCGTCTGGCGCTGCGACGCTCCGCAGCCGGCGGGGGCTGCCCAGGCGTGCCTTCCCACCTCTTCCCACAGCGCTGCACGGGCCTGGGCCCTGCAGCCGGCGGCAGCCAGCCGGCGGCAGCCTGGGCAGGCAGCTGGCTTGAAGCGAGGGGGGTCGAAGTCTTCACTCCTCCTTCCTGTCAGAGCTGCTCTCGGCGGGCTTGGCGGGCGTGTGGCGCGGGATCTTGGCCACAATCTGCGCAGCGGGGGTGGAAACACGGAGACTGTTGTAAAGCAGAAGGGACGGAACCTTTGGCCACAGTGTGTGGAGCGGGGGTGGTGGGGCAGGCGAGAAGTGTTGTGAAGCTGAGGGGGAAGGAGACTTGGCCACAATGTGTGGAGCAGCGGGGTGTGAGGCAGGCGAGAAGCAGTGTGAAGCTGAGGGGAAAGGAGCCTTGGTCACGATGTGCGGAGCAGGGGGTGTGAGGCAAGAGGGAGGTCGTGTGCTCAGAAGCCCGGCCGCACACTGCCTCACACCATCCCGCCCTCCCCCGCCCNCCCCGCCCACCCACCTTGTGCAGGTGCTTGTCGTACACGGCGGTCCACTGCACGCGCGCCTTGTCCACCAGGCCGTCGATCTCGTCCTTCTTCAACTCGTACACCTGCAGGGACGCAAGAAGAGATGTCAAGAAGAGGTGACAACGGGTCAGGGGGAAGAAGGGGAAGAAGTGGGCAGCATCGATCGTCCAAGTTTGTGGGTGCACCACACATACACGCCTAGCAACTTTGGGTTATCCCGGTACTGAGTGCCACCTGTGGTCAGCCTGCCCACCGGCTGGCAGCCAGCCCAGGCATGCAGCCAGGCTACACAGCCAGAGAAGCAGCCGGAGGTAACTCGAGGGACCTCCGGCTGCTTTACCGGCTGGTAGCCTGGCTGCATGCCTGGGCCTGCTGCCAGCCGGTGGGCAGGCTGACCACAGCAGCATGGCGCAGCATGGCGCGGCACCAGCACAGGCAGGCGCAGGAACACGACACCGATTGTACCTACCTATCTACAATACAAAGGGTGCGATGAAGGCTGCCAGCACCGCAACATAGAGACCAGGCCAGGCGCAGCGCAGGCAGCCTGCTCCAAAACTACCATGCATCCAATGCCACACTCAACCCCAACAAAAGCCAATAAGCCAGCGAGCAAGCAAGGAAGCTTGCCTTGGGTGCGGTGAAGGCTGTTAGCACCGCAACATGGAGACCAGGCCAGGCTCCAAACTACCATGCATCCAACACGCACTCAACCCCAATAAGCCAATCAGCCAGCAAGCTTACCTTGGGTGCGGTGAAGGCTGTCAGCACCGCAATGTATGCCAGCGTCAGGATGGAGACCATGCCTGCCACCTTGCCCACAAGATAGAGCACGCCCACAACGGAGCCGGTCAGCACCGGCTCACGCCCCGTGGCCAGGCGGTTGCCGTAGGCTGTAGGGCGGGGAAGTGAGCAGGCACCCATGGGTGAGGCACAGTAGGGTGCTGGACACGCAACAGCCGAGCGGCAACCGGTTAGGGCCCGATGGCCAGGCGGTTGGCGTAGGATGTAGGGGGGAGGTGAGCAGACACCCGTGAGTGAGGCACAGCAGGGTGGGGACACGCAGCACAGCCAACCAGCAATGCCCTGCATCCCGGCGGCCAGGCGCGGGGAGGGTGCGAAGGCGGGGTGGCGTGCATGGCTGGGCAGCCAGGGGAGGGGCAGGAAGTGGCTGGGTGCCTGCTCGCCGCCTGCGTGCCACGTCCACGCCCCATGCGTCCCAGGCTGTATTGCTGTTGAAGAGGCACTCGCCATGCACACGCAGTCTTTGTCGCATTGGGCAAGCAAGTGTGCCCCCTAATATGCGCGCTACGCTGCCAGCTCACCCCGGCGTAGACGCGCTCGACCTTTCCTGACCGAGGACACAAACACAAACACAAAGACAGCCCCAAACGCATGTGCCGTCTCTCCCTGCTGGCGCCCAACACGTGTTGCTAACCTCGCCCTATTCAACCCTAGTTCCACCACCGCCTTGTAACAATCGTGCACTAGTAATGAAAACTCACCCAGTCCCTTGTTGACATACACCGTGGCCTTCTCAGCCAGATCCTTGGCCTCAGACGACTGCACACCCTCCTTCAGCATGCGTGGCACCGGCACCGTAGGCCTGCAGGGCACGGGCAGCAGCGTGTGTGCACAACAGCAGCGTGAGCTCAGAGGGTCTGTCGGTGCAGGACATGCACCGGCTGAGAAGGGGGGTGGTTGCCAGGATAGGTTCCGCAGGTTCCTCCTGTGCTTCACGCATCACTGCCGGCAGCTGCCACACTCGCCCCCCGGAGTGCGCCCGTGCCTGCCCAGCACCCACTTGTTTGTGAAGCTGGCCACGTTGTTCCAGATGAAGCATCCCAGCACCAGGGCCAGCAGCGTGAAGGCGGTGGTCTGCAGCAGGTTGACCGCGGCAAACTGCAGCACGCCAAAGGCGGCAGTGGCGGCGCCGAGCGCAATGGCACTCTTCTTGGGGTCGCGCCACAGCAGCAGCTCCTCCTGCGGGGGCGCGCAGTGGCAGAAATTGGATTAACCAAATGGTTTGCGCACCGGGCACGCGGGTTTGCTGAGGGTCGCCGAAGGAGGGGAACGAGGGGACGCGGACAGTCCCCGATGTCAGGTCTGCACCAAGTCTGCACCAGGTCGCACCCAGGGCTTGATCAGAGCACTCTGCGCCCCAGGTCCCTGCTCGGTAGCTCGCTGTGCAGGCATGTCATGTGGGGCGATGTGCGATCGAGGTTCCAGGCACGGCCCAGTAGGCTGCGCAACATCCTAGTAGGGGTGCGTGGGTCGCCCAGTGTTGATATGGGCCTAGCGGCGCCCCAAGGGACCACTCACCAGCCTCGGGTCCTTCACGGGCAGCTTCACACGGCTAGGAGTGGCCATGGTGGATATCTGTTGATAGTGGAGAGGTAGAGGTCGTTGCCAAGGCACCGGGAAGCGGTGATGTTATTGCCGTCGCGAAACACAAGAAAGGAGTTTGGGGAGGAGGAGGGTGCATGGGAGGCGGCCTTTCTTGTGGGTTCAGATCAGTGTTTGCAACACTGAACTGCACCGCTGGTTTTATTTCGATCGGCAATTGGGCTGCAAAACTGCCCTCCGGAGCACCGCGCTGCCGTCACCTTTTTGGTGCACTTCTTGCAGCTCCCGGCAGCCCAACACTGTCGGGCGGGGTGGGTGAGCGAGAAGGTGGCACTTGGCGGCGTGCAGCGCTCGCTACCCCGCTAGTGCAGGCGACAGGCGGCACCAGGCAGGCGCTGCGGCAGGCGGGGGAAGCAGAAAGACGGCTGTTGGCAGAGGGAGCGAGCACGGTTGCAGCTGGTGCGGCACTTGCCAAGCAGCAGCGGCATGGGCAAGCGGCGGGGCGGAGGCAGGGGAGGGCGTGGCGGAGGTGGCGGGGGTGAGGATGGCGGAGGTGGCGGCCGGTCGGAGGACCAGTATGGAGAAACGATGATTGGGCAGGTGGGGTGAAGAGCCGCTGACACTGCCTGCCACGTGATGCGCGGCTGCCAAGGATGATGTTGCCAGATGCTGCCAGGGGCATGCTTCCATGCTGATGCCCTTGATGGCTGCTGCTGCCTGCCTGCGCCGCCAACACTGCCTGCCCTCCCTCCCCACCTCCATACCTCCATGCTTGATCCTACAAGGGCTGCAACCACAATAGTTTGCGCATTCATGCTGTTTGTGTGGCCTGCAGGACAAGGGCGAGCACTTTGGGTTTGCCGGGCGGGGCGGCGGCGGCGGCAGCAAGGGCGGCGACGCCGGCAGCCGCACCAAGCCGGGCGTTGACGTGTCGTTCATCCGCCACGTAAGGGACAGGCTGGAAGCTGGGGTGGGCGGGTGGGCGCACCAAGTATTGGCCTGGATTGCTTGCATGCACGAGGCGGACGCACACGCCGGCGATGATCACTTGGCTGGGGAGCAAGCCGGGAGACAGGCGGAGGCGGGCATGGGGCGTGGACTTCCAGAACTTCACCTCCGGTTCCTCTTTATCCCCTTGCGTCTTCAACGTCACTGGCTCCCCGGCCTCCCTCCATGCATTGCTCATGCACACCTCTTGCAGGTGCCCAAGTTCCTGCAGCCCCATGCCCACATGCTGAACAAAGCGGTGGAGGAGGAGCCCGAGGCGGCAGCGCTGGCAGCCAAGTATGAGAGCGGGGGGGAGGAGGAGGAGCGGCATGACGACAAGGAGGAGGAGCAGGCAAGCTGGGTGGCCGTGAGGAGCTTCTGTGCTTTCTACTTGTGGTTCATTGCTGCCTGTGGCATTACAGCGTTGTTTGGGTGGGCACCCAAGGGGCATGACGACACGGAGGATGAGCAGGCAAGTTGGATGGCAGCAAGTGAGGAGCACGTGACGGTGGGTGACTGACCGGCGGAGAGAGACCTGCGGCATAACTTGCGGCTGCCGTTTCTAGTGCTGGCACCTGTTGTGTTGCCTGCCTTGCTGGCACCGCATGTGCAAGTTTATTGCCATTCGTCTTCCACCCGAGTTGGCCGCTGCTTCCGCATCTCACCGCTGCTTCCCCTTCATCCGCATCTCACCCCCCACACACAACACTTGCCTGTCAACAGCCGGCCCCGTGGCAGCCATCGCAGCAGCACCCCAGCTTGTCTGCATGCCTGCCCACCTGCCGTGCTCACACACCCCTGTCCTGCCTACGTGCAAGAGGCGCTGCTGTTGGCGATTGAGCAGGCACTCAGCCTGTCTGCTGCCTTACACACACACCTGGCTTCCTCAGCCTGCCTGCCCCGCCTGCCAACCTGCCTGCCCCCGCCGCACTCCTCCCTGCGTATGTTCGCAGGAGGCGTTGCGGCGGGCGATTGAGCAGGATCCGTCCCTGCTGGCGCAGCACCCAGAGCTGCAGTCGGTGGCCGACCGCACCGAGGCGGAAGCGGTGAAAGCCAAGGGCAACACCGCCTTCTCTGCAGACAAATTTGAGGAGGCTATCAAACTCTTCTCACGCTGCATCGAGCTGGACGGGAGCAACCACATTTACTGGAGCAACCGGGCAGCGGCGCACATGGGGCTGAAAGAGTACCGGGCAGCGGCGCGTGATGCGAGGCGCTGCACGGAGCTGAAGCCGGGGTGGGCCAAGGGGTGGAGCCGGCTGGGGGCGGCCTTCTACGGGCTGGAGGACTTTGTGGAGGTGAGTGGGTGAGGGGTCAACTGAGAAAGTCAACTGGGAGGGGTGGAGAGGTGTTTTGGACAGTTGTGCAAAATACAACTTGCTCTTCGTGTGGGCTGGGGGCAGGGGTAGCTGTCTTTGTCACCGCCCGGCATGGGGTGCATGCCGCGCTGCATTCAGTGCTCCCGCCGCCCTCGCCTGCCCTGCCCACGGCTCTGCCTGCAGGCGCGAGAGGCGTATGAGCGGGCCCGCAAGCTGGAGCCCAATGATGTGCAGCTGCAGGTGGCGCTGCAGAGGGCGTCTGCCAAGGAAGCCAAGCAGGTGTGTGTGTGTGTGTGTGTGTTCATGCACGCACATGTGCTTTTCGTGCCTAGAACTTCCGTTCTTGCCGGTTTCTGGGGCGTCTCGTGAATAGAGTGGTGCTCTCCTGGCTCCCTGGCAGGAGGCTTTGGCCACACTGGCGCTGTGGGGGCTGGGGCGTGGGCGGCTGCCACCCCCACTGTTGGCGAGAAAATCACGGGATACGGGGGATTGCAGAGGGCAAAGGCAGCAACCTCCCCTTGCCCCTTTTGCTCCCGTATCATTCCGTGCGGGCCCGGCCTCACCCACGGCTTCCCGCCTCTGCGTTTCCCCTGTGCCCTGCAGGTGTCAGAGGGCAAGCATGTGTTCAAGCGGCGGCTGGATGAACCCAAGGAGGGGGAGGGCGGCAGCAAGCGGCAGCAGACGGTGCAGCCGACGGCGGCGCGGAAGCAGAAGACGTTGCTGAGCTTTGGCGGCGACGAGGAGGCTGGGGAGGAGGAGGAGGGGTAACATACGGCCCTCATGGTTTCTGGCGCCAAACCCACTTGTACTGTCGGTTGAAGGGGGGCAAGACAGGGCGCCGGCGCCTGGGGCCACCCACTGTATACTTACTGTCCGGCTCTCTTTGACCCCTTGTGCTCCCTATTACGTGTCACTGTGCGGTTTTCACCGGCCCTTGTCTACCCTACAGTCCCCAGTCTCCCAGGAACAGAGAGGGTTAGAGAGGTTGAGTGTTGACGCCGGGCGGCGGCGGCCAGCCTGGAATTGTCCAGATCAGTGCCCAAAAACTCTCGCACGCGTCCCGCGCTCTGCACACTTCGCTCGCTGCCTGCGCGCACCATGGCGTCCAGCGAGCAACCGCCGGGTGCACAGTGGCCTCCACCGGGCCTGGCGAAGCTGCAGCGGAGCCTTACCACGCAGCACGCGATAGCGCCGCTTCAGCGGGCGTCCTCGACTCTCGAGGATGTCAAGAAGAACTCAATGACAGTGGTGCACAAAGCGCAGACGGCCCTGCAAGGCGGACTCTCCTCCGCTTCTACAGACAGCGACTGGGCGCTGCTCAAGCGCCTCCCGGAATCTCGCAGCTCCGTGTCCCGCATGCGCCGAGTAGCCAGCGACACCAACTTCCAGGCGCCCCGGCCGACGGGCCGCCTGCTGCTGCAGCGCCCGCCCTCCGCTGTGCCGCCGGGCGGCGCGCCGCAAACGGGTGCGGCAGCAGCGCCGGAGCACAGGCAGCAGCTTCATCAGCACTTGCAGCTCACCCGCGAGCAGCAGCGGCAGGCGGACGCCTGGGACTGGTTGTCGGCTCTGAACAGTACGCTGAACCAGGCACGCGCGGCGCAGCAGACGCGGTTCCAGCTGTCTCGTGCGGGACTTGAAGAGCAGGTGAGCAGGGGCCAGCATTAACCTGCTGGCTGCCCGGATGCAGATCACAGGTGTGCAGCGGCCGGTGGGCGTGCCACTGAGGGGTGCCAGCTTGCGGGCACCGATGCCGTGCCTTGACGCATCAGCGCTGCCCTGCCCTGCCCTGCACGGCGGCATCCCAGCACCCACCTGCCCAGCACCCACGTACACCGCTTCCCTTCACCTGCCGCCCCCTGCAGGCCAAGCAGCTGGTGCACAGCGCCTCCAGCATGAGCCTGGCTGACGTGAAGGAGCAGCTGCTGCAGAAGCCCAAGGCGGCGCTCACAAACGCGGCGCAGACGCTGGAGAACTGCCAGGTCAACCTTGCCAGCCTGCAGACCAGCCTGAGCCAGAGCGTGAAGAGCAGCCTGGCAGAGGGCCGAGTCACCCTGGAGCGCCACTTGTCCACATTGGGGGAGCCGGGATCGCCCAGCACCAGCGCCACCCGGCTGGCTGCCCTGCTGAGCCCGCAGCGGCTCAGCGCGCTGGCCAGCGGGGCGGCGGCAGCGTCAGAGGGCGAGGAGGAGCAGCAGCAGCAGGCGGCCATCAGCGACGCGATGCCGCCGTGGTCGCTGCTGCCGGCGCCCATGCGGGGGCGGGAGGCGGCGGCGATTGAGGCGCTGGTGACGGAAGATGAGCAGGAGGAGGAGGCGACGGGCGGGGGACTGCTGGGGGCCTTCCAGGTGGGTGCGCCTGCGTGGCTGATTGGCTTGCTGCCTGACTTGGCATGGCCTGGCTCTGGGGCCTGCACCGCCGGGGGAATTCACTGCTGCTGTGCGCTGCATGTGGGAATGGCAGGCCGGAGCGCACCAGCAGGCAGCTGGGTGTGCATGTGCAGCCGAGCCTGCTGGGTGCTGTGCCTTAGGGAATGTGTTGGGTGATACAGATGTTTCTGGGCAGAGCCTTCCCCCGCCATCAGCCTATGCCGGTCTCATGCAGCACCCTCATGAACACCCCCCGCTCAGCCGCCCGCCCTCCCTTGCCTGTCCCTGCCTGCAGCGGCACGCGCAGCAGCGGCGACGCACCAGGGAAGAGCAGCACGGCAGCAGCTTGCGGGAGGAGGGGCGGCAGGTGCTGATTGTCACCACCGCTGCCCTGCCGTGGATGACGGGGACAGCGGTCAACCCGCTGCTGCGTGCCGCATACCTGGCACGAGACCGGGGTCGCAAGGTGACGCTGATGATCCCCTGGCTGGCGAAAACGGACCAGTCCAAGGTGTTCCCCAACAACACAACCTTTGACACGCCGGAGCAGCAAGAAAAGGTGGGTGTGCGGGTGCTGTGTGTGGATGGGTGCATCTTGGTGTGAAGGTGACTGCAGGAGGATTGGTGGAACAGGCGCACATGAGATGGGTGCAGCATTCAAAGCAGGCAGTTGGCAGCCAGATTTGTCGTGTTCAGGGGCAGTTCGGGGGGCAACTGCCTGGTGCATCGCAACATGCGCGCAAGGAAGCTGCCACCGCCACAGACCTGTCTCCCTGCTCTCCTCGCCACTGTGTGCGCACGCGTGGGTGGGGAAGCGCACCAGGCAAACCATTGTCCCTTCCTTTCCTGTTTTGATTCTTGTGAAGACAGATGTCTCTTTCTTTCCTGTTTTGATTCTTGTCAGGTCAGGCTGTTTTTATTCTTGTCAGGTCAGGCGAACCAGCAACCCCAGTTTTTAACAACTTCCCCCCATTGCAGTTTGTGCGCGACTGGGTGGAGAAGCGCACCGGGTTTGAGTCGGACTTCAAGGTCACCTTCTACCCGGGGCGCTACGCCCCAGAAAAGTGCTCCATCCTGCCGGTGGGGGACCCCACGCAGTACGTGCCAGACCACGAGGTGAGGGCAACCACAGCAGGCAGGGCGCGTCAAAGCGTGTGTGTGGCAGGGGGACGGTGGCATCTGTGCAAATACGTGCCTGACCACAAGGTGGGGCATGGGCAGCAAGCAGGGCGGGTCGTAGACGCAGTGTGTGTGGCAGGACAGAGGAATGGTGGGAGCAATGCAAAGCACAAGTTGGTGCTGGGCAGGGCATGTGTCGAAGCGTGTGTGTGGAAGCGCAGGGCAAGGGTGGGAGCAGTGCAAGCGCCAGCTGTGCTGTGCAGCAATGCGGGGTGGCCAGCGCGCTGCAGCGGGCGAGGCGGGCATTTGTTCTTATCACCGGCCCCCATTCCTGCCCTCCACGGCCCACCCTTGCGTGTTCCTCTCAACCTCCCCCCGGGCCCACTTCAACGCGGCATCCCTCGCCCCCACTGCACACAGGCTGACGTGGCGATCCTGGAGGAGCCGGAGCACTTGAACTGGTACCACCACGGCCGGCGGTGGACCGACAAGTTCAACCACGTGGTGGGCGTGGTGCACACAAACTACCTGGACTATGCACGCAGGTGGGGGGGCAGGCGGTGACAGCATGGCTGGCAGACGTGACCGTGGGCTGACTGAATGAATGTGGGTTACATGTGTTTTCCAGCACAAGCCCATGCTGACAGTGGGGGTGTGGCGTAGGCTGGTGCGCATGGTTAGTGCACAAACTACCTGGACTATGCACGCAGGTGGGGCGGCAGACGGTGGCAGTGGGGGTGTGATGTGGGGTGAAGCGCAAGGTTGCACAAGGCAATGCTTTCACTTGCAGACATAACAAGCCCGGAAAGCATGGGTGGGGCTTCCTCCTTTACTAGACCCCATGGTCAGGCGGGCTGCATGAGCGTGAGTAAGTGCAGGGATGTCCAGCCTGGCCAGGTCCCGCTGCTACTGTTGATGCTGCTCCCTGCCGCCTGTTGTTTCTGGCAGCTGGCTATATTCCAAAAAATGCTGCACCCCGTACCCATGCCCTTCTCTTCTCCTCATCTTCTTTCTGCAGGGAGGAGGGCGGCGACACCAAGGAGTTCCTGCTCAAGCACATCAACAACTGGGTGAGTGCAGGGGTGCGCTTTGAAGAGGCGTGCATTCGTGCGGTGAAGGCAGGCATGTGTGGGTGCCCAGGGAGCACAGGCAGCCGTGGCAGCAGCCAGGGGCAGCCATCAATGGCTGGGTTGACAGGCCAGTGCCTGTTGCTGTTGCGGCAGAGCCAGGAGCTGTTTTGCTGTGCAGCATCAAGGGGCGCGCTGCTTACCGTGCTCACATCCCGCCGCACCGCAGTCCCCTGCCCCTGCGCCGCTTTTGCCCCTTGTCTGCGGCCCCGGCTCACACCCACACTGCATCCATTTGAACCAAAGGCCTGCCACATTTGTTGCTGGTCAAACCGGACACGGCTGACCCAAGGGTCAACCTGGAGGTAAATTTGAAACACCCTTTCGCTGCCCACCTCGCTCCGCTGTCCGCAGGTCTGCCGCGTGTACTGCCACAAGGTGGTGAAGCTGAGCGACGCTGTGCAGCCGCTGCCCAAGCAGACCACGGAATTTGTGCACGGAGTGGCGGAGAGCTTCCTCAGCGTGGGCGCCAAGAAGGCGGAGCCGGCACCGGAGGGAGCCAAGCGGTGAGCAGGGCGGCTGCGCCGTGTAGGGCGGGGAACTTGGCTGGGCACGCTGGCTGTCGCTGGCGTGGTGGGAGGAGAGCGTCCTGGAGTGTACTGGATGGCAATGCGCCTTTCGTCATACAAAAGTCACTTTCTACTCACAACAGTGAAGCTCCCGCAAGAACCGTGACGTCTGTATAGCCCACCTGCGGCTCCTCCACAGCTCATCACGCTGGTCACCTCCCTGTGCCCTTCACGTTATCAGCTCTATGGCCCCCTCGCCCCTGGCCGCTCCTCTTCTTCCTCCGTTCACCTCCCATTCATTGCCTTGCTCGTCTCACCTGCTTGGTTTCTGCCACAGATTCCCTAGTTCATTGGCAAGGCGGTTTGGGCGAACCTTTCAGTCAATCATTCGATCAATATGTGTTTCCCTGCCCCCTTGCCTGATGCAGCTTCCAGCGCGGCGCCTACTTCATTGGCAAGGCGGTATGGGCCACATTCAACCAATCAACCGTTTTATGTTTCCCTGCCCCCGCCCACCTGCCATGCAGCTTCCAGCGCGGCGCCTACTTCATTGGCAAGGTGGTGTGGGCCAAGGGCTACACCGAGCTGCTGGAGCTGATGACCAAGCACAGCAAGCAGCACGGGGATGTGCACATGGACTGTTACGGGACGGGAGAGGACTTGGAGGCGGTGAGTGCAGGGCGCGGGGGGAGGAGTGTGCTTGGGAGGTTAGCAGTGGGCGGGGGGGGGAAGCGTGTTTGGGAGCTTGTGATTGGTCGCAAGGGGGGAGCTTGCTTGGCAGAGAGTGCGCGCAGGGGGACGGTGTGCTTGGGGGCTAAGTAGCAAGCGCAAGGAAGGTGGTGTACTTGGGGCATAGTAGTGGGCGCCTGTGCCAGCTGCAGAGCCTGGGATTGAAGAGAAGCCGTGGTTGGAGGGCAGGCAAGATGCTGTGTTGTGGGTTGGGTGTCGTAGCCGTAGCTGCTCGTGCACCTGCCTCGTGCACCTGCCTCGTGCACCTGGCCCCGCGTCATGTGCGCGCTTCGCCTGCCTGGCTTGTCCACCACACACATGCCAGCTTTTGCGTCTTGCCACTCTGCTAGCCCTCCCTCCCTCCCTCATCACACCTTCGCATCCCTTGCTCACACAGCCCTGCCCCTGCCTGCCTCTTACCTCTCACCCAACCCCACTCTGGCCCCACCCGCACATATGTCTGCCTCAACCCGCAGGTGAGGCAGGAGGCAAGCCAGCGCCAGCTGGACTTGCAGTTCCACGGGGCCAAGGACCACCTGGACACATCCATGCACGAGTACCAGGTGGGGTTCGGTCTCATGTGTTGAGGGCGGGTGGCTGAGCCAAGGTTTGGCTCATCCACAATCGAGCAAGCATCCCCACGAAGACGGGTACTACGCCGCATCAGTGCACGAGTAGGGTTGGGGTGGTATGTTTATGTGTGGCGGGAAGGTTTATGTGTGGCGGGCAGGGCCTCTCTTGACCCGCTGGGCACATCCATGCATGAGTACCAGGTAGGGTGTGGAGTGGGGTGTGAAGGGGCGGAAAGGTTTGTGTGGCGGGTTAGTGTGGCATGGCAAGGCATGAGCGCCATAAAAGGTTGCAGTCCAGACAACACATTGGCGCACAAGTCGGGGTGTTCAGGGGCGATAGCTTTAGAATGCTGGGCAGCCTCCTTGACCCGCTGGACACGTTGACGCAAAACTACCAGGAAGGATTTGGACTATTGGGTGTTTGGCGGCCAATAAGCTAAGCCACCCAAACTCTACAGTACCTGTTTGACCTGTGATGTCGTGGCCACCACCTGCCTCTGCTTTCCAAGTTGAACACGGCCATGTTCCTCCTTCCTCCCTCACCCCCACAGGTGTTCATCAACCCCTCCACCTCTGACGTCGTGGCCACTACCACCTGCCTCTGCTTTCCAACGTTGAACACGGCCATGTTCCTCCTTTCTTCCTCCCACACAGAGGTCTTCATCAACCCCTCCACCTCTGACGTTGTGGCCACCACCTCAGCTGCCTTCCCCAAACCCTTTGCACCAACATTAAACATCCCATGCTCCTCCTTCCTTCCTCCCTCACTCCCGCAGGTGTTCATCAACCCCTCCACCTCTGACGTCGTGGCCACCACCACGGCAGAGGCGCTGGCGATGGGCAAGTGGGTCATCTGCGCCGACCACCCCTCCAACCAATTCTTCTCGCAGTTCAAAAACTGCCTCATCTTCAAGTGAGCGCCTGCGGGCCGGCAGGGATGAGTGGGCTGCCATGAATGCAATGGTACCTGTCTTGACCGCAGGAGGGCTTTGGGGGTCTTCAACAGCGATGTTGGTTTGGACCGCCCGCATGGCTGGCAGGCACCGGGCGGGTGGGTGGCACGCTGCTGCCGCAGCACTATGGTTGTGCGTTCCCTGGCCCCTGCCCACCTGGCACAGCCTCCCGCCTTTCCTCTGCTGTCCGGCCGCTATGCACAGGAGCCTCGAGGGTCCTCCCACCACCGCGCTGCACCACTGTTTGTGCGTCCCTGTGCCCACCGTGCACCTACCAGTTGGTGCCTCACCCCACCTGTCCTGACCTCCCTTCCTGTTCCTCCTTTGCGCAGGAGCCTCGAGGAGTTTTCCGACCACTTGAGCACGCCCTCAACGCTCCTGCCCACCCTGCACCTACCATTTAGTGCCTCACCCCACCCCTTTTTATCCTCCCTTCTTCCTTCCTGTTTCGCCCTCCTCCTTGCAGGAGCCCCGAGGACTTTCCCCACGATTGCGGAGCCCGCGCTGCAGCACTAACCATGCGTGCGCCCTCCCTCTGGCAGTGCCTCACCCTCTTGCTTCTGCTCTCGTGTGTCTTGCCCTTGCGTTTACAGGAGCCCCGAGGAGTTTTCCCACCACGTGGAGCACGCCCTCAACGCTCCTGCCCACCTTGCACCTACCAGTTAGTGCCCCACCCCACCTTCGCCCTCCTCCTTGTAGGAGCCCCGAGGAGTTTTCCCACCACGTGGAGCACGCCCTGCAGCACGAGCCCCACCCCATGGACACCGAGGAGCGGCGCAACCTCACGTGGGAGGCAGCCACAGAACGCTTCCTGGACGTCACGGGTGCGTGCCGGGGGGTGCTGCTCATTGGCTGGGTGTGGTGTGGTGTGTGCGAAGGATCGACACATCTGCCTGGTTTGATGCACCGCCAGCAGATCGGCTTCTCGAGGTGTGGCCGCCTTCCTTGGCTGGCTACCGTCGTGGTACCCGCTGTAACTCACACTTGTATCTTTCCCCCCTTCCCTCTTTCTCTCCCTGCAGAGCTGACCGCCAAGGACCTCAAGCTGCTCCCGCATGGACAACCTGCTGTGGCACCCGCTGTAACTCACATTTGTACTTCCCCCCTTTCCTCTTTCCCTGGCTGCAGAGCTGACCGCCAAGGACCTGAAGCTGTCCCGCATGGACAACCTGCTGTGGAATGCGCACAAGGCGCTGACTGGGTCGGAGCAGTTCCGCAACGCGGCCGGGGCGGGCGCCAACACACGGGACGCCCCGCAGCGCATCCTGGACTATGATCCAATTGCCTCGGAGATGCCTGGCCTCTTTGATGACCGACGCCGCATGACCGTCAAGGTGACAGCTGGCGCCGCAGCAGGCAGCGCAGCGGTGGCGGCGGCGGCGACGGCGCTGCCGGCGGCANCCTCGTCAACCTCTCAGGATTTGGTTCGTCCTGAAGTTGAATCCCCTTTCAGGGGATGTGAAAAGCTGTAACGACTAGACTAGACTAGACTAGGCGATGGCGGCGCCGCCCCAGTTGGCTGCCCCGGCGGCTTCAGCGCGTTGCAATGCATCCCATAGCAGTCGACGCATGTCAAGCCTGCAAGCGTACTGGGTGCATGCTGGGAGCGAGTGGAGGTGTTCCCGGCCGCTGGCAGCGGCATCTGCAGTACACGCCGGCTGTACACCGCCCTTTGGGCCAGTGTGCGGCCGGCCCGCTGCCCGATTCCCCGCTTATGGTGTGCCATTGGGTCAAAGAGGAGAGCTGTCGCCTTGCACCCTGCACGTACGCACGGCGGTGGCCTGTTTATCGATAGCTGCCCGCTCGGGACGCTCAGCAGGTGGGCTTCTGAGGGGGCGCCCCTGCAGGAACTTCACTGAAATGCGTGGAGGTAGCGCCGCTGGACCAATGCGGCAGAGTGGCACTGTGGGTGGGTTGCGGTTGGCTCGGGAGATGCCTGCAAGTCGGGCTAGCAGGCTTGCGGGCGAGCAGGCTAGCTCCTAGCGACAAAATGTGCATTTCCAGCCGAACAGCACGCGGCGGCGCCTGCGCCCCGTTGCTTGCAAGTGAGCACCGCCGCCACCGCGCACCTTGGCTGCCCCTCTCCCTCTGCCCTGCAGCGCCCCCGTCGTGGCTGCCGCTGCTTCGGCACGATGGACCCCTTTCAGGAAGACCTGCGCATTGCAATACCCAGCGAGGATCCAGACAGCCCCGCACGACAGGAGGAGCAGCAGCAGGAGGAGCCACAGGAGCAGCCACCGGGCTTCCGGGATGCAGCGGGGACGGCAGGTCTTCCGGTGCTTTCAGCACAGCAGCAGCAGCAGCAGCAGCCGGTGCAGCGCATATACGTGACTGCGGCACCGGCATGGGCAGCCAACCCGGCTTTTGACAAGGAGGCTGAGGAACAGCAGCAGGGGCAGCAGCAAGAGCAGCAGCAGCAGCCGCAGGCGCAGGGAGTGGGTCCCTTTGTGCTGACCCCCTTTGTCTCGGCAAGGGAGTTTGAGCTGGAAGCGGAAGAGGATGCCTATACACCCCCGCACTATCAGCAGACGGATGGTGACGAGGGGGAGGAGGAGACGCCGCCCCAGCAGGCGCAGCAAGGGCAGCAGGGGCCCTCACCCAACCAGGTGCCCACTCCCTTCCAGCAGACGCCGCACTCGGCGATTTCGCAGCAGGCGGAGCAGGGGCCGCAGCACAGCGGCACCCCCGTCTCCCGAGGAAGCTCCGGAGAAGCCAGCAGTGCAGGCAGCAACAGGCAGCCAGCAGGCGCGCTGCCCATGCAGCAGCAGCGGCAGGCGGGGAAGGCGGCTGTGCAGCCCAACGTGCAACAGCGGGGGGAGGCTGCGGCCTTCTTTGAGCTATTGGAGGAGCTGGTGGTCACTTCTGTGGCCGAGTGGGAGCCCATTCAAGCGCTGCTAGAGCTTGAATGCTGGGACGACGAGCGCTACCGGGCAGCCAAGCGGGAGGGCTGGTGAGTGCTTCTTCATCTTCCACAGCAGCCACAGCAGCAGCAGCGTCATCCTCTGGGTCTCAGCCTGCTGCATGCGTGCGCCAGCAAGCGTGTGCCCTGGCCCTAGCGTGTGCCCTCATCCTGACCCTCTTGCCCCCCAAGGCTAGGCAGCAGCACGTGTGCCCCCTGCTGCCACTTGTGCCCCCCCGCCCTGGTGTGCACATGCTGTCGGGCCGGGCTTGATTGTTACCTTGTTGATGCCTTGCACGCCCCCCTCCCTGTTTGCCCACTCTCGGCCCTCCTCTGTCCCCCATACCCCAGCCTGCCTTACCGTGAGCTGCCCTGAGGAGGAGGTGCCAGGCTGACATGTCAGCACACCCATACATGCCTGTATGTCCATCTGTCTGCCTCACCGCTCGATTGACCTTGTGCCTGCTGTGCCTGCAGGACTGCGGAGCCGTTTTATGAGCATGCCGTCCGCAGTGCTTTGTTTTGTCATGCGCATGTTCTGATCACCCAGCAATCCACTGTTGTTTTGGTGCCTGCAGGACGGGGGAGCTGTTTCGGGAGTATGTGGGCATGCAGGCACAACTGGAGCCGCCTCTGGCCGAGCAGGTGTGCTTGATAAACGTGCTCAATATGCGTGCTTAATGCACGAGCTTGATACGTGTGTGCTCGTGCTTGATACGCGTGCTTAATACGCGTGCTTAATACGCGTGCTTGATACATGTGTGCTCGTGCTTGATACGCGTGCTTAATACGCGTGCTTAATGCACGAGCTCGATACATGTGTGCTCGTTGAGTGTGCTTGGTGCGTGTGCACAATACGTGTGGAGTGGCAATGCCGTGTCATGGGATCCTGCCCTGCCCACCAGCGCCCGCCCCGCCTGCCAGCTGGCATGGAGCTCGCCACGTGCCTGCCCGTCTTCCTCTGCTCCCCCTGCTGCCCCGCTGTCGCTCTTGCTGGCCCATGGCCCCTCACCGCCCCTCCTTCCTGCACCTCCTCGCCTCCCCTACTTCTCCCTGCTCCCTCCCCTCCTCCTCCTCCTCCTCCTCCTGTCCCACACGTCCCCCCTTGATGCTCTCTCTCCTCTCTCCCTAACCCAGGTGCCCACTGTATGCTCCCTCCCTCCCTCCCTGCCCCCCAGGTTGAGCAGGAGGGCGTGGATATGCAGTCCTTGGCGCTGCACACCCCGCAGCTGCAGCTGCTGCCAGCTGCCCTGGGCGAGCTCACGGGGCTCAACATTCTGGACCTGCGGGGTTGCAGCCAGCTGCAGCAGCTACCTGCGGCCATCTGGCACCTGTCGGAGCTGCAGTTTCTGGAGCTCACGGGGTGCGCCCAGCTGGCGTGCCTGCCGCCAGCTGTCGGCCAGCTCAGCAGCCTGCGAACGCTCAATTTGACAGGCTGTGCGACCCTGCAGACGCTGCCAGAGTCGGTGGGACAGATGGACGGCCTGCAAACGCTGCACCTCTCCGGTTGCAACGCCCTGCACCAGCTGCCAGACTCACTGTGCTTCATGTCCGGCCTGCAGTGGCTCACCCTGTCGGGCTGCAGTACCCTGCAGCAGCTGCCGGCAGCTGTGGGGCAGCTGGGCCAGCTGCACTCCTTGGAGCTGGCACGCTGCAGCTTTGAGCAGCTGCCTGCCTCGATTGGCCAGCTGGGCAGCCTGATCAGCTTGGTGCTGTCAGACTGCAGCTACCTGCGCCAGCTGCCGCCAGCTGTCGGCCAGCTGGGCAGCCTGCAGACACTCGACCTCTCCGGTTGCACCGCCCTGCAGCAGCTGCCGCCCTCCATCGGCCAGCTCAGCAGCTTGCAGTCGCTGAGCCTGTCGGGCTGCAGTGCCCTGCAGCAGCTGCCAGGTACCATCGGGGAGCTGGGCAGCCTGCAGACGCTCGACCTGTCGGGCTGCCTGGTACTGCAGCGGCTGCCGGCAGCTGTGGGGCAGCTGTACAGCCTGGCGTCGCTCGACCTGTCATGCTGTGCCGCGCTGCGCGAGCTGCCAGACCTCAGCAGCTGCCAAGACCTGGACTTGCGCATGGCAGACCGCATGCCAGGCAGCCGGCGCTCGGAAGCCTCTGAGGCATCCGGCGGTACTGCCGCTGCTGACGAGGCATCGCCCGGCGCCGGTGCCGCGCCCTGGCGCTACATCCGGGCGCTGCTTCCCGGCACATCTTCCGGCGGCGGCGGCTCCGACGGCCCCCCAACCAAGCCTCCCAAGATGCACCCCATCACTGTTCCAGTGGACTACCTTCCCCCCAAGCTGGCTGCTGAGCAGCCCTCTTTTGTGCTGGGTCAAGCGGGGGCCCTGCACCAGCTGACCAGCTTTGTGGCCTGGATAGCCATCCTGCTGGCCACTGCCTCTTTTGTGGGGATGGTGACCGTCCCCGGGGGAAACATGAAGCTGGGGCTATCCCAGGTGGCGCTGAAGGGCACACAAATGAACCGGGCCGCCCTGCGCTCCTACTTCATGTGCAACATCGTCACCTTTTTCCTGGCCCTGGCCACCGCCGTGTTTTGCGCCACCGAAAACATGCCACGCACCGCACCCTCCACCGCACCACGCGTCATCCGCGTCCTGCTTGTCGCTTCCGCCCTGCTCCTGCTCACCGTCTGCGCAGCCGGCGCCACCTTTCTGTCGGCAGTGTATTCTGTTTACCCTGTCGATAGATACAATGATCTCATCCCCCCTGCCGCCGCCGCCGGCGCCGTGCTGCTGCTCATTTTTGGGTGGTACGGGCGCCGAGTGGTGCGACTGGTGTGGGAGTGGCGCCGTATGCGCTGCCGCACCTCCATTCCCAACCTTATCGTCACCGCCCCCGACCACAACAGCAGCCGAGCGCTGAAGGCTGTGCTCATAGAGATGGCCCGCAACAAGCGCGGCCTTGCCTGAAATCGGCAGCTGTCGCCCCTTTTCTTTTCCCCACCCCAACACACTACCTTGACTTGTACACTCTGCATTGGTGAACTTGCTGGTGCGACCGCCTGACCTGCCTGGCTGCCTGCCCGTACGTCTTGGTGACGTGACCCGCCGTGACCCCTGCCTGCCTGCCTGCCCCTACTTGGCCCGCCGTGACCCCTCCCTTCCCTGTACGTGCCTCCCCGACTTCCTGCCCACACTTCCGGCCAGCTTCCCGTTTGACTGCCACCTTGTTGACTCCCTTCAAAATATGTGTAACACACGCGTGACTAGGGAAGCAGTGGTCACAGAGTTGGAGAGGCGGTGTGCCGCTGCCGTGAGACACTGCTGCCAGTCAAGCCTGCCTTGCACTACGCGCAGTGTGAATCCATTGCCACTGGCTTCGCCTGCATCGCTTGTTGAACGATTCTGTTGGCATGGGCTGCGCCTGCTTTGCGTGTGCTGTGATGTCTGCTGTGATGTCTTCTTCTCCCTTTTCATGTTTGTTACCCGGCAGGGGTAGACCAAGCAGCCTTGGTTGGCACATTGGTTGGCAGTCCCTCAAGCCTTTTCTTCTTCTTCTTCTTCCCTGCTTCCCTCCATGGAGCAACAATCCGCTGAGCGTTACAGAAAGTGTAAACTGACAGGTGGCGCAGGGTGATGGCATGCCACAGAATGGGGGACTGGCCCCACAGGGCGTGCACGCCAGCGGCCGCCGCTAGGAAAAGTGAGTGCCGGCAGAGGGGGCAGAGAAACAGAAGAAAAAATAGCGTGGTACAAGAGGAATACGTGCGTGCTGCCGTGTTTATGTGTCGCTGTGCGGGTGAGGATTCAGAGCACCGGAGCATGGCCAGCGGCCATGGGGCAAGGTGTGAGAGGCCAGGCCAGAATTGCCGGGCTCCGCCAACTAGGCAAGGATGTGTTGACACAGCGCCCCAGCAGCTTCAGGGGGGCAGGTGGCCCCTCGAGGATGGGGGGTGGCCCCTCTCAGGGGTACTCCACATTGCCGCCCTGCTCCGGGTGGTCCCTCGGGTTGGCTGCCTGCCGCTTGGCAATGAAGTCGGCGGGAAGCTCCTGCGAGGGAGGAGGCGCTGCTGCCACCTTAGGGGGCCGCCCACGCGGCCGCCCAGTGCCGGTGCCGCTGCGCGCCGCCGGTGCCGCGCCCTGCTGCTGCTCTGCTGCCTCGCCTTCCGACCCGGAAGATTCGTCTGCAGCGGGAGGCAGCGGCAGGAAAGGCAAAGGCAGCTTCAGGAGGAGAAAGCGGCTGTTAAGTTTTAGGAAGGTGGCAGGAAGGTGTGTTCGAGGGGTGCATGCGTGTGGTAGGCTGTGCAGGGCGGGGGGCGCAAAGTCAGCAGCAACAGCAGGCGCAGCAAGGCACCTGCAGCAGCGGCTGCGTGCAGCAGCAGCAAGGTACCTCTCCTCAACAAACAAGCAGGAGGCGGAAACCACCATGCTACAAAACTTGGTAGAACTTCACGCCTGCGGAGGCATATGCCCATGCCGTCCATCTCTACCCACTTGGGGGCGCCCAGCCGCTCTCTCCGCTGCACCTCTTTCATCCCCCAACCACCCCAAAAGCACCATCCATGGCCTCCGAACAGAACACAAGACGCACCTGCGGAGGGCACGCCCACGTCGTTCACGTCGGCACCCTTGGGCGCCCCCAGCAGGTCCCGCTCCCGGTCTGCCTGCCGCGCCTTGCGCCGCGCATCACGCTCCACCAGCAGCTGCTCTGCCTCCGCATTGCTCATCTCAGTGCGCACGACAACCGGCAGCGCCTCTCGCGGCGCCGCTTGCTGCTGCTGCTGGCCGCGGCCGCCGAAGCCGCCGCCACGACCGCCTGCTGCTGCCGCNCGCCACTGTCGCGCGCGCCAAGCAGCGCGTGTGAGCGCCAGCGGCGGGCGTGCCTCCACCTTCTCTCTCTCTCTCTCTCTCTCTCCCCCTCTCGTGCGTGCGCCTGAAGGCGCATGCACCCTGTTTGGAACCCTCTGATGACAGCCCCGTGTGTCTGTCTGTCGATCTGTGCTTGTGTTACCCCCCTGCGGTTCAAAAAGCCGAAGCCTGTTTCCTCTGCTCCTGTGATGCTGTTGTGGGTCCTCTGCCATTGTGTGTGCCCGTGCAAGATTGAACGACCCCCTCCACTCCTGATCCCTTGCTCTTTAATTCGATCCTCGTCCCGCCCGGGCCTGCCTGCCTGGGCTCCTTGCTGTGTACTATACTGCTGCTCTTCTGGCGCCCTCTTTTGCCTTGCACGGTGTGCCCAGCTTGCCAAGCACACGCCTGGCGCTTTTGGCCGCGGCGCTGCCGCCCACCCATCCATGCCTCCCACCCGTCCGTTCGATGATGATGCATTGCCGATGGATTGATTGTACCGCACCCTCCCCTCCCCTGTGCCCCGTTTTTGTAAACCGTACTGGGACCGCAGAGGTGGCAGATGTGCTGGCAGTTGCATAACAGTGATGTCAACAGCAGATCAAGAGGCAGTGAGCGAGCCGACAAGGAAAGCGATGAGCAGCAGAGCAGGGGCAATAGGAAAAGCAGCAGGGCTGCAAATAATCAAGCAACAAGAAAGCGGAGCTGCCAGGGAAGCAGCCAGGTTGCAGCATCCAGCTTATCACCTGCCGCCACCCCTGCCGCCGCCCCTGCCGCCGCCGCCCACGCCCGGGGCGGGCGGCGCGATGGGGCGATGTGATTCAGGCACCCAGCGCCGCACCAGCCGCTCGTGCACCGCCATTTTGGACAGGCAGTTGGGGGTGCTGCGGTCGCCGCTGCCGCTCAGGTCTTGCACGTAGAACAGCAGCAGCTTCTTGCTGACCTGCAGCCAGCCAGCAGGGCGGCTGTATGAGTGTTTGTCTCCACAGCAAAGCAACCCACCAAGGCAACACGAGATGGCACGGGGCAGCGTCTTGCTGACCTGTTGCCAGCACAGCAGTTGTGTGGGGGGCCCTCCCACAATGGCAACATGAGATGCACGGGCACAGAGCAGCCTCTTGGCGGCTTGTCGCGAGCAGTACAGGGCGGGGCAGGCAACAGGACAGGACACAAGGAATGAACTTCTCACGGCCAGCACTGACCTGCCTCATCCGCACTCCACGCGACCTCCATGCTCCACAAAAGCCACCCAACTCCTCTGCACTTTCCATGGCCACAGCACTTCCTACTGCCACCATGAATTGCCTCTGTCTGCTCCCAACTTCCCTGAATTGCCTCTATCTGCTCCCCACTTCCCACTTGCACGCGGGCACCCTATCTGCTTCCCACTTCCCATGAATTGCCTCTATCTGCTCCCCACTTCCCATGCACGGGGGCACCCAGTGCCCCCCCAGCGGTAACATGACAGTACAGTATTCCTTGCCCAGCGCAGTTCGCGCCGCCTCAACTCCACCCCTTCCCCCTTCCCCCTCCCCCTTGCCTGCACCGACAGACGGTTTGCAATCTGCAGGTCGTGCCAGCCCAGCGCCGGGCGCTGCTCCGCCGCCGGTGCCTGCCCGTCTCCCGCCGGTGCCAGCGGCACAATCACGACTGCGTAGTCCGAGTGTGTGAGGGCGGGGTGCCGCTGATAAAGCACCATGTCAGCACCGTACTGCAGCCCTGTGCGGGCGATCCAGCCCTGCACTTGTGGGGCAGGGGCAGGCAACAGGGGCAAGTGAGCTTGGCTGGTGGTGGTGGTGTGTGCGAGGTGAGTTGGGCGCGGCAGTGTGTGCTGACGGGAGACATGCCTGGCCGGCATGTGCTGCGGCCCCACTTCGGCGCTGGCAACGCTGCAGGCGCCCTTTGCTGTAGGGCTGCAGGCAGGCCCGTTTCCAGCAGCTGCCCCCAGTACCCACTGCAGTACCTTGCTGCGGAAGTGGTGGTAGGCGAGGTACAGCAGGAAGAAGTCGGTGCGAAGCTGCTGCAGACGCTGCCACAGGGCCTGCGAAGGAGGAGGGTAGGCGGGTGCAGGGCGGAGGACGGGTGGGCAGGGACGGGGGCCAGGGGAAAGTGTTGTTTGGCAACGGCACGGCTGGGTTGATTATAAGGCCGGGCGCAGCTTGCCGCTAAGTGGCACAAGCAGCTGGGCACCATGAGAGATGTGTGCGCAACAGACCAACAACAGGGGGAGGAGCCGAGCAAAGCAGGCCCACCAGGCGCGACACGTCAAATCGCAGCCTCAGCCGCAGCAACACACGCGTCCCTCCCCCATGCTTTCCCCCCCGCCCCACTGCTGCGCGACCGCCCACAGCCACAGCCACCGGCCCAGCCACCCACCGTCGTGTCTAGCCGCACCGCTGCTCCATCCTGCAACTCCCAGACCGTGAGCAGGTCCAGTGCGTAAGCCATGAAGTACGCTTCATCCAGGCTCAGCCGTACTGCCTTGTCCCCCTCCACCGCCGCCCCGGCCGCCTCCAAAAGCTCTCGCACATAGGCGCCGGTGCCGGCGCCCCCGTCCAGGTTTCCAAAGCACAGAGTGTCTAGCTGATGTAGCGTTGCATCGTCGCAGCACAGCCAGACGGCAGCATCTAGAAGCAGCGCCTGCAGGCCTCGGGGCTTCAGCTCTCGGCACACCTGTAATGCATTAAGTGGGGTGCAGGCAGGCAGGCAGGCAGGCCGAGACGGGCCGGGTGAGCAGAGGCCCTGCATGCGTGCGGCAAGCGGGTGGGTAAGGAGGGAGCTGCATTGCCCCTCTGTGCCTGCCCCGAAAACCTTATGGGCAAAAGGCAACAGCCCGTGATGCGCCGGCTGCAAAAGCCTGCCAGTGTGCCGCCTGCAACAGGCATGCGCATTTCCTTGCTGCCATACCAGTTCGGGTCAAACGCGACAACTAACGCCCCCAGCCGTGTGCGCAACACACAACAGCACGTGCCTGCAGCAGGTCTGTGTTGAGGTCCCGCCTCCGCCAGCGCTTCATTTTGCGCTGCTCCCGGGGCACCTCCGGCTGCGGGGCGGGCTGAGCTGGCACCTCGGCCTCCATCCTGCCTGGCTGGGGTGGGTGTGTTGCCAGCGGCTGCCCGGGGGCTGGAGGCTGGCTGGCAGGGAGGTGTTGTGTGGATGGGCACAGCCTGCAGGGTGGGATGGCGTGCGTGGCAGGTGTTCATAGGGAGGGCGGGGCGGCAGCGGCGTCGGCGGCGGCGGCAGGTGGCTGCGGCAGCAGCGACCGGAAACATGCATGCAGCGGAATAGGACGCTGTCTGCCATCCACCCTTGCGCCTGAGCCCGCCGGCGGGCACTAAACCGTGCTTGGGCAGTCGCGGAAACAACTAAACCGTGCTTGGGCACTCACGTGACGCCGCGTGAGCCTGGGAAGGACGTGAGTACGATAAAGGTCTGTGCGGGTTCAATGAAGTGGGCGCAAGGCTTCTCAGAGCGGCCGCTAGTGGCGGCGCCACCTCAGCGAGGGCCGCCGACGCCCAGGTTGGTGTAGCTGTGAGCAAGCTGGCATTGTCGACAGTGCCACCGCGCAGGCTTGAAGGTGCCGTTCACATATGCCCAGGGGTGACCAGCGTCCCCTAACCGCACCTCAAGCACCCGCATCTCAACTGTCCGAAAAGCCTGGGGGCCGCGGTCCCTCGGCCCTCGTGGCTGCTGGGGCTTGCTCCCGGAATAAATCAATGGGGAGAGAGGCGGTACAATGGGGTGCTCCAAATCGTAGTGTTCACATCATCACCTTCATTTGGGGCGGGGGTGTGCCATGTGATGTAAGGCCCCCCGCCGCTGCCGCCGCTGCGCAGGGCCAGTCTGTTCAAATCACGAGCCCCGTTCCTCTGCCGATCCACTTGCGATACTTGTGTAACCGTCTCCCCACAGCCGCTGCAACACCAGCCTCGCTAGCCACCGCTTTCTGAGCGCTGATCGGCACCAAGCGAGGCCGATAACCAAGGTGCGCACGCCACTGGGGGCAAATTGCGGTCCCTCTTGAGTCGCATAGCGTGCTAAAGATGCACCGCAGGGTCTCGCTGCCCCCAGCCGCTCTTGCTCCACTGCTTGCCCGCCCACCCNCCGCCCCTGTGCCCACCACTCCGCTCCGCCTTCTCCTGTGCAGATTAGTATAAACTGCATACCGTCAGATTTACCTGCTCCTTTGATTGGCAGCGATCCCTGGGATGGCGGCATCCAGTCGCAACATCCCGGCGCTGGTGCAGCGCCTGCGGGATGCGAGCAGCGACGCAGCGCAGGAGATCGCGGCGGCGGTGCTGTGCACCCTCGCATACGATAGCGAGGAGCGGGGCGCAGCCGTGGAAGCGGCGGGCGGCATTCCGGTACTGATGCAATGCCTCGAGTGCGGCCGCAGCGCAGGCTTGCGTGAGGCAGCAGCAAAGGTGCTGTGCCACCTAGTCCAAGACGGCCCTGTCTCTGCTCGGGCGGCCATCCGTGCAGCCGGCGGCATCCCCATCCTGGTGCGGCGCCTGCAGCAGAGCAGCAGCGAGGTGGAGCAGCTAGCAGCGGTAGCCACTCTCAAGGCACTCGCTGCCGATAGCAAGGAGGTCTGCGCAGCCATTGCAGCGGCAGGTGGCATCCCTGCCCTGGTGCAGTGCCTGGAGCGGGAGGGGAAAGAGGCGCTGCTCGCCTGTGCGGCAGTCTTACTTGCCAACCTGGCCGGTGGCAGCCCCGGCAGAGCTGCAGCCATAGCAGCGGCGGGGGCCATCCCCATCCTGGTGCGGCGCCTGCAGCAGAGCAGCAGCGTGGTAGAGCTGCGGGCGGCAGCGGCAGCGCTCAGTGACCTGTCATTTGCAAGCGCAGATCACAGCGCAGCCAGTGTGGCGGCAGGCTGCATCCCCCCGCTGGTGCGCTGCCTGGAGCTGGGCAACGACGAAGAGGTGGTCATGACGGCTGCCACGGCTCTGGGCAACCTGGCAGTTGACTGCCCTGACAGCAAAGCGGCCGTGGATGCAGCAGGCGGCATCGCCCTGCTGGTGCGGCACCTCGGCAGCAGCAGCAGCGATGCGTTGAGGACAGAGGCAGCTGCAGCCCTCAGCCAAATTGCTGCAGGCAGGCGAGGCAGGGCGCCAGCGATTGCTGCAGCGGGCGGCATCCCCCTTCTGGTGCGGTGCCTGGGCAGCCGCGACGTCGCGACGCAGGAGGCGGCGGCTTTGGCAATCGCAAAGTGCAGCTTGGCATGCAGCTTGTCAATCGTGGCAGCGGGCGGCGTGCCAGCTTTGGAGCGGCTGCAGCGGCACAGCGCCAGCGAGGAAGTCCAGGAGGCATTAGCTGTAGCTCTTGCCATCCTGGGCGATGCCTGCCAGGCAGCGGCACAGGCAGCGGCTCTCATTGCGGCGCCTCAGCACGCATGCGAGGCAGCAGCCCCGCAGCTGGCTGCTGAGGCGGCAGTGGCAGCACCCGGCCCCGCCGCCCCGCAGCCGGCTGCTGAGGCGGCACCCGCCCCCGCCGCCGCGCAGCCGGCTGCTATGGCAGCTCCGCCCAGGGTGTGCGCCGCCGAGGGGTGTGGCAGCACGGAGCACCTGCGCCGCTGTGGCGGGTGAGTGGTGTGTCGTGTGTCGCGTTTCTTAAATGTGAATCGTGTGTGCGGGTGTGTGGGTGGCACTCTGCAGCTGGCACCCGCAGCAAGTGAGCTGTGCTCCTGGCTTGCTTTGCTCGGATTGCTCAAGTGAGGGGCATCGACCGTAGCAGCGCCAGGCCGGTGCTGCCCAAAAGCCATTGCATGGAGAGTGTGTGTAGAAGCACCTCGATCCGAGGGGAGCACAGGACAACACTCCGTCGGAGCCTGGCCACTCCTTGCCAAGGTAGTCCAAGTCTGTCCAAGACTGCCCAAGTCTGCCCAAGACTGCCCAAGTCTGCCCAAGTCTGCCCAAGTCCGTGTTTGCGGCTGGCCGCCTTGCAGACACATTCAGCACCGTGGCTCACTGCGCTGCTTGTTTCTGCCGGTCCTCCTCTGCCCGCAGGTGCCGGGCGGTGCGGTACTGCTGCGAGGCGTGCAGGAATGCGCACTGGAAGGCGCACAAGGCGGCGTGCCGGCGCGCTCAGGCCGCCGCCGCAGCTGCCGCAGCTGCCGCTGCGGCTGATGCTGCCGCCTAGCCCACGACACATCCTGCTGTGCTGTGAACCCGCAGCAACCCGTGTGGCACCTGTCAGAGAATACCGCCTGAGGCAAGGCTCTTTCAGCCGCCAGGACGCAGCTTCCAAGGCTGTCCCAGCGGGCACGACTGTGGTAGAGCTAGCTGTTGGGTGCCTGTTGGGTGCTGGAGTGTGTGCGCCTGTCACAGCTCCCTGCCGTTTTCAGCCCTGCACTGCTTAAGCTTGGAGGGGAATGCCTTGCAGTCTACCTTGCAACAGGCTTGACTGTCTGGGTGCCACACCTGGGCCCGCAGTTGCAGCCGCGCACGCAGGCATGATGCTTTGCGCGCCCGTCTGCCCTTGCTTTCACCCCCGGCTACCCACCCCGCTCTTTTGCCACTCATCGCGCCTATCTCCCCAACTTCACCTCGTGCCTGCTCCAAACAGGGCTCCATCCCAATGGCATACTCCTCTTGCTTCCCGCTGCCTGCCTGCCATGCTGTGGGTGCTGTGGCGGCACTTGTGTGCAGTGGCACCCACGTGTGCCCGTCCTGTCCCGACTGCTCCCACAACTTCCCCCTCTGTATCACTAGACTTCCTAGGCCTGCTTGTAACGTAGATGCATCACTGAGGCTAAATAAGCAGGGTGACGAGCAGGGATCATAAACACAAGGGTAGGGGTTAAGGGTCCCGACTCCCTGCCCGTGGTCTGACGCAGCAGGGGAGGGGGGTGACAGGTGGGTAGGGGCCTGGGGGGGTGGACCCCTGCTGACGGGTCGTGAACGCCCAGAAGTGACGCGCACGCTCCCCATACCAGTGCCAGCCCGTAGGTCATCACGGTGTGGCCCACAGAGGCTTGTAGTGATTCAGCGCTCTCTGCCAGGTCCCCTCATTCCCCGCCTCGGCTGCCCCACCCTGAGGCACGGGGGCACGCTCCCTCAGCCCTGTGACGGCTGAAGTGTAGACGTCAGGGGAGTAAGGGCAATGCAAGTGAGGTTGCCCCGATGTTTGGTGCTGATGCCAGCATCATCTTCATTCCTGGGTGGGCGCAGGCTGCGAGGGGCCGCCCGCTGCCGCCGCTGCGCAGTGCCAGTGTTCAAACCACCGGAGCTCCCCGCGCCCGGTCAACCCTGCGAGCCTGCGGTTGCTGCGTAACTCTGCTGCACCTACGCCACGGAGACCAGCGCCTAAACTAGACACCGAACCTCAGCGCCTCGGCATTAAGGGTGCGCACCCGTTGTTGCGATTCCGGTCGCACGTGGTGCGCCGCATCCAACCGATGCACCGCAGGGCCTCGCGGCCCAAGCCACTCCTGCTCCACCGCTTGCCCCACCGCCCCCCGCCGCCCACCCGCCCACCGCCCCGCTTTGCCCTCCTTTGCGCAGAGCTCTTGCTGCACATCAGAAGACTTTCAAGCTTTTGCATTTGACACCTGGCAGCAAGCAGTGGATGGCGGCGTCCAGCCGCAACATTCCGGCACTGGTGCAGCGCCTGCGGGATGCGAGCAGCGAGGCGGCGCAGGCGGTGTCGGCAAATTTGCTGTGCACCATCGCACGCGAGAGTGCAGCGCACATCGCAGCCGTGGAGGCGGCGGGTGCCATTCCCATCCTGCTGCAATGCCTCGAGCGCGGCCGCAGCGCAGGATTGCGTGAGGCAGCAGCAAGGGCGCTGTGTAACCTAGTCCAGCACGGCCACACCCCCGGGGCGGCCTTGAGGGCAGCCGGCGGCATCCCCATCCTAGTGCGGCGCCTGCAGCAGAGCGGCAGGGGCATGGAGCAGGCAGCAGTGGCAGCCACCCTCAACGATCTGTCTTGCGACGGCGAGGAGGTGTGTGAAGCCCTGGCAGGGGCAGGCGTCATCCCCGCTCTGGTGCAGTGCTTGGATCGGGGCAAGATGGACATTTCGCGCGTCAGTGCAGCAGACACACTGGGCAACCTGGCCGGCGCCAGCCTCAGCAGGCGTGCGGCCATAGCAGCGGCGGCCGCCATCCCTGTCCTGGTGCGGCACCTGGGGCAAGGCAGCACGGAAGGACTTCTCAGATCTGCCAGCAGGGCGGTATGCAACATTATTTTCAACAGCCCCGCCAACCAGGCAGCCGTCGCCGCTGCGGGCGGCATCCCAGCACTGGTGCGCTGCCTGGGCTGCCGCAGCAGCAGCACGGCAGTGCGGGAGCACGCAGCTGTCGCGCTGTGGCGCATGTGTGGTGTTGGCGGCGCGCAGCATGTCGCGGGTGTTGCAGCAGCAGGCGGCCTTCCCGTCCTGGTGCGCCGCCTGCTGTGCAGCAGCAGCGAGACAGAGCTGCAGGCGGCGGCGGCATTGCTTTCTGACTTGTCATACACAAGTGCAGAGCACAGCGCAGCCATTGTTGCGGCAGGCTGCATCCCTGTGCTGGTGCGCTGCCTGGCGCGTGGCAGCGATGAAATACTGGTCAGGTCTGCCGCATTGGCGTTGAGCAACCTGGCGCTCGATTGCCCCAGCAGCGCGGCAGCCGTAGCAGCAGCCGGCGGCATCCCCCTGCTGGAGGGCCACCTCAGCAGCAGCAGCAGTGATGTGGCGAAGGAAGAGGTGTGTGCAGCGCTCCACGCGGTCGGGTTAGGCGGTGCGAGCGAGGCGGAAGCCGTCGCCGCTGCGGGCGGCATGTCTGCGCTGGTGCAATGCCTGGGCAGCGGCAGCAGGGGAGCCCAGCGGGCGGCAGCAGGGGCACTGGGAGATCTCGCGCACTTCAGCTTGGCATGCAACTTGGCCACCGTGGCAGCGGGCGGTGTGTCGGCTTTGGAGCAGCTGCAGCGGCACAGCACCAGCGAGGAAGTCCAGGAGGCAGCAGCTGGAGCTCTCCTCAGGTTGGCTGCCCCCGTCCGGGCAGCGGCAGCGGCAGGCGGTGAGGCCGAGGCAGCGGCAGGGGTAGGTGGGGAGGCCGAGGCAGCGGCAGGGGTAGGTGGGGAGGCCGAGGCAGCGGCAGCGGCAGGTGGGGAGGCCGAGGCAGCGGCAGCGTCAGGCGGTGAGGTTCAGGCAGCGGCAGCGGCAGGTGGTGAGGCCGAGGCAGCGGCAGCACTGCTGGCAGCAGGGGCCATGGCGGCAGTGGCAGCACCCGGCCTCGACGCCCCGCACCCGGCTG
>JTEE01000304.1:593459-609999 GCA_002896455.3 Chlorella sp. ArM0029B | reverse complement strand
GCCCGCCGGCTGTGCTTCCACGCAGCCCCAAAGTTGCCGCCATAGCTCTGCTCCGCCGCCCGCAGGGCATCGCCTTGGCTCTCTGGCAGCAGCGGCACGTGCTCTGGCAGGCCCAGCGCGCGTCGCCGCTCATCGCGCACCCTCTCATCCTTGCAGGCCCCCCGCATCTGCTTCCGCAGCTGCTTGTTGATTGAGTAGCCATCTCTGTGTGTGGTGGGGCAGGTAGGTGGGTGGCAAGGGGGGGAGCASGTGGCGTGAGGGCAGGTGGGTGCCGCGAACGTCGAGATTAACTTTTTGATTCACAAGCATTTCAGGGGAGAATGTGTGGGGAGGGGCAGGTTGCAGGTGGTGGGGTGGGCAGGAGGGGCACCGACGGGACGGGTGGGAAAGTGTTGAGTGCAAGCCCCGCAGGTGGGAAAGGTGGCCTCAAAGAAACAGGCAGTCGCGCCCGTGGTTGGCCGCTGCTGCCTCGCCCAAACCCCTCCCGCCCTGCCTGCCATGCCCTGCGCCAACACCAGAGCCCCGCCCCCATGCCCAGACCTCCCGTGACCCAGTCCCAGCCTCAATGCCCAAGCCCCGTGCCCCAAGCCCACCAAGCCTTAGCCCCCAGCCCCAGCCTCCCGCAACCCACCAAGCCCTCTCCCCAGTGCCCCCACCACGCCACCCAGCCTTAGCCCCCAGTCCCAGCCCTCTGCAACCATTCAAGCCCCTGTAGCCCCACGTGCCCCCCAGTGGCCCCAGTGCCTCCACCTCCCCCCCACCCAGCCTCACCTGTACTTGAATGTGCTCTCCTCCTGCAGCGCTGCAATCTGAGTGTATGTGGCCGCCGCCCGCTTCTTGTCCTCCCCGCCATGCTCCAAAACAGCAAACGGGTCGGCCGTCCGCTTGTCCCGCTCCTCTCGGCTCTCCAGCTCTGCGGTGCCTGCTGCATCAGCGTCGTAGGACTCCACCTTCCTGTGAGATAGAGGGAGGGGAGCGGGCACAGGGGAGAATAGTACAATGGGAGGGAGGGGAGCGGGCACAGGAGGGAATAGTACAATGGAAGGGAGGGGAGCGGGCACAGGAGGGAATAGTACAATGGAAGGGAGGGGAGCGGGCACAGGAGGATCCAAGTTTGAGAGTGTACAACGTAATTAGAAGTAGCATCACTCGTTTACGTGTTTCAATCTGCGATTGATGATTGGGGARGGATGCAGGGRAGGGAAGGAAGGAAAGGCAGATGCAGGTGGGAGGCAGGCAGGTGGGGGAGGTGGCCGGCCAGCGGGGCACAGGGGAGGGTTTCGGGCTGGGGCTGGGCCCAGTACGCAGGCACTGTGTGCTGCCGCCAGCCAGCCGCCGACTCTTCAACTCGTGAACATACCCCTCTGCCGCACACACTACCCCGCAATCAACCTGCGCGCCCCCACACACTCACACTACCCGGCAATCAACCTGCGCGCCCCCACACACTCACACTACCCGGCAATCAACCTGCGCGCCCCACACACTCGCACAGCCATTCACCCTTCACCCCTCACCCACCACTGCCCCGCCGCACGCCACCGCCCACCAACAACCCAGATTCTSTAAAGGAAACAAAGCAGCCTCCTCTGCTCACCTGCGCGCCCCGCTGCCGGTGACGTACTCTGCGTTCTTAGCGTCTGTGTGCACCTCGATGGTGTGCTGGCAGCAGGGGGACTTCATGCTGAAGGACCAGATGCGGGTGGAGTGGTACTGCCCCACCTGCTTCTYCTCCGCATTGAAGCGCACACCCTGCAGGCAGGGGGGCAGGTAGAGCGGCAGGCAGGGCTGAAACGATGCACCAGGCGGAAGGTGGGGGGCACACGGCAGCACACGGCATGCATGTGTTGTTGCTGGTTGGACCGCACGCCCTGCAGGCAGGGGGCAGGAATAGGAGCAGGACTGAATGTATGCACCAGGCGGAAGGTGGGGGCGCTCACAGCAGCACTCAGCATGCATGCATGCGTTGTTGCTGGTTGAACCGCACGCTCTGCAGGCAGGGGCAGGCGGAAGATGGGCGGGCACACAGCACGCAGCACGCAGCATGATGCTGACAAGTGGATCGTAGTGCGGGTTTGCGCGGTGCCGCCACGGCCGCTGTGCACAGCAGCCCTGATGCCGCGCGGGCACGTGGCTCCACGCAACACATGTGCAGGCCCCCCTGCGCTGCCTCCGGACTGCATACCCAAACACAAGCCACACCTGAGGACAGCCACCCCACCACCCACCCTGCACCCATCCGCTGTGCACCCTGGGTGCCCACACAACTGCAGGGCTTGCCCTCCCACCCTTTGCTCGGCCCCACCTGATATAGAAGGGCCGCCCCGCCACCAGTTGGTCCCCCAGAAACGTTTGTGCCAGCACATGTTGAAGCGGGACGCCTGGGCCATGTGAGGGGCCGGGCGCACGCTCTAAGGCACGTGCCAAGCGCTTGGTGGGGCGCCACCATCCCCACCCCTTTGCCCCGGTGAACGTCCTCTTTCAGCACCCACAGCCCGCTGTGCCCGCTGCGCTGCTCCTGCAGGGGTGCAGTGGGCGGGGCGGGTGAGAGGTGTCGAGGGAGGGAGGCGAGAACGTGGAGTGGTTGAGGAGCTGCCACGAGCGCCTCGCGTAGCAGCACAGTCTCTCCTTCTGCGAAGAAGAACTCGTCGATCCAGACACGAAGGGGGCCGGCAGGGGTGGGGCTGGCGCCGGGCGGCGGCAGCGGCGTGTGCTCGGCGGCGTCCGCAGGCGCCGACAGCGGTGGCGGCGCGCTGTGCTCTGCGAGCGGATGCGCAGGCTGCGCCGCGGCGCATTTTTTATGCCAATATATGCAAACATGCAGCACAGCCGCCAACAGGCAGCTCTTTTAGAGCGCGGTCTGGGCGCCATCACCGCCGAGTCTGAGCTGTTGATGGCTGGGCTGTCTACAGCAGGCGGATATGTTCATCAATGTGCAAGTAATGATAGAACATCCCCTAGCCGCCTGCGTGCTGCACAGCGTGCTGCGCTACAGAACCCTTGGCAGCCGCCAGAACGTCAAGGCCAGGTTGCTGCTCGCCAGAAAGTCGGGACTGCACAGATATTTCGCATTGACTAAACGTTGCCACCTTGATTGTGCGTGGTAAGGTACTGCGAAGCAAAGGGGGGCAAGCTGCACCTTAGCGGTGGCCCTAGACCTCCGCCGCACTATGATGAAGGACTGGGAGATGGGGCAATCCGATGGAGCCCCGACAGAGCCAGCGAAGCGGTGCTGGGAGGACGATATCTCTCCCGACCACCAGCTGCCCAGTGACCTCAGGTTTGTTTCGCTGCTGGCATGGGCAATCGGGACGTGCGACTGTGTCCGTAGAGAAAAGCATGTGCGCTAAGATACTGCAAGTGCTGCAGCAGGCTGTTTCATGCCCCGCTGCCGCCTTGGGTGCCGGCGCTGGCGGCAGCTGCCTGCTCGAGCTTCCTCGCGCCTCCTGTGTGCCTTCTTGACCGATAAGCAGCCCGCAATCCAACCAGGCTTATCAGCCAGCGATGGTAGCAGCACAGCATGCTAATCGAACCCTACTGCTCGCCCATGCCCTGCTCCAGGCAAGCCTGCAAGTTCAAAGGGGTAAAGCGGCGGCGCGGCAAGGAGCCGCTCCTCCTGGCAACAGTAGAGGGCACGGATGAGTGTGGGCGGCCCTTCTGCTGGATTGCTCGCCGAGCGCGCAAGCGGGTGAGCTAAAGGCTGGCAGCAAGTGGTCAGAACCAGCCCTGCTGCGCCTCTAAGCGTGCCTGCCCACACGTCCGCAATGTGCCTGCACCTGGACAGCTGCACATTCCCACCCGTTCTAATCTGCAGCCGCTGCCATCAAATCTAGTCACTACGTGTGCAGCGCCAGGCTGTAGCGTGCTGGGCCGCGCTGTGCTGTGCTTTGTTGGGCCGTGGCATGCCCTGCTGCGCTGTGCTGCGCTGTGCTGTGCACTGTTGGCTTTTCGGCGCCCACCACCCCTGGCATGTAGTGCCCTCTTTGCCCTCCTGCCATTGAGCCTACTACACTCACGGTACATGCAGGTGCTGCAACCGCACCAGTGCGCCTGCCCGCCGCCGCCCGTCAGCTGGTGGGTTGCACTGGACGTCCGCCTGCACGCCCGCAAGCCGGGGTGGTGGGTGGCCCTTCTGTTTGGCCTGGGCAGCCTGCTGTTCCTCATCTCAGGCATAGCGCGGGAGACCGACGCTGTGGCTCGGCCAGAGTACTGGCCCCCAGGCCTTGGCTCGCTGTCGGCGGCACTGGGACCCTGGCTGGAAGTGCCTGCTTGCTGGCTGCTCTTCACGCCCGCCGTCATCCTGGCAGTAAGCTGCTGTGCCCTGTGCTGCGTACGCTGGGCTGAGGGGGCAGCAGCGGGGGGGCAGCAGCAGGCAGCAGCAGCAGCGGCAGCAGCGGGGGGAAGCAGCAGGCAGCAGCAACAGCAGCGAAAGCAGCAGCAGCAGCAGCAGCAGCAGCACAGCTATTCATGTGCGCTGTCGCCGCCTGCTCTTCAGACGCTGCTCTGCCGCAGAGTGGTGGGTTGGGTGCTCCTGCCGCTTCAGCCACCACCGTTTGCACACACACACACACCTGTGCTGTGCTGTCAACGTAGCTGCTGTGGATCGTTGCCATGAGACCACAACTCTGCCCTAGTCATTTGCCAACCGTGCTCTCCTTGCGTGTCCCATGAGACCTGTGCTGGCTCCCACCTGGAGTTGAGATGTTATTGACTGACATGCCTCTCACCCCAGACCCCAGCTGGACTCCAGCTCGGAGAGCTTGACCATGGGTCTCTCTGCACTAGATGTCACTTGTCAGCCTGCTTCCCTGCTCCCTTTGCGTAACAAGCCATTGTTGTTTTGCCTGCCTCCCACCCCAGATGCTGGAGAGCGTGAACATGGACTGGAACTGCCGCATGCGGGCCTGGGAGAAGGGCGGGCGGCAGGCTCGGCGCCCGCTGCCCCACGTGCTGCCCAGCCGGGACAATCTGGGCACAGTGTCCTGGTGGGCCACCCTGGCAATGCTGCTGGGCATGCTGGTGAGCTGGCAGGGGTGGCTCATGCTGGGCATGGTGCCGCCGTGCTGCTGGGCATGCTGGTGAGCTGGAAGGGGTGGGTGGGGGGCATGCAGCGGTGCATGCTGGGCATGCTGCTGCACTGCTGCTGGGCATGCTGGTGAGCTGGCAGGGGTGGGTCATGTCGGCCATGCTGCTGCCATGCTGCCGGGCATGCTGGCGAGCTGGCTGTGGGTGGGTGGGTGGGTGGAGGGAATGCCGCTAAGGGAAGCTGCTGCAAAATGCCGCTGCGGAATGCCGCTGGGGAATGCTGCTGGGCACGTTGATGAGCTGGCAGGGGCGGGTGGAGGGAATGCTGGTGGGTGGCTGGGTGGGACACCCTTGCAATGCCGCTGGGCATGCTGGTGAGCTGGCAGGGGTGGGTGCCACTCAGTGGGGGGTGCATGGAGGTCTGAATGCGGCAGTGCATGGAGGGGTGCTGCTGGGCAGCCGGCCCGGCTCAGCCAAAGGTAGTCAATCAACTACTCTCTGCTACACTTGCCTGCAGTGCTTCGACATGGGGACGGCTGGTGACCTGGTGGGCCACGCCAAGCTGCTGACGGTGCCTGAAAACACGTGGACCGTGGCCTTTGGCTTCACTCTGGGTAGCGCCTTCTTCGTAGGTGAGCCTAGCGCATTTTACAATCTGTAATAGTACGAACTACCTAACTGTGATGTTCTTGTGCTGCTGTATCTGGTACAGTGTGATAACTTCCCGCACCTGTGGAGTCCTTCATGGCCAGCCCTGCTGGTTCCTCTCCCGTCCTCCCTCCCTTCCCTCCCTCCCTTCCATCCCAAACCCTAATCCCTAATCCCCAATTTCTAGTCATCATCCCGGCAGCATCGTCACCCCCTCACCAGCTCTTCCAACCCCGCCGGCAATGCCGGCACCGCCGTCTGGTTGCAGTTTCTCATGTTGAGGCGGCGCAGCGCTGGCAGGGCGCCCACGTGCTCCCAGCCGCCAGTGATGCTGCTGCTGCCCAGCGCCTGGAGCATCACAGGGGATGGGCAGGGTTGAAGGGCAGGCGGCGCTCAGGGGGTGTGAGAGGCAAGGAATCAGTGTAGCACAGGGAGGCATGCAGGTGGCGTGTGCCTGGTGCCGTGTGCCTGGTGCCATGTCCCAGTGCCATGTGCTTGTGCCATGTGCCATGTTCAGGCGCCATGTGCAGGTGCAAGTGCATGTAACATGTGCGCTTGCATGGCATGTGCATATTGTGGCATGTGCCATGTGCCATGTGCATGTGCCATGTGTGATTATGTTTCCACACACCTGGCAGCAGCTGGGCCTGCACAGCACGCCTACGCACAGCAGCCCAGCTGCAGCGGGCCATTGGCGCCTACTACGCCCGCTTCGGCACCCGAGGGCGTCCCCCACCCACTCACCAGCTCCTGCAGCCCGGTCAGGCGGGTGAGCGCAGCCGGCAGGCGCCCGCACCTCGTGAGCTCCATGCGCAGGGAGGTGAGGGAGGTGAGGGTGGCCAGTGCCTCCAGGCCCTGATCCACTGGGTCACAGAACAAGTCCAGGTGGCGCAGCCCAGACAGCCGGCCCAGCACAGCAGGCAGCTGGCGCAGCTGGCAGTGGCGCAAGTCCAAGCGCGTCAGCGTGGTGTGCGCTGCGATACGCTCAAAGTGCTTGGCGGTGGGCGTGACAGCCATCAGCTCCAGCTCGCGCAGGCGGGGCACTGCAGGGAGGGAGGGCAGGGAGGGGAGGGANCATGATGCTGACAAGTGGATCGTAGTGCGGGTTTGCGCGGTGCCGCCACGGCCGCTGTGCACAGCAGCCCTGATGCCGCGCGGGCACGTGGCTCCCCGCAACACATGTGCAGGCGCCCCTGCGCTGCCTCCGGACTGCATACCCAAACACAAGCCACACCTGAGGACAGCCACCCCACCACCCACCCTGCACCCATCCGCTGCGCCCCCTGCTCCGCCTCGCCCAGCGCGGCCAGCAGGGCGAAGCAGCCCGCTGACTGGGGCAGCATAGCAGCATAGCAGTAGCAGCATAGCAGCAGCGGCCGCTTCAAAGCTACCCAACTCTGCCATTGACAGCCGTGCACACACCGCCCCTTTGGCCTGCGCCAAGCCTGCCCAACCACGGCTCACCCCTGCACGCCAGGCGCTCAACCAGCGGAAGCATTTCTGTTCCATGCGACGTGCGCGAGCCCTGCAAGCGCTGGGAAGGTCGCATCAAGTTTGTAAGTTTCGAGTTTAGTGTTCGATAGGCCAAAACTTCCACCACCCATGCTTCTGCACAAGCTGCACCCAAGATGCTGTTGACCTGTCTCTCTCCGAGGCAACTTGAGCGGCGGCCCAAACCCTTGTGTAGGCTGCACAGCGTGCGACAGGCCCGCAGGCAGAGCTGGCCTGCAATGCACGCGTCCCCAGCCCCATACCACGTGCCCCGCCCCGCTGCCCAGCCCACCACTCGCCTGCTGGCGGCCCTGCAGCCTTTGGCCTTCTGCCCACCGGTCCACAGGAGCGCTGGCGGGGCCGGCCTCTGAATCCACGGCCCTCTGGAACACCCTCAGCACTTGGCTTGCCCCCTTGCTGGCTGCCTCGACCTTGCCATGCGCCATGCCGGGGTCCTGAGGCCACCTGCACAGCGAGGGAGGCAGGCAAGCAGGCACGTTGCAAGCATGACGCGCTGCAATGCTGCAGTGCTGCAACCAAAGAGTTCGCCCCAACCCACACCTGGCACGTGAAACCAACCAACCGCTGCCCGGGACAGGAGGCGGGTTCGGGGGACTGGAGGAGCCACTGGGAAGCTGGAGGAGCCACTAGGAAGCTGGAGGAGCCACTAGGAAGCTGGGCGGGGGAGCCGGCTGGGGTGTGCACATAGGGGCTGGAGGGAGGCAAGGCAGGCAGGCAGGCCAAAATGCAGGGCCAGCCCATGCCGGCATCAGAAAACTAGATTACGAAACGCACAATGGAAAGCACAAGCAAAGCATGAAGCAGCCAATGCTCTTTCCATGTCTAACGTGCTGTCTCAATTGAACAGACAATTACGGGCACGCTTTCCATGAATGAAGGGCACGCTTTCCATGAATGCCCCAGCAGCGCTCAACTTTCCGCGGGCGTGCCCAACCCGCCCGCTGCACGCTCTTTGTCACCTGGCCCCACCCACCCATACTGCGGCTCGAAAGGCGGCGCCAGGTCCCAGCCCATGGGGTGCAACTGCGAGGAAGCTGGCAAGGAAGCTGCCAGAAGCTGCTGCACCCGCTCCGCTGGGTACGATTCCAACAGGCGCCGCCTCGCCTCATCCCGCTGCTCCCCATTCTCCAGCCCCCGCCGCCAGCAGGCACAGCAGGGCGGTGCAATAGCCGAGGCCAACCAGAGAGCCATGCTCCACCGCTGCAGTGACGAAGAATGCCAGGGAGCGGTGGGCAAACAGCCCCAGCGAACGCTCACACTGCTCCTCGTCAGCACCCTGGGGGCAGGGCAGGAGGGTGGGCAGAAGCGGCAGGGGAGGCACAAGCAGGGTTTGGGGCAGCAGCGGCAAGGGAGGCACAATAAGGGTTTGAGGCAGCAGCGGCAGGGGAGGCACAAGAAGGGTTTGAGGCAGCAGCGGCAAGGGAGGCACAAGAAGGGTTTGAGGCAGCAGCGGCAAGGGAGGGGGCCGGCCGGCGCCTGAGCCCGCTGCACGGCACCTGCACCCACCACACCCTGCTTGCAGGCAACCAGACCTGCCAAGGTTTTGCCTTACCAAATGAAGCAAGCAGGGGTGGCTTCAGGCACAAACCCTGCCTGCCCGCCCCACCTTGGTGGCCGCTTCCACCGCGCTCAGCAGCTGCGCTTTGGCCAGACCCACCAGGGCCATGCCGCTGGGCCGCTCCTTGACCAGCAGGTGCAGCTGCCTCAGCCCCTCTTTGGTGCTGTCTGGAGAGGTGGAGCTTCGGAAGGCTGTCCACGCCACCTGAGCCTCCTGCACATGCGGGGGCATCGGCGGCGGCNCCTCCCTCCCTCCTTTGTTCCTGTTACACCGTGCGCGTCTAAAACGAGAGCCTGCATGTGGGAATGGCCAGCTAAGGCCAGCCCTGTCGCTGTGCATGCATCTGCTGCTGCCGCAGGGCGTTGCGCGCTGGGTACATGTCCACATGAAGCTTCATGAATGGCCTGCCCTGCCCTGCCCTGCACTGCCTCCGTGTCTGCTGCCCTGGCCTGCATGGCGGAGGCGAGGATCTGGTGGGCGGACCGGATGTTTCTTCTCATTTTATTCAACCGGATTCATCATAAATCATGATGTTGCCTGTACCCATTGTGCTCGTAGTGTCGGCGCTCTGGCCTGCCTGGCCTGGCCTGCCTGCCTGGCCTGCCTGCCTGGCCTGCCTGCCTGGCAGAGACGAAGACCTAGCTGGCGGGGTGGACTGTATGTATACTCAGCCACACGCACGTTGCCTGTATCCATGGTCGCAGTGTCTGGCGCTCTGGCGTGCATGGAGGAGACGGGCAGCTCGTGGCGGGGGCTGGTGCCCACGAGTGTGGCACACTGGCACAGCATCAGCTGGCATGCCAGCTTCCAGGCGTTCTGGGGCGCATGGGGCTTCTTCATCAACGGCATAGCGCTGTGGGCCTACCTGAACAGGTAGGGAGCAGCATTCGAACTGGCCTGTCCAGCCCCCTGTCATCATGCCCGCAGAGCCAAACTGCAAGCATGTTGGAGGGTCCGCACTCTGTGCAGCTCGGGGCAAGAGCTGGGCAAGTGCTGGGTGGCACACGGGAGGCGATGTAACACCCGTACCTGCTTGCAAAACTCACAGACACATCTGCCGCCGTTACCTTCTTGTCTGCAGCTGGATGAGCAGCACCTGGCTGATCGGGTTTGGCCACATCCTGGGATCCGCCCTGTTTCTGTTTTCAGCAATGGCGGGGCTGCTGGAGCAAGCCAACCCGGGGCACTTGTGACACCTGCATTGGCAGGCGTCAAGAGCTACAAGTGCTTGGAGTTGTACTGATGACACAATGTATCGCATGTGTAAACAAACAATGCTCAATGGCTGCCAGCGGAACAGCCCCACCAGACTTGAGACTTGATGCACGCGCAGACAGTTGCCGACCAGTGGCTGGCTGGGTTTGGCTACGTGGCACATCCTCTGGACCGCCTGCCAGGAAGCTGCCAGGAAGCTGCGTGTACCCATCTCCTGTCCATCCCGGGCAGCCACCCCCCTGCCCTATCCCACCATGCAGTACTAGAAATTCCTTTGCTTTACAGGCCCTCTCTTGAGTGGTGCCCTCCCTTGCTTGGTGCAGCACCCTCTTCGTTGGCCCACCGCCTGCCGGTGAAATGCCTGCTTGCTATCCTTCCGCTTGCGCTGCTGCGGTGTCCTGCGGTGTGTTGCTCTGTGGTGAGAACTGGCCCAACTGCCGGGCCTGCAATGCCCGCAGGCGCGCCATTCGGCAGGGGGGCCGCACCTCTCGCTCTATGTGCCACATATCCATTACGAGCATTTAATAACGGTGTCGAGCAATTTCGTCAGTCATGGTCGATCAGAGCAGGGTAAAATGAAACTCAATTTCAAATACTAGCCTCCAGTTTTCCCCAAAACAGCTGCTTTTTGGAGTTGAGTAAAGCGAAAAGACCGTTGCTGGCGCCCCTTGGACTTGAATGGTTAATTGATTGGTTCATTGATAAACAGTTATTCGCACTGCCTTCCTCAAAACTCGGTGCAGTTTGTACCCTAGTGAGACTGGCTGTCCAATGCCATCAATGTATCCCATTCACTAACAGTGCAATACGTCTCCCAGTCACGAGGAGAGTAGCCGTAAGGATCAGGGTCTTCTCCTCTCCTGCGCCGGTCGCGGTAGCCCTTGGCCAGTGAGTTGAGCCAGGCCTGGCGCAGCCGCCGGGTCCAGGCCTCGGGAGACAGAGGCCGCATCTCCATGATCTCCAGCGCCTGAGGGGCAGGCAGCAAGTTAATGGGAAGGGGAAAGGGCAGGGAGATGGTGTGTGGGTAATTACTTATAAGGTTCATGTCCCCTATAGGCAGGGCGGTTTGAGACCGGCAGCAGCTCCAAGAGCTCGGCGGTTGGCCAATAGACTGGGGAAAAGACAAGCCTTTCAGCCACTGGCAAGAGCAGAAAGAGAGCATAACGAACAACTCAAACCCCACCTCGTTCAGACCCTTGCACTTCAGGATGCGATCCACCAGCGCATGGAAGCGGCGCTGCAGGCCTGCAGGGGTGCACGTGCACGTGGGGGGCGAGGGAGATGAGCAGGCAGCATGTGGCACCTCGTGGCGGGCAGCCTGCTCAACGAGAGCACCCCCCTGGTGGCACACGCGTCAGCCACAGGTCACCATGCTCAAAATCGCCACAGCGCCGTGGTCGAGCACACAGGACCCTAGCACCCCAGCCTAGCACCCCCAGTGGCCAGGCCCCTGAGGGGCCACCTCACAGGCCACCTGACGTGCCTGCTCACCAGCCCCGGGCAGTCCGTACGTGCAGTCCATGTGGTACATCACCTCCCGCAGGGGCTGGCCGTGGGGGCGGGCCACCAGCGAGAGGAAGGCGAAGTGGAGCATGAAGCTTCTGCGTGGCAAGCGGGGGCGGTTGAGCGGTACATCAAAAGGCGCTCTGATAGTTTCTGCTGAACAAGAAAAATAAACACAACAAATCAGAAGAGTAAAAAGAGGCAGGACAAGGTGGGGAGCAGTGCAGCAAGGGTGGGAGCCCTCTAGATATGTTGTACCTGACATACACACCTAGAGCCCGCCTGAGACCGACCCCGGATCCCAATCCCGCCACGTGCCCGCTCCACTTCCACCCGAAACCCTGCTTTCACACCTGAACATATGGCGCGACTTGCGGAACACCCCCTCCACCAACTCATGGTCCACCCCGCCCCGCTCCGGGTCCCTGCTGTAGCGCCGGATGAGGGAGCGGTTGGTGTGGCAGGCCAACACAACCGAGCGGTCGATGGCCTCGATCAAGATCAAGGGCAGCACCTGCACACAAAAGGAAAGACAACAAGCTTGTGAGGGAGTCACAGGCATGAGGTGTTGGGCGAGCCAGCGAGCTGACTAGGGAGGGAAGGAGGGGGAAGAGGGGAGTGGAGCGAGCAGGAGGGTGTTTATGCGACAAGGCCGCCGGCTGGCTGGGGCACACCCTGCAAGTCAGCAAGTCCCTCCCCCCGCCCATGGCCCGACCACCCTGCCCTGCTGGTCCCCAACAGCCCCACGCCCCTGCTGCTCACGTCTCTCCAATCATGCCTTCGGCTGAGCGCCATTAGGTGCGCTAGGTCCCCCAGATTTGGCGTCTCGCTCTTCACCCGTTGAGCAGGGTGGGACACAAACAGGTCCACTTGGTGGGACGCCCGCTCCCACAGGTTGTGGCGATCGCACAGCGCCAGCAGGGTGCGATACACGCCGCAGTAGTTCATGAGTGCGTTGTGGTGCATTTTGGAGATGAGTGCATTGTACTCCTCCAGATCTAAGTCCGAGTCTGCGCACAGAGACAGAGGCCGGAAAGCATACATGATCAGGAGTGTTGGCTGGCGGGATGTCCACTTCACAGCTTGACTGCTCTCCTTCGAGCCTGCCGCACTGAAAATTCTACTCGCACTCGCGACGACTACGCACAGGCAACGTGCCCCCTGCCCTCGCCCGCTTACCATAGAGTATCACATCAGTCTGAGAGAGCTCCATTACAAACTTGTTGAGCTCGATGGGCAGAACTGACAGCCAGGCCTCGGGCCCGGGGTTCTGCACCTGCGGGCACAGCTGGCGCAGGCGCTCCTGCTCAATGTTCTGCACAGCCCTCTGCACAAGCTGGCGCAGCACTGCGGGCAGCACCGCCTGCGCCCTGCAGGCCGGAACGTGAGAGGTGGGGTGGCGTTGCTTTGCTTTGCTTTTGGGGATTTACAGTCTGATTTCCGCAAACAAATGCGACACAGACCCCTGGGGGACCGCGTGATGTCATTTTTTTTGTCAACATTAGGGTCAGTGCTGTATCCACGTGAGGCGCCAACTTCCTTCCTTCCTTCCTGTTGCACAGTGTGCGTCTCAACAGAGGCGACAATTCCTGGTGCGGCACACGGCCGGGAAGGAATAAGAGCCGCAAGACAAGATGCCCCGCCTGCGAGCTCGTCTGTTTAGATGTGATCACTTTATGAAGGAAGGAAGGAAGGAGGCCTCCTCACCTGTCTGCCTTCACTTGCCTGCCTGTCTGCACTTCATCCTTCCGGCTGCCCTGCCCAACCGCATGAGCCACCGCCCAAGCCTCCCACTCCGTTGAACTCTCTCTGCAGACATTTCCGTCCCCCCTCACCTCTCAAAGTGCTCTGCTGTGATGTAGGCCGGGAGAACAGGAGACGTTCTAAATCGCTGCGTGAGCCCCGCCTGCACAGCCTCAACTGATACTAGTTCCCTCTCGCAAGCCTGCAGGCAGGGGCAGGGTGGGGAGGGGGAGAGGCGCCCTTGAAGGAAGGGTCAGGAATGGGTGAGCAGACAGGCCGGTGGAGGGCCAGAAGGTGGACAGGCTGGCGCTGCATTGTGTGTGCTAAATCTCAGGACCGCACAGCGCAGCAGAGCAGAGCACAGCAGAGCAGAGCACAGCACAGCACAGCACAACACTCGGCTGCCACTTGACTCGCCCCACTCCGCCCCTCGCTTGGCACTCACATCATCCCAAACTGCCAACAACTCGCCCTGCCCCGCCCTGCAACAATCACTTCGGCGCAGCACCCCGCAGTCATCACATCACTTGCACTCGCGCACGTCTTCCCATGCCCCGCCCCCTCCCATCCCATCCTCACATTGTACCGATAGCCCAGCACCGTGGCACCGAAAGGCACCCCAGTGTACAGACAGGACAGCTCGGGAACCACCGCGTCTGCCTCCAGCTGCACAGCCAGCCGGTAGTCCGCCAGGTCAGCAGGGACCAGGCGGGAGTGGGGGAAGCGGCTCCGCAGCTGCGCGCGCCACACCATGCCGTCAGCGGCGGAGGCGCGCAGTGAGCGGCAGGTGGCTCCCAGCGCGGCAACATCCCTGCAGGCGGGGAGGCACCAGGCTCAGAAAGGTGGGCCAGCTGCAGGCTGAGGCTTGTGGAAGTGAGGCAACTCGAGCTCTCCCTACAGTCTTGCTGCCCTCGGCAATGGGCAAGCTCACTGTGCCGCCTGCTGAAGTCAATGAGCAGGGAGCACCCACCCACCCCGCAGCACCCTAGCAACTGGCCGCGCTGCCCACCCAGTCGTCACTGTGTTCCCTCACCCACCGTGACTCCATACACAGCAAGACATGAGCCAGGGCGTCAGGAGTGAGCAGGTCGAAGAGAGGACCAGCAGAGGCGTGCTCCCCCGCACCCTCCCGGTGGTCAGCGGTGGCCTGCAAGGGGGCATTGGGGGGGGTGGAAAGTGAGCTGCCTGGCCTGTTTGCGGGAGGGTGGAAAGTGAGCTGCCTGGCCTGGCCTGCAGCAGCCGTAGCGTGACCGCCGCTCCTCTCTCTACCTGCCCTCCTCACACCTGCATCCTGGGTACACTTCTTGCAGCACCAACAAACGCACCTGGCTGTCCCCGCACCCCCCGCACTCACGGTGGCTGCATCAGAGGGGCACCACTGCCCCTGTGCCAACAAGCACCCCTGCCTGCCTCTCTCAGTGCAGAGCCCACGCCGTCTGCCTGTCCTCTGCCCCGCCCTCTGCCAATGACACGCCCCCTTCAACAAACCACGCTAGTGCTGCAGCCACGCTAGTGCTGCAGCCACTGCATGGGCAGTACTGCATGGACCATGGACAGTACTGCATGGACTTACCACTATGGTGCCCTCAGCAGCCAAGGATGGGACCTCCACAGGGGATCCGTCCGCAGGCTCAGCCGCGCCAGTGTCCACCCCTGCCGCTGTCTCGGCAGCCGGCGTCCCCTGCTCCGCCTCGTCCAGCGCTGCCAGCAGGGCGAAGCAGCCCGCTGACTGGGGCAGCGGGGGCAGTGCTGGGGCACCAGTGTCTACCACTGACGCCGCCTCGGCAGCCGACGCCCCCTGCTCCGCCTCGTCCAACGCTGCCAGCAGGGCAAAGCAGCCCGCTGACTGGGGCAGCAGGGGCAGCGCTGGGGCACCAGTGTCTATCACTGCCGCCGCCTCGGCAGCCGGCGTCCCCTGCTCCGCCTCGTCCAACGCTGCCAGCAGGGCGAAGCAGCCCGCTGACTGGGGCAGCGGGGGCAGTGCTGGGGTGGGGGAGGAGGAGGTGAGGCTGTCAGCCAGCAGCTGCACCACCGCCCGTCGGGGGCGGATGCCCTTGTCTCCTACCTCCCGCCATCCGTCAGGGTCCACAATGGCCGCCTTGAGCAGCTTAGGAACCGTCAAAGGAGCCGTCAACAGCTCTGCAGGTGTGAAAGACGGGTGGGGCGGGCTCAGGGTCGGGCAGGCGAGGTGTGGCGAGACGAGAAGATTGGGAGCGCTGTCAGCAGGCTCTACACTGGCAGGGACAGTCATAGAGGTGCGGCTGCCACCCGAGGTCTGGCAGTGACACGGCCTGGGCCACGTCACCCCGGGCCTGGCTGGCAAGCTCGCCCATGCCACCCCGCCAGGCCCGGCGCTCACCCTTGTTCACCGGCGGGCGCTTCACTTGTATTTGGTGCAGGCGGGGCGCCTTGGCCACCTCCTCTGGTGTGGGGAAGGCGGGGACGGGGGCGCTGCCCCGATGGGGGTGCCCCGTCAGCACCAGCCCCAGCGCCGCAGCACGCGCCTCGTCGATCTGCACAGCATGATGGGGTGGGTGAGTGGGTGAGTGGGCGAGCGGGGTGTGGGGAGTTAGGAGGGTGTGTGGGCAGATGGTTTACGGATTGTCCAAAGTGTCTGCACAGGCCTAGTCTAGTCTAGTCGTTACAGGCCTGCCCTCCGCACGCTTGCCCACTGGTGCACTGGCCCGGCAAGCCAGAGCCGGCCAGCTGGCGCAGCCTGCCCCGCACGCTGTGGTTGTCACACTCCCGCACACATGCACATGCAATGCCGGGTGCCAAGGCCGACATGCTGCATTATCTCTGCCAGGGCAGTGCGCACCTGGTGGTGTGGGATAGCAGGGCTGGACCCTGCCAGGCTGCTGGCTGTGCCGCCCCTGCCCCCGTCCCCTGCCCACCTTGTCTGTGCCTTGGAGCAGGAGTGGGTCCAGCAGGTGGCAGTGCAGCATCACCAGGATGGAGGTGACAGAGTTCATGGAATCCCAACACCACATATTGCACTGCACGCAGAGCCGAGGAATGGGGAGATAGGGCAGGAGTGAGGCAAGGCTGGGCGGATGAGGGCATGGGGACAGATGGAGCAACAGGCAGGTGAAAGGCAGGGGGTCAGCAGGCGTGCAAGCTGGCATAACCAGGCAGGCGATATGAATCCGCTTCATTGACTGATGAAGGCTTCATGCTTGATTCAACCGATCTGAGGAACGAACCGTGTCAAATCCACTGATGTTGAAGGCCCCTTTAACAAAGGGGGCTTGCGTAAAGCTGTAAAGACTAGACTAGACTAGGCAGGCATGCAGGCAGGCAGGCAGGCAGGCAGGCAGGCAGGCAGGCAGGCAGGCA